>VXAZ01000206.1:15534-60847 GCA_013399875.1 Gymnorhina tibicen
CTTTCCTTTCCTTTCCTTTCCTTTCCTTTCCTTTCCTTTCCTTTCCTTTCCTTTCCTTTCCTTTCCTTTCCTTTCCTTTCCTTTCCTTTCCTTTCCTTTCCTTTCCTTTCCTTTCCTTTCCTTTCCTTTCCTTTCCTTTCCTTTCCTTTCCTTTCCTTTCCTTTCCTTTCCTTTCCTTTCCTTTCCTTTCCTTTCCTTTCCTTTCCTTTCCTTTCCTTTCCTTTCCTTTCCTTTCCTTTCCTTTCCTTTCCTTTCCTTTCCTTTCCTTTCCTTTCCTTTCCTTTCCTTTCCTTTCCTTTCCTTTCCTTTCCTTTCCTTTCCTTTCCTTTCCTTTCCTTTCCTTTCCTTTCCTTTCCTTTCCTTTCCTTTCCTTTCCTTTCCTTTCCTTTCCTTTCCTTTCCTTTCCTTTCCTTTCCTTTCCTTTCCTTTCCTTTCCTTTCCTTTCCTTTCCTTTCCTTTCCTTTCCTTTCCTTTCCTTTCCTTTCCTTTCCTTTCCTTTCCTTTCCTTTCCTTTCCTTTCCTTTCCTTTCCTTTCCTTTCCTTTCCTTTCCTTTCCTTTCCTTTCCTTTCCTTTCCTTTCCTTTCCTTTCCTTTCCTTTCCTTTCCTTTCCTTTCCTTTCCTTTCCTTTCCTTTCCTTTCCTTTCCTTTCCTTTCCTTTCCCTCAACAACCACAGCCTTGATACTCCACCATTTACTTTCTCTTCCTATTTCTTTCATAGGCCTCCTCCCCTTACAGAGAAAAACACAGATTTTTTTTTCCAGTGCTGAAACCAACCCAGGAGTTTATATGATCTTGTAATGATATTTTCCTAAATTGGAACTGGACTACACTTTCCGGAATCTCCTCCTCCCTCAGAACTACATTAAAGGGATGGAAATGAGTCACTTTATTTTATATTTACAGTCTATACTGACTTCATGAGCAGAGAGGATCAGTCAGTCTCAGACTCCAATTCTGAATGTTCAGTGATGAATCAGTTGGATCAGCAATGAACTCTTGACTTATGAGATGAAGCCAGCCCAAAGCTGATTTATCTGTTTGTACAGATCTTTTACAACTAAATATTCTCCAAGCACATCTTTAGTGAATACTCCAGACACTGAATATTTATGTCCTGGAGTTCACTCATGGTCTCCTTGTTCACAGCAGAAAACTCAGTTTCCCAGAGAGGAGAAACACATTTCTCACTGGGCTGATGAGAGGAACATCTGAGAAAGGTCTGGGGGTTCAGGGAAGAGCATTTTGCAGGTTTCCATAGGGACTCGGAATATATCTTTAGTCCCTGCTTATCTGGCATTATTTGAAGCATATATGAAAGTCAGTTTTCACATCAGCTTGCAAAAACTATAACACAGAAGAAAATTAAGTACTTTCCCAGACCCTGATTATTTAAAATGCCCTTCTCTCTTTAAGGTAAGAAAAAATTTTTTTTCTCTATGTAAAGAAAACTGCTCTGTTCATAACCCAGGAGTAGGTGGTTTCTATAGTGATTTCAATTCTCCCCTAACCAAAATACAAGGAGACACTTGCAGATTTAAGTTTGCCAAAAAAAAAAAAAATAGAATAGACAAAATATTACACTGGAATATTTTTGTTATTTTTCATTATCTTCTGTTTTAGGTTTGATCCTTTTCTTTAAAATACATATCTTTTTTAAAGGAGCAAAACTAAATAAAAATAAAGAAAAGCAGGTTTTGAAAAGAAAATAAATTCAAAATTTTAAATTTAATTTTTAATTCAAAATTATCAGACATAAGGTAGAAAAATCTTACCTGGAAAGTTCTTCTAGTTTAGATTTAGCAAATTCAAGGCTTTTTCTCTCAACGTGTTCGTGTGGTGTGTGAGCCAAAAGTTCGTGAAGTGTTATAATGTATCTGGGAATCTTGAAACCAATAAGGTATAATATCAGTAAATCCATATATACCTTCCCTCAATTTTAATAGATTACGAGCATGCAAATTTCTTTTGACATTGAAAGTACCAGGTGACCTGTCTGCATTCAGATAAAATTCACATTGCACAAAAGGAGACTGAAGAATATCCAGGATTTGACTATTAAAGGCTACAGGGTAACAAGGACCCTTCAGGGCTTTTAACCGCAGTAAGAAGGACCCTTCAGAGCTTTTAACCAGAATCAAGTGATGGTACAGCATAACTTGTCTGACACAACAAGAATTATGTAGGAGGAGAGGCAACATTATGCTCAAGTGGAAAGTCATCAGCAATGACATAATAACATTCCTCGTCACACAGGAACAGGACCATCTCTTCCCCTCCCTTGACCTGGTTTCAACTCAACCCAAAAAAAAACCCCAAACCCATAAAAACTTTAAAATATACCACCTCAAAAATTTTAAAAGTATTGTTGCAGGTGCTAATGACTCCTTGGGCTAATATGAATAACTAGCACTAACACATGTGTTACTGATGCCCCTTTTTTAAATTTTTTTCTCTATCTGGGTTGCCAATAACTGAACAAACTGAGGGGTTTCACTATTCGTCTGATGAGTAAAATGTCAGGTTAAATGACAAAGACACAAAATTATCAGGCCAGTGCTTGACAGATGTCTTAAAACAGCTGCAAATGTCTAATCCAGGCAGATCACAGTAACATATAAGGAGGGTAAGTACAGTTTTCAAAACTTCTGCAGTTTATTTTTTGTTTTCTAAAGACCAAGTCACTCGAGAACGAAGTGGGGAGAAAGGTACAAAATGTATTCCTAGTAAGATGCTTATGGCTGCTCTAAGTTGCTATGTCATCTGTCTCTTCACTTTATAATCAGAGATCCTAAGTCAAGGAACTGCTCCTTGACAATTTCCTTTAGTACTATCCTCATCCCACACTCCCCTTCAACATTCGTAAGACTCTGAACAAAGATGAGCCAGCATAGCTGGGGAAGAGATCTCTGCAGGCAGAGTTTTGGTGTAACAACAAAATAAAACAAACTAAACTAATTTGCAGGAGAGTATTTCTAGTTAATCAAGAAGAGCCTTCAATCGATTATAGTATCAGTAATATAAAATGAAAAGTAAAACCAAATATACATCAAAAATACACAGGGACTACCTGAAACATGGGGTAGGTAAGGAAAGTTTCCAGCATTCGGCCCTCACATGCTGGGTTGGCTTCATATTGCTTCAAGAGTTTGTCAAAATCTCTGTTTTGCTTACAGTTTGCCAGTACTTGTAGGCTATATTGATGATTCCGAACAAATTCTTGATATATGTTCAGCATTGGCAGCAGAATGTCAAATAAGTCAGCTAGAAAAAGCAGAGAATGACTTTTTTTCTCCCAGCTACCCATCTATTGAGATACATTTTTAAAGAAAGCAGTGTTTTCTCTGGAAGTGAATTACTATAATCAGTTCTGTTTCCAATATACTGACAATTTAGAAACATTAAACATAGCTCTTTCACCTGCCCAGTGATGGTTGTTCTGATTACCTAACAGTCAGACAGCATTACCAAACACACAAGTCTAATCAATGCTTAGGGCAGAGCAATTCTCATATACAGACCGTTACTGCCCACATGGGATTCCCACTACACCTGATCTTGTGGTTCTAATTCTGCAAATGTATTTCCTTCAGAAAGGACTTCTTTTAAGAAGTCATGTCTTAAAAAAAAAATCCCTACTGAATTTTCAAAAAATAAATATGAAACTTATACCCCTATAGAAAATAAAGTAACTTACCTAGAATTAAGGTAGGCCAGTTAGCTATTCTTGCTTTTAAGCCCTGGTGAAATATCTCATGAAGAAACATGATTGTTTCACTGAAAAACAAGTATTTAAACAAACAAAAAGACAATTCTGGTTTTATTTTCTGATTAATAATTCACAGAGAAACATCTCTTCCTCTTTTGCACTTTGCTAGAAAAAAGAACAGAAGACAGTTATTATTATGGAAATAAGTGCTTCCTTTCATTGCATTGTTTAAAAATACTGGCTCAGTGCTTCTAAAAAACACATAGTATTTGGTGTAGAAATATTCTAACATTGTATTCATATTCTAACAAGGAAAAGGAAACCTGCCTCATGACTAAAGAACATATTCTATTTCTTAGAAGTTTGGGGCAGACTTGGATGCAATCCCAATCCTGCATCTAATGTTAGATGCCTCCTGGGTTATTTGAACATGCTCATTACAACAGTACTTGGATGCATAATGAAAGAACAATTCTTTTTTTGCAGGATGTGAAAAGGCAAGTGAGAGGGAAGGAGACTGCTTAGGCAGGACAACAGAAAATAGAAGCTTTGACGTACTCATCCTCAGGGTCTTATCGGGATCGTATGAGGCCACTAAGTCCAGTTTTACTCTCTTAAGAGAAAAAAGAAACAGGAAAGGTGACAGAACTGTTACAAGATTATGAGAACTGCCTCAAGAGGCACCATCTGTCCTTTTTCTCCTCTGGCAGAGGAAGACACAGAATGCAGAAAGGTAAAGAGGTTGAGCTGGTTTCAAACAGCATCACCTGCAGCACCTTTGCCTTTCAGCCCTGGAAACACGGTCTGGCTCAGTGACACCAGCTGCACCAGAGCCAAAACAAGGGCCAGGCCTCTCTACTGTCAGCTGAACCAGAATGGTGAGCAGCAGTCAGGGAAACACACAAAAAACCCCTAAATAAAAAGCCACAAAAAACCCCCAAACCAAAAAAAACCCAAATAAAACCCCCATACCTGTTGAGGAAAATACTACTGACATCGTCATGACTGATGGGCGGCTTCTTGGAGCTCGCTGCCATCCTCAGGGGCCGCAGGAAACAGTTCACCAGGACATAAAGCTGGTGCACATACTCAGACTCAGCCTCCACCATGTTGAAAACTATCTGGTTCCTCTTCCTCATGCTCTCTGCATGAGGAGAACAAATATAATCTTGGACAATAGTTTTCCATTTTCTTCTGCATAACCAGCCCCGCATAAAGCTCTGAACCTATAAAGGGATCAAGCAGAAAAAGAAAATAAGAAAAAAACCACATTACATGACTTATCATAAGCTCTTCACTGTAGAAATAACCCTCAATATTAAAAGTCTTTGCTTAAAAATAAAAATGGTCACTTATTGATATATAACTGTTCTGTAATTAAATATTTTCTACATTTCTATTTGTTAAGGGTCATAATTGTTGCCAGGAAACAGACTGTAAAGACATGGCATACATATAAGGGAATCATTCACTGCAAGCTCAAGTGTTGTCCCTTCCCATCAACACAACGAGGGTGTGCAGTTTGTTCTTCCTCCCCTTACACATTTCTCTTACACCCCAAAGGTATCCTGCAATACTTCCAGGTAACACATTCTAACACAGACCCAATATCATTATTGGCAGAATTCTTAAATAATTTCTTAAACTCAGTTTGCTGTCCATTTTGAACAAATAACACTTGGCACGTGTATTTAAAGCTGTGTATCAATATATTGCTTGGTATCAGACACCAAGGCAACAAACACATCATTCAAAAACACAGATTTTTGGCATTCTTGAAAAGCACCTCTATGTCATGGGAAAATCTAACTAAGCACAATATCTGTTGAAGTTGCAAGTGGATTAAAGATTGCAGAAAAGATCTACATCCGGTCACAGGAAATTTCATTATGTCTGTGCCCTGATCTTGATGTGAAGATCATTCATCTTGAAAGAGAAGTGCAAAATTTCACTGGTATCAGTTTACTCTGAAAAAATGACTAGGAAAAAAAAGGGGTCAACTGTCAAAATGACCAAGGTGAAGAATGCAGTGATTTACACACAGATCCAAAGCTCTCTTGCTCCTAAAAGGGGCATTTACAGCTTCTTTGACAATGGCTAAAGGAAAACTCACACCAAGTTACCAGTTCAGTGCTGACCCTGGCTCAGATTGCACACCCCAGAAAAAGATGGAAACTAGACACATTCCATAAAGGATATTATGCAATTACATCATGGGATAAAATGTGGCACTAAAATACATATAATTAAAGAAGTTTAAGTAGGGGCAGGCCAAAGGAAGACTTGTGATTTTACTGTATTTAAAGAAAATAAATAAAACTAGACAGAATGAAATACAGAACTACACCCCTCATCCCACCCTTCTCCCTTTAAGCACAAAAGACTTCATGTTTACCTTCTTAATTTTTTTAATATCTGGATCTTCATCTTCCTGGTTCCCTTGATAAGGTCGCATTTTTTCCTTTGTTTTATTCAGCGCTACAATCTGAAAACCAAACATTCATTAAATGCTTCCTTGAGCTAATGAAACCCTTAGCTGGAGAACTAACAGAACAGCGATTTCCCCTTCCCTCAGCCTGTGGAAGGGGCACAGAATGACAAGCACACGTTTGGTGACAGGGACTGGAGCACTTCTCTTCAGGCCTGCCATTACAGATCTCCGTCCAGCTGGAAGGGGGACCCGGAATGAGCAGGTTCTCCCCCCAAAACCAACTGTGCCTTTTGGGCTTTATCAGCTCGGGACTCCAACAAGGTTTTTAACAGCACCCCATGAATCACAGCAGTCTGGAACAGTTCTTAACACCATCACAGCCAAAGGCCCTGTGCTGGGATCAAACTCAAGACTGAAGGCAGGGAGGAAATAACGCCATCAGTGGAACCCATTCTGCAAAGTAATGTGTCATCCTAAAACCTCTGACAGGAAAAGTAATCCAATCAGCGTAACAGGTCCCAGTATTTCCAGGAAAATTACTTATTTGAGGCGTCACTGAGGGCCCATTACCTATTGACCTCACTGGGTTCTGCCATTTTCACAAAATACTACAGAAATACTGAATTCCACTGCAATGCACACAGCAAAATGCTACAATCCAGTGATTGCCTGGTGGCTCTGGAACACACCTCCGACTTCAGCCTCTCGATCTCCGTGTCCTGGTCCTCCAGCTGGTGCCGGAGCTGGTTGGCCGCGACCTTCTCGGTCTCCACGATCTGCACCAGGTGGATGTACTTCTGCATCAGCACCTCCCGCTCAATCAGGATGTCTGAGTAGCTGGCAGGGAAAGCTTAGGTCAGTAAAAACGGACAGATATTGGTCTTCATCCCCCCTTGTGAGACATGGACAGATAAACACGGCCCCAGTGACAAGAAGGCTGCAAAGCCACGTTTGTCTGGTTTAAGCTGTAACATGCAGCTTGATCATAAACCACCCAAATCATAACCACCAAATCATCCACACTGAGAGACTTCAATATCCCTTATAGACACAGGTGCTACAGTACCCAGTTTCACAGTATCCGGTTACAGAGAGCAAGATAACTGCGCTTTTTATGAGCTTCCAAATCTCACGCTAAGCCCAAGAATTCTATAAATCCAATTTGTTTTATTTATTTTAAGGTCTTCATTTTTTCCCATCTTTTGGGAGGACTTGGGGGAGCATGTAGCACTTCATCAGAACTAATTCTTTCCATCTGCCAGATCTCTTTATGGAAGAACTCCCATCAAAACTGTCATTTTAGTGTGCTAACAAATGTTTTATTCTTTAGGCCATTTTAAGATTACTGAAATAAATGCTTTTAATCTAATCAGTATGAAAAACCGTGGTATCAGTCTTTCTTTTAACTCTTAGGCAGCTTTTTCCTGAAAACGGACAACATCCCTAGTGCAATTAAATGCCACAATCAGAGCACCATGTCAGAAATGCTTCTCAGCTTCAGCTAGAGGAGAAATCATCTTCTCCCTATGCAGCAGCTTCACCTGTCTGACCCTGAAGCAACAAAATCAACAGACCCTTTGCTGCCTCTTCCCCCACCTTTCAGGAAGGTTGTTCCTCTGAGAGTTGCATAAATTTACAAGATAAAGACCAAACGAAACACAGCAGAATGGAGGCCCTAAATCCTGGAGAAGGGATCCCTCACTATTTAATACCACATCTTTTTCCACTGTTGAGTTTGAGCACAGGATTTAACAGAAGGAATTTTTGGACTGCAAATCTCTTCCTTATAAGTTTCTTCCCACTTGTTATAGCACTCATAAAACAATGAAGTATTTGCTATTAAATACTGTGAGGCTTTTAAAATTGCAATAATGTGCATCCTCTGTAGTGTGGTTTTTCTGTAAATATTTACTTGTATTTCAATCAGTGTTAGTGCACTTACACACTGGAGGAGGCCACTATTAAGCACAGCTATTGAGTTCAACACCTAATCTGGACAACAAGCTTAGATTTAAAATAATTACAATAAGTTCCCACAGCTATCATGAAGTAAAAGTTTTTCCTCCTTGTACAGATTATAAAAACAATAAGAAGTGAATTTAATTCTATTACATTTGCTGTTATATTTTGACTACTGCACAAGTAAACAATACATTGGAAAAAGGAAGGTCAGGGCACCTCTTCCAAGAAGTAAAAAAACACATAAATAAATCTGTCATGAAGCAATCCACTTAGCACTCAGCTGTGCAATAACAGCAATGAACTATGAGATTACATCTTGAAAAGTTTCAATAATAATTTGCTTTGTTTTGCAAGAATTCTGGGGTTTTTTTCAGAGACCAGAGTACTTCATCTCTTTGCACCCTAAAAAGGCATTTGTACATTCTAAAAAGTGTCTGAGTTAAAAATACAGTTAGCAATAATTGTTTTACGATTTTATGAAGATAAAAATATATGTAATACACGTAATAAAATGCTTTCTTTGATTTACATTTAATATAAATAGTCTTTCCTACCTAAAACCAAATCCAGATAGGTGAAACGCCCTCTTTTTCTATTCATCCTTTTCAAAATGTTATTAAAGGTTTGCTACTTTAAGAATGTTACCCATTTAATACAGAATTTGATGGGTTTCACTTTGGTTTTATTCTAACTGAGGAAAATAGTAGGAAAATAGTAGGACACAGACTCACAAAGGATGAACTACTGACAAAGGACCCAAGATATTTTTACATACAGTGCTTTTTTTTCACTTCTTTGTTTCCTCCTTCAGGGAAGAAATTTTACATTTATTTTTCAGATTCTTTACATGCATTAAGCTGGACTTCCACAGCTTTGTTTTTCTGGGGAACAAGAAACTTTGCTCTGGAAGACTGAAGTTTTTGTTCTTTTGAGATGTTCTTAGAGCAATTCACCAGAGTGGCTTTGGCTATCTAAAAGGTCAGGCTCAGCCTGAAACCAAACAACATCTCCTTCACTCCCATAATTAGCAGTATGAAGAAGAGTTAATTTAAAAAGTCTGTGCACACCTACACTAACTTAGAATAGGCTGAATCCATTTTCCTTCTCAAAACTACTGCTGGGAAAGGAAAAATCTGAGGTTTTTGGCATAAGCTTCACATACTTCCAACAGCCATTTCCATCCCTCTATCTGCATGCCGGAGTAGAGATCACAATGTCCAAATGTGTTAACCTGAATATCCAGAGTAATCCCAGGAGCCTTACAAGAGGACGGGGTTTCAATACTGACACAAACACACATGTATACAAAGTCCTTGTCAGAGAAAATTGTACCAAAATGTTCAAATGTTAAAGGAACACAAAAAATATATGAAACAACTTGTAAGCAGCCAGCCTAGATCTGGTTCTCTGTCTGGGGTCTCATTTAATAGAAAGAAATAACTGCTGCAAACCACAGCTTACATGAATTTGCATTAATATTTTATTGAGAGAAGCGATTCTGTAATGTGTATTATAGATAAAACATCCTGAAGGCTGAGGCTGAACCTATCTACTGCCATCATCTGTAGAGACAGGGCTCAAACCAGGTATTTCAAGAAGCTCTGATTGACCACCACCTACCACGTGGAGAGAGGAAGAAATTAATCAAGTCCTGAGAAAAACTGTTTCACCATTTAGGCTGGCAAGCTCAGAAAATGTAGGAAAACAGGAAGAAGTTTAACCATAGCCTTATTATTAAAGTCTCCTTGCTCTGGCTACAAGCCAGGGTAGAAGTTTCAGTAGTGCTACCAGCCAATATATTTCAGTTTTGTCCCAAACTGAGACCAGAGTTATGGTTCATTGGAGCAGTCCATGCTATTTGCACTACAGCTGCTCAGGCTGCTGGAAGAACCAGGTATTGGGTCTGGCCGCATCAAATCACCCCCTTGAAAAGCAGAATGCAGAACCTTATTCACTCACTATGAAAACCAGGCTCTGGCTGTCTGAAAGGCAGAAGAAATTGCCTGCATCTGTCTCCACGTACACCTCCAGCAGCTGTAGGACCCCTTAACAGAGGAGAAACAACCTCCAGACAGGTTTTAAAGCCTGATGGCACAGTCACAGCCGCAGCAGGGATGGGAACAGTAAAAGCTGCAGTAGAACATAACCAATCCTTCCCTGTGACTCCAAGGAAAGCGCCTCGGGAGAGCACTAGCACACAGAAACCCCCAAATTTTAATGACCTCCTGTGTGATCCGGAGTTCTGAGGGATCCCTGTGACTGCCAGCACCACAGGGCACCACGAAAACTCCACACCCCAAACAAGTTTTGCTGCATGATCCTTTCAACTGAGAGGGGGAATAATACCAGTTGGAATAAAGAGCCTTTGGAAGGGTGGACCCAACAACCAGAGTAAGCAAACCATGTCTGTGGGGAGCGGCTCACTCCAGGAGCATGGTTGTGTGGGGAAGGAACACTACCCTCTCGTGTGGGATGGAGACTGCACTGAAAGCACCTCTCATCAGCCAGTGTGTCACCCATCAGATTCACAGCTCACACCAAAACCAGCTGTTCCTATGGTCCTGGCACTCCAGCCAGGAAAATCTGACCATAGGAATTCATCCACAAACAAACTGGAGGAGAATGGCACCTCACCCCATTGTGCAAAACTGAGACAGAACTCAAAGCACGAGCAGCCATGAATCACAGAATCGTGTCATGGGTTGGGTTGAAGGGACGTTAAAGATCACCCAGTGCCACCCCTGCCATGGACAGGGACACCTCCCACTGTCCCAGTGCCTCATCCAACCTGGCTTTGGGCACTGCCAGAGATCCAGGGGCAGCCACAGCTGCTCTGGGCACCCTGTGCCAGGGCCTCACCTCCCTCACAGGGAAAAATTCCTTCCTAATATCAATTTTAACTCCCTCTTTTAGTTTAAAACCATTCCCCCTCATCCTCTTGCTATCTGCTCATGTATAATATCATTCTCCCTCTTTCTCATAAGCCCCCTTTAAAAGGGAAGCTCATGAAAGGCTGCCATGAGGTGTGCCCAGAGCCCATGGAAAGGCTCTCCACGTCTCCTCTCAGGCTGAGAAGAGCCACCAAACATACTGGTGTGAAACTTTTTATGAGATACAGGGAAGAGCATTTTGGGATTGTACAAGGCTTGTTATGGAAGTGCAGGAATCAAAGGCAGGGAAATGGGGCGTGGAAGAGGTTTCAAGAGTAGCAAGCTTTGGAAAACACAGAGATAAGGGGATACAAGAGGATAAAGGATCACACGTAACCAGACTGATCAATACACTTGTCTGGCCGTGATCCGCGCATCATCACCCTTACCCATGCTGCCTTCTCATCAAACCCCACTTCTCACTCCTTTCCTTGGTGAGGGGACTCCATCTGTGCATCCATGGAGCTCTCAGTGCCACTTTCTGGAGCTGGGACCAAGAGGCCGCAGGCCCCTGCAGTGCCAGCATCACACTGGAGAGGTGGGAGGTGTGAGCCCGGCCCAGGTGTGTGACCACCAGCCACAGCCGAGCCGGGCGAGCCAAGCACTGGGGATACACCAAGGCACGGCTGGATCAACAGAGACTCTGATTTGGCTGCTGGAGGGCAGCAAAGATCCAACCCAGCTTCTGGGAACACCATGAGGTTGGATGACTGGCTGAGAAATGCCTTTGCAGACCTATGCGTGCCCAGCTGGAGCGGAGAGTAGCACAGCACCTGCAGCAGCTGGGGATGGAGGGTCTGGGAGCAGCTCCTGGACAGCCTGCACAGCTCAGTTATTTCCTGGGGAGCCCATCCGTGTGTGTGTACTGGATGTACCTCTCTGCCCCTCTGCCAGCCCACCAGAAACCACAAAATCGTGCTTATTAAAGCACCAGGCCTCAGGTTATAAAGCTTCACTGAGCAAGGCACCGGTACAAGGCAGCTCTGAGCTGCCACACTGAGTTTACCTGCAAAATCACCTGCAAAATACTGTGTAAAATACACAGCAAAGTGTGCCTACGAGTCTGAGAGAAAGCCTTTTTACTTCTGCTTGTTTTCAATTTTAAATTGCCAGTTAGAGGGCAGTAGTTCCTTGTACACCTTAAACAGTGACCCAGATGAAAGAAGCATTCCCATTTTCCTCCCTGCTCTTCTCCCACATCACCTGTGCAGTGAACAGACCGGGAGGAATGAGATGGATTAAAACTAAGCTGGCAATAAATAAAGCAAGCATAATTCCTTTTCAAATCGGTTTCCCAATTAAGTTCACACTTGTGCCTGCATGAAAGAAGGGTTTTCATTCCCACACCTAGTAAATTTAAGACTTTGGAATAAGTTAAAATAGAGAAGTCCAGTAAATTTTAGTAATACCGCATCCATATGAAAGGGGGGAAAAAAGCATAAAGGTTTTTGAGCAAAATGCAAAAAAAAAATCTTGACATGTAGAGGAATTTTTAGGAGAGGGTGATAAGTATACCTCAGTGTATGGAGGGTGAAACTGATTTTTTCATAAGAGAACAAGTTCTGGAACAGAGCCAAGAACAGGACTTCCAGATGCAGTCACTGACAGAGGAATTAGGATTTGCCAGGAATAAATCTTCCTGCCCAAAAATGTAGCAAGAAGCTACAGAAGAAGCAAACCATGCTCTGCCAGCCTGGATATTACTGAGAACCCAAAATACTGAAAATTCAAATAAAATGGAAGGAGAAGAAACATAAGTACAGATGTGGAACTGATAATGAAGTACCATTAAAATATACTGGATTAAACATCCCAGTTTCAGCTCAAAAGCCAAACAATCCCCCCATGTGAGGAGAGGGCACTGTGGACAGAGACAATGGACAATGTCACAGCAGAAAAAATCCCTTTTTTCTGTACTGGCATCCACATAAATTACTTATTTATCCAGAGTGGGCCATGGGGTGCACTGAGATTGGAGCATCCTTTTTTCAATACTCTGTTTATAACTTACAAAGTAAATAAACATGGAAGAAATTTTGATGGCTACAAACATGTTCTTGGCAAAACAAACAAACAAACAAAAATTATGAAAAGCAGTCCAAAATCAGATTAATTAGATTTCCTATATGTCAATCTAAGAAAACATAAAACCTCAACTACCTCAATTGCATTGTCTCAGCTAACACATGGATTACCACAGCTCCTCATGAGGATGAGACTCTCTGGAAAGCAATTAAATATTTCCCTTTCTCAAATGCCAGCATATCCACACAGAACAAGATGTTCCCAGGTCTGTTTTCAGTTTAAGAGTAGTAGAAATCTTCTCAGTGTCTCCTGCAATTTGTAAATAAGACACCTGAGATACAAAAAAGTATCTTTAAAGTGCTACATAAAATGTCATTCAGCAATGCATAACAAAAACCTGAGAGAAGGGTCAGAGATGTCTTAGGTTAGGCTCAAATGAACAGCAGCACTGAAGAAGGTGCCAGGATTTCTCCCATTTTTCAAAAATACAGATAAACTCAAGGGAAAAGGTCTAGATCACGATGCAGGCACAATTTGATCCCTAAAGAAAATCTGTGCTATTTTGTTTAATTAACTTGGCAAGAAAAATCTTACACAATATAATACTATTACTTTAGCTTCTTTTCATGTATCTTCAGCAAGAGACCCATTGGTTTAGTAACAAATTAGAAACTCCAGGTTGTTCTGCTCAACACAGTGTATAACAAACAAAAGCAGCTTCCAGTGAAATAGAAAATTGTCAGAGCAAGAAGGTAACCACAAAAGGGAATGGCACTCCATGCTTACCAACTAAATTTTAGAATTTTTTTTAATTTGTTGGAGTTCTGTTCAAGAAAACACAAGAAAGCCATGTCCATATCCCTGGAAAACTTCCCCAAGAAATTTAGATACCTGTGCAGAAAAGGTGAATAAGAAAATGCCCCAAATGACATAGGACCATAAGACTGTCCCTCACAAAGTTGTCCATAGTTCAACATCATCAGGAGGTAGGCCAAAACACAGGGGAAACAGTCAAATAGCAAAAGGGATGGAGATAAAAATACTGATCTTAGTTACCTCAGAGACCCAGCTGTCCTCTAAAGGCTGCAACGACAACTTCCTGGCGGAGCCAGAAGTCAGCCACCCTGACCCTGAATGTCACAACCAACTTCTTCACAAGTTCTCATTATTTTCAGCTGTGTATTGTTTATCATTGGCTTGATTTTGTGTCCGTTTCAACCCTGAGAATTCATGTGTGACACATTTACAGACTGAACTAACAGGAGAAAAATTCTCCTTGTGTTACAAACCTCTTCTTGCTTACACACCTTTTACACCAGGCAATGGCTGAGAATCCCAGAATCCCTGAGGCTGGAAAATCCCTCTCAGACCACCCACTCCAAGCTGTGCTTGATGCCCACCCTGTCCCCAGCCCAGGGCACTGAGTGCCACCTCCAGCCCTTCCTTGGACACCTCCAGGGATGGGCACTCCAAACCTCCCTGGGCAGCCCCTGCCAAGGCCTGAGCACCCTTTCCATGGGGAAATTCCTGCTGCTGTCCAACCTGAGCGTCCCCTGGCCCAGCCTGGAGCCGTTCCCTCTCCTTCTGTCCCTGTTTCCCGGTAGCAGAGCCCAACCCTACCCCATCTGTCCCCTCCTGTCAGGGAAAGTTTGTGGCAAAACCAAACTCATGCTACAGAGAAGGAAACCCAGGATGCTGCTGTCCCTGAATGCCATTACCTCGAGGCAAAAGCCCTGCTTCCTTCCTCACTCCCTGTCAGTCGTACTCCACAGAAGAAGCTGTCCCAGACCACTGACAAGGCAGCTGTCCCTGCTCTGCTCCCTCCCAGCAGCACAGGGCTGTGGCTGTCACACACAGGGCACGGGCTGAGCTCCGAGCCCCAGGGCCCCCCAAGGCACGGAATAATGTGCTCACCCAGAGAGTACCAAGCAAAAAATGCTTCACCACTGCCCACCCAGCAGGGGCTCTCTTGGGACAGGGCAGGGCCCGGCTCAGGAGGTACCAGCACCAAGAAGAGGATGCAGATCCCAAAGCTGGGTACCCAGGCAGCGCAAGACCTGCAGCCCCAGGGCCTCATTTCACAAGCTCTAAATTAAAAACTACTAGCTGCTCGTGTCCAATTTTAGTTCTACAGCAGAATCACTTGTGTTTACATGGCTCATGTCCTAAGCAATTCGGGAGCTGCCTGGTTCCTTGTGCGTTACCATGGCACTGTAGATTAGCTGAGGTGAGTGTGGATGGGAGGAGGCTGCAGACAGTGCATATCAGCAGCGGCTTTGCCTCCGCACACCATTCCACGAGCCTTCAGGGAGACGATTTTCATTTAGATTACACCTAAACCGTGACCACTCGCCATGCAGACCTCTCCTCAGGCAAAGACTACTGCATGGCTGGAGGTCCTACCACATCTCTTTTCACAAAACTGCAGTTCAGGCGATTCAGAACTTCAGTTTCAAAGTCAAAATTTTATGTGTCACACTTTATCATCTAATGGTTTCACCTCCTCTTTCTTACATTTATTTCTCTGTAAGAGTTTTTAAGGAAAAAGTCATTTATTCATCTGTCATATCATTAATTTCCTCATTCATATGACACGCTTGTCTCTAACAGAGGACTAATTGTAGGGCTTGTTTCTAATAAAATCATGTTCTTCCTGAAGTAATTTCAACTGCAGCACAATTGCTTATGGAAGATAAAAGACAGTGAAGTAAGCATTGAATGTTAAAGGTGTTTTTTCCTATAACATACTCATGAATTGCAAACAACACACAACTCATACATGTTAACATTTATTTCTGTTTGAAAGGTGGGTTTAGATTTCCAAAGTATTATCCATTTATCTGTAATAAAATGGATCAGAGGGTCACAAATCAAGTTTCATACCTCGCTTGGTGAATAGCTTCTACCCACTCATCTCCATCAACTTCATCCTCACAACGCAGCTCCAGTGGCTTCTGCCCCTCATGGCCAAAGAGAACAGTAAAGTAATGCTGCAAATTAGAACAAAGGAATAAAAAGGTTCAGAAGCTCTTAAATTAAAAAGAGATATATAATTTAAAAACAAACAAAAAAAACAACCAATCAAAAAATACAAAACACAAAAAACATCACACCCAGGAAAAGAAAAATCAAAAGACTTTCTATACTCAGCCCAAACTGCTGTCAGCCCAAGGAGGATGTGCTTTAAGTTTTAGTCTTGAAACACGCATTGGAGGTGAAACTACCCTGAAAATATTCCCCTGTGAATCAAGGTAATAGCTTTCATGTACTTATTTTTAAGCTATTGTTCTTAAACTTCCACATACAAGACAACAAAATACAATTCCCTAAAGAGCTCCTACAGCCAAGTACAGTAACAGAATCACAGTGGGGTGTCTGTAGATCTTCTCTCTTGCATTTTTTCACCTAAAACTTTCCTCACAAGCGAGCATGGCGCACCAAGCCTGGAACCACCACCTCCTCCTCCAGAGAATGCAGATTGTGCACTGGCTCCAGCTTACTCCGCACCTTCTCAGAAGAACAGGGACTCTTCTCATTCATCACACTCCAAAACATTTTTGCCCTTCTTTCAAGAAACCTCACCCATAACTTCATGGTAGCAACCTTTTGTTTTCACAAAAAAATGCTATTCACACAAAAACTGTCATATTCTCATCGGCATTTCTTGCATGAAGGGCATTGCCCCGGTGTGTTCCGTAGGACTTTCAGGGAAGTTTTTGCTACTCTTGGAGTGTAGCATGAACAGTATTATCTAGCAGGGAGGGGAGAGCCACCAGTTATCTACCTTAGCTCCCCTTTCACAGGTTATTTACAACCTTATTGGGCATAGCTTGTGCACTAACTTACAGCCAGGCACCAAACAGAATTCTTCCAGCTCAGATGAAAACAGGTCAGAAAATATTCTACCTAAACACACACATTTAATTTCCACAGGTGCCTTAAATGAACCCCTTAGAAATCCATATGTTTCACAAGCAGCAGGACCAGTGAGGGGCCTGCCCAAACGAAAACATCTCGGTTTGTGTCTGAGGTCATCCAGAAGTAATTCTACCTGAACTTGTCTGGATCACTCCGTTCTCCTCATTGCCCAGAACCACCCCATCCCTCTTGCACCTCCACACCTGTGGACAGGGAACAGAAATTCCTGTCTGGGCTCTAACAGCCAAACTCAAGCCCTCATACATTTGGCTTCCTTTTGGGTAACATGAGTACAAAAAACGGAATTCCATAAAGAGAAAATATTCACTTGTGCATTGCATTAATTTACTAAACATCACTACACGTATACGAAACACTTTTCCTGCAGAAGACCACCAGAACTGCAGGACTGCAGACAAACATGACAGAAATTAGGCCAAATCAGAAGCAGCAGTCACACTTAACAGGCTTTAACTAAAAGGAAGTTCAGGCTCAGATCTGTTAAGTTTCAGAAAAAAAACAACTCCAGAGCCCAAATGAGGATTAAAAAATTAGTAAAAGGGCAATCTTATAACCTGTGGGGTTTCAACAGAGCATATCACTTAAACCTGAATGCCACAAATAGGAAAAAAAATGTTTAATCAGATCCATAAGGATTCTCCATAGCAGTGAAAGATAAAAACTTTTACAACAATACAGTGCAGTTGAAAATAACCTACAGCACAGTGAAAAGTGCAGCAAGATTACACACAAATGTGCTCTGTTTATAGAGTGGAATAGTCTATTTTAAAAAGCATATTTAAAGATAAATCACACTGTTCAGCTCTGCATATTATGTAACAAGTTATTTGCGTTTCATAAAGCTGTTACATATAAAATTAGAATAAAGACACAAGTGCAGACAAGCACTGGATTTAATCCCATTGTGTGGGGATCCAAGTTAAAGGGAGAGACAATATCACAGTCCTCCCAACTACTGAAGTACAGCAACTCAGATCTCTTTAGAGCAAGACTTGCCGTGATCTCATGTCGCAGAATTTAAACTCAGAGGTGTGCCGTTACCATGGCGACAGGCACGCTAGAAACACACAGTTAGACCCAGAAAATGCACACATTTAAACTAACTTAGGAGCAACCATAGCAGGTCTGGACCCAATGGCAACTAAAGCTAAATTATAGAAGACATTTGTTTTGAAATCACCTACATCTGTCACATCCTCAAACAGGCATGTTTCACTCAATCATCAGTATCAACTCTCACTTCATTTATCCAGAAATAGTCAACTCTAAAGCAAGCAAAGTGCAAGAGAAATATCATAACAGGCCTCTAAAAAGAATCTCAAAGTAATCTTTGAATTCTCTATTCAAAATAAATGTTGCTCACTTAAAAAACTAATTTACTACAAGAAAATAAGATGGTATCTGTGATGCACTATTACATTCTCCAGTAAATGATGTATGTGAGTGGGCCTGTATATATAATTACACAGAGACAATATAATTTTAGCACTGCCATTCAACACTAAACAGTTCAGCTTCCACATCACTGCAGCACAGTACAGGTAAAAAACATCCTTCTGCATACACACTCTCAGCTTCCTGAAGGGAAAAGAGTAAATATTTAAGCACTGTAGCACATATTTACATCAACTACCCTCATCACCTTCATTATCATGTCTGTTGGATTGCAGGAAGGCATTCATGTTTCAAGTTCAATTTTGTTGTTTATGCTTACTCTGAAAATCACTGGACTCATAGAGGGTAATATGAACAATCTGTATTTTGACATAAAATAAATTCAGTAATTTCATTTCAATGTGTCTTTTCAGTATTCAGGTGCACACAAGTGAAACAGCAAGGCTTCATTGGAATAAAAACATCTTTGGCAAAGTTCTTCAAGGTAAAGCTTGAGAGAAAAGAGGAGGGAAGCCAACATCTCCCCTTCAGAGGGGAAAAAACCATTGTTCTGATGACAAAAAAATCAATCAAACAAACAAACAAAAACCACACACACAAAACAACCCCACAGAAACCAAAATCCAAAAACCAACCCAAAAAAACTCCATAGCAAAAAAAAAATCAACCCAAATGATACATGCCCCATAACAGAAACACTACTTTTAGGTCCACTGAGGTCAGTTAGTGGTGATGGCTCAAACAGCCCTGTGACTGAAGCACTGAGAGACCCAGAGGAACGAGGATCCGCACAGAAGTGCTGGTACCGGTCGCAGGCAGAGGAGCTGCTACCCCAAGGAATGTCACTTGGCAATTCCACCGTGAGGTCCTGCCTTCAGCTCCTCATCGATTTGGTCAGCTTTGACTGTCCAGGAGGCAAGGCTCACACTGGGGAAATGACGCAGATGTCAACAGTGCTTTTGATATCCCACCCTCCCATCAGCAAGGCGAGTCAACATGTAAATTGTGTTCCAAGGGACACCAGGGTGACACCAAATTGTGTTGTACTGTGGACTTGCAAATGATGTGTGTGATGTGGCAATGGATAACCTGCCCATGACCTGCTCTTCCCTCAGCTTTCCTTACTAAACATAAAACTAATTTACAGTAACATACTGTAAAAATATAATTTTAAAGTTTAGTTTTGCCATGATCTCGCTAGGTGCTATTTCCTGGTTTTTCACCAATTTATTGCAGTCTTGGTTTAACTATTCAAGCCAGGACATTGAGAGTAAGTTAAAAAGAAGATTCCAGGCATCAATATTGATCAGAATGGAAACCAGAGAAGAAAAACAAAGGTGAAAATTTGACTGTGTACCAAGATTGCTACCAAAACATTAAGAGCCTTAACAAAAGCCTGTCTTCAATGTGAGGCATGAGGAAGCTTAATCATTTGCTGTGTATTTAAGGCTTATATTTACTACCTGATATTAGCAAGGGCATGTTGCAAACCTTTGATGCTGAAAAAGGTGGCAGAGGTGATTAATTAAAATCTAACATGACAAGCTAAAAATATTTCTTCTTCTTGACTTCTAAAGATATTTTTATTTCAGAATCTGGAAGCCTGTGTGCAACCTGAAATGCAAGTAAATGACTGAGCAAAAGAGAACAATCACTGCAGCAACTGAAAACTCCTCAGTAATCCCAGAAGGAAAAGCAGCAAACTGCAGTCTAAATCAGAGCAGCTTATGCTATTCAAGGACACATTAACTCATGAAGTTTTCAAATGTGTCCTACTGACAGTGTTTTGTCCAGCTTCTCAAAAACAAAATTAAATGTGTATTCTGTATTTCTTAGATCCTGGGGAAAAGGAAGGAAAATAAGGGAAAATGCTGGGAAGAAGGCAGCATCTCTTGAAGAGAACAAGTGGACAAGGATGAAGGTATGGAGGTGAGGGAAATGCTTGGCGGAGAAGGCAGCAATCCCTCACAGAGAGAGACTAATTATAACAATGTGAAGTGTCAGGACAAGGGGGAATGGTTTCGATGAGAGGAGGTTTAGATGGGATATTGGGAAGGAATTGTTCCCTGGGAGGGCGGGCAGGCCCTGGCACAGGGTGCCCAGAGCAGCTGTGGCTGCCCCTGGATCCCTGGCAGTGCCCAAGGCCAGGCTGGACACTGGGGCTGGGAGCAGCCTGGGACAGTGGGAGGTGTCCCTGCCATGGCATGGGTGGCACTGGATGGGCTTTAGGGTCCTTCCCATCCAAACCATTCTGTTATTCCATGGTTCTGTCAGCAGCATGCCAGTGGGAAGGGAGTGTTCCTTTTCTGCCAGGGAAGATTCCCCCATCTTGGGGAGACTTGCTGTGCCACCACTACTGGCAGGGAATCCGCAGCCCATTGTTGTTAAATTAGCGTGAGAATGGAATAATGACAGGACTGAGAACTCATTTTAAAGTTTCCAGGGAGATCTACAGAGCCAACACATTTCATGCTTGTATCACACCAATTAGTAGAAGCTATAATGAGAACAGGATTAGTGGACATCAGAATTAATAAGATGTACTCAGGAAGAGTCAGATGGTTTTTGCACAAGGATGGCATCTCCTGTAAACCCAGGCGAGCTCTCAGAAGGGTCAACAAGTGTTTGGATTGCAATAAAAAAGTTTTCAAAATGATTTTGACAGATACTTAGGGAAATGCTTAAGCATCTAGGACTTAAAAGAAAAACGGCATTCCCCGGTTAAAAAAAAAAAGGAGAAAAAAATCTGATCAAAAGCTAGGAAACAGAGCTGGAATATTGTATCATCTGTCAGTTCTTACAATGGAACAAAATCATCAAAGGTCTTCCTCAGGGAATTCTGTTGAGGATTATGACAGGCATTACAAAGGATGACAAAGTTTGTAAATTATTTAGGATAGTAATGATGAGAATCTATTATTAAGAACTTCAACAGGCCTGAGTTACTGGACAGCAGGATGGCAGACATAATTAATTGTGCACAAATGCAAAGTGACACATGTGAGGAAAAACATTCCAAGCTTCATGTGTGAAAACATGGGCTTTGTGCTTGGTACCACCACTCAGGGGCAAGATCCTAGGAGAAGTTCCATGAAAACACCATCCCAATGCTCAGCAATGCCAGAAGAAGCTAATCAGAGCACAGGGACGACTGGGAAACAAACAGAACAAAGTGAACAAGGCTGTTACACTACGAACATTCTGAATACTGTGGGTACTTTTGGAGTTCTCACACAGAAGGGCAACATAAATTCGGAAAGGTTTAGAAAAAGGTAGAAGTGGTGTGGAAAGGTTTGAGTATGTCACACGTGGATAAGTAAAAACTTAAACTGGGACCCTTCAGTACAAAGAAAGGACAAGGGGTGATGGTTTTAAACTGAAGGAGGCCAATTTAGACTGGATATGAGGAAGGAGTATTTTACCATGAGGGTGGTGAGGCCCTGGCACAGGCTGCCCAGGAGGAGGTGGATGCCCCGTCCCTAGAGACACTCAAGGTCAGGCTGGACAGGGTTCTGGCCCACCTGATCAAAGTGAAGATGTCACGGATCTTTGCAGGGAGGGTTCGACCAGGAAACCTTTAGAAGGTCCCTTTCAATCAAACTATTCTGTAATTCTGTGGAAGGAACAATTTTGGGAATACAACAGGAGTCTTCAGAACCGGGAGGTGTACGAAGTGGATGAATAGGGTTACACAGGTCTATTTCTTTTCCAATTAAAAATAAAAAATCTATTAAACAAAGGTTAGAGAAAACAGCTTCAAAACAAACAGAAGAAAGTGGTTCTTCACAGAAGTGGTGATAGTCTGGTGTTGCTCTGTGACAAAGGAAGTGGTGAATACAGTGGCAGTGATGTGCAGGGGGAGTAGAGAGCTCACTGTACAGAACTTCTGGGCTAGCAAACACACAGAATTCACGTATTTGGAATACAAACAGTCCTGAAGCTGAAAATAACTGGAAACCCATTTCAGAGGAGAGGGAAGGGGAAAGTAGAACAAGTATTAAGGTGATGCCTTCTCCAGCATGTCCTCATGGCCACCATGTGGGACAGGTAATTAGAGAAGTTGGACATTTGGTCCACCCAAATGAAGCCTTTCTCATAGTCCTACAGGAGCTAATTAAAACTTCCCTTGGTGGCATGGGAGTGTTCTACAGCCTTCAGATTGCTTTGCACCTGATTATAAATGAGATGCACTGGTACCTTCGTGAAGTGCTGGCTCTTATGAATTTCCTGGAGTTTTTCTTGCTGATTTTGTGTTTGATTTTGATTCTTTAAAAAAATAAAGAGGTAATTTGCAAACCTGGTAGAGAGACACCAGAGTATTTCAGGTTCTGTATTTCTTTCTGGTGACATCTAGGGATTAAGGGGCTTTTTAATATTTTAGTGTTACTTCACTATCCCTGATAGGTAGAAATCTGATATTGAACAGAACTACAGAGAAAAAAATTCTAGAGGTAAATGAGAATAGAGCTTTTATCTGCCAAGAGCACATTAGAAGATACTGATTTGGATCTCCCACACTGAGGAGACTCAGAGATGGGCTGTAGTATCTGGTCCAGGTTTAGCTTCAAACTGGACAAATAAAAACTACCTTGTATTGTCTGGGGGATGAGATGGGTTGATGACTCCTTTCTTTAACTAATACTGAATTAATCGAGTGCCAACCTGCTTCATAAAATGTCTTCTGACATCTGACAATGAACTGCCTTCCTGAGCCATCCTGCAAGTATTGTCTGGCCAAGAACAACTGAGGTAATTATATTTAATTATGCAATCAACAGTTTTCAGATTAGGGAGATTACACATAAATGCACCCTGTGTTATAAACTCTTACTCTGTCAATTAGAAAATACCGTACTCAACTTGCATGCAAAACAGAAGTCAAGGAACACACAAAGGTCACTGAGGACCTCAATTCTCCTGCAACTTTGTTGACTTGCACCGAAATTACAGCAAATTACAATGGTTATAGCATTTGTTTTCATGGATGAGAGAATCAGGCTAATATGGCCCCAGCTGCTCTGTTTTCAATGCAGACCATTTGTACTTCAGCAGCAGTTTATCAACAGGGAAAAATTCTGCCACATAAAAGGAAATTTTGACAAGTCAAACCTACAGGAATGGAGACAACAACTAAGTGCAGCTAAATTACCACTAATAATAAACTGAACATGGGTACCTTCATCTCAAAGTGCATCTAACACAGTCCAGTGGGAATTTCCTGCCAGAAACCACAAGCCATTTGCTTCCCAGGGACCTGAGAGCTGCCGTGCAATGACAGCACAGTCACTAGTAAACATTCACAGCATTGCCAGCACTGCTGCCTCCCCACACACCCTCAGCCTCTCTTCCCACATGAACCAGGGCTCCTGGGACTGGCACTGATACATCTCTGCATCTCATTTCCCCAGGTGACTGATGCAGTAGCTGTGCCCTCAGGATACTTCTACAGACTGAATTCCTGAAAAGTGAGGAGTGATTCCTACAAAGCACAGCCAAATCCAACCTGCCCAAGCCCAGAGACAGACAGAACTGCTCCAAGTACATGATGGTGTACACAGCTACCCTTGTGCTCACCACAGCACAGCCTCAACCCCATTCCCAGGATTCTGATCTTCCCAAGCACCGGGAAAAAGACACAGCACTCAGAGCTGCAGTTCACACTTAACAATAAAACACCTGAATTTTAGCCACCACTTGTTGCCTCTGATCTCTCCCAGTCTTCGGTTTCTTTGTAATATATTCCTTATGCTGGCAAAGGAAAAACCATTTCCTTGGAAAGTGTTGGTTTTTAATGGTAATTTGAGACATTTTCAGGACACACCCATTCATGTGGAGAGTTCAATAAATGGGCAGGTACGTGTGGGGACAAATGGGCAGTGAAATGTTTGCAGTGCAAATGATGGAGAAGGAGCACAGAAATCCCATTTTCCCTACTGAAGACCTAACCCAGCAGGTGGGCTGGGGGCACACCCCTCACTCCTTGTCCCTGCCCCCATTTCAGGGTCTCAGCAGCCTCCATTTCGACCAAACTGGAGGGAATGAACAGCGAAGTTAGTCCAAGGTTTGGTCCCTCCTCAAGCATGGCACAGCTGAAGAGAACCAAGACCATAGCCCTACCACATAACTAAGCACGATACAACTAAATTAGTAGAAATAGAGCTGTATCAGTAGGAATGCAGCTATATCAGTAGAAAAATGTGATGTTCACACTGACACAGAAAGGACAGATGGGGGAAACAGACAGAAAGAGACCAAAGGGAGTACTGTAATCAGCGGCAGTGTTAAACATTTTTCAGGACTCAAAACTTTCTATGTTTTGCTCTTTTTTTTTACCCTGTCTCATTTGTTCAGAGTTGTCACAACCTTAACCCTTCTCCATGTACTGACAGCCTTCCCCTCCTTGTTCAAACAGCAGCCACAGCTCTCCAGCCTTTTCCTCTGAAACCTGACAGTGCTGCATAGCTCCTCCACACCAATTCTGACATAAACCTTAGTATTTGGTTTGCCCTGCAGAATACATCCTTGTATTTTAATTAAAAGATCAGACTTTAAAGGCCAGAAAGAACATTTATAACCTTCTATTCTGATTACTTACGTAATATGGACCAGAAAAACCTCTTCAGAGAGCTCCTGCATCAAACATACAGGATCAAGATGAGACACAGAGCCTCCTTCATCAATCCTAACATTGAAAGTCATGAAAAACGCTCCTAAGCCCAAGTTAAATTCTTCTAGGTAATAAATTACCTCACTGCTGAAAACATGCAGCTTCATTTTAAAGAATGAGCAGGCAGGTAAATAATGAAATTTTATGGAGAGCCTGGCTTTGAAGATTGCATCCCTACACTGTGCACTGCAGGAGTGAAGCCTGGGTTCCTCAGCAAACACCATCACATATGTACCAAAAATGAAAAGGAAAAAAGATAAATCTACCCCAAAGCATTCACACAAACAATTTCTATAGAGCAAGTGATTTTGAAGTATTAATTTACAGGAATTATTTACAGGAAGTATTAATTTACTGTCTTCTAATTATATTCTCAAAATATGCAAACACAAGATTTGACATTTTCAAAGCTCTTTACAGACAGTAACTAATCTTTGAACTCCTCTACAAGGTAAGAATTATGGTGCCCATTTTAGACACAAGGATATGTGCAAAGATGCCCAAATATAGATCTGCTGTAAAAGAGTTCAACCCGAGATTGCTATAAACAGAGCTTCTCTCCCTGAAGTGAGCCAACACACGATAGGGAGGCAAGAATAAGAAGTCAGCACATCTTAAACCTTGTTACATCCCTGTTATATATAATAATTTCTATCTATAAACATTTTCAGAAAAAATCCAAACACTTGAAATTTCAACCAACTGCAGTTTGCTGTGAGATGAGGGACAAGACTCGTACAGTCACACACCAGCACCAGAGGCTGGCAGGGCTCTGATGGAAAA
Source organism: Gymnorhina tibicen (assembly GCA_013399875.1). Taxonomy (NCBI): domain Eukaryota; kingdom Metazoa; phylum Chordata; class Aves; order Passeriformes; family Artamidae; genus Gymnorhina; species Gymnorhina tibicen. The sequence goes on from VXAZ01000206.1 coordinate 41,375, forward strand.
TCAAAGACCACTGCAAAGAGCCAAATACAAGGTTTTCATGAAACCTGAATGATTTTACGGCATGGAAAAACATCCTTTTGTTGTCACCATCCTCTCTGACAGCCATACTCTGTGGTTAAGTAGCCTTGAGGGGTGGGAGCCTCATTATAACCTTGTAAAAAAATTGGCAAGAAAAGTGACAGACTCTGGTTTTGAGCAAGAGAAGGTTATTGCAGCACCAGAAGCCTCGACCTCCACCTTCCATTTACTCACAGTCCACCAAAGGAGCACTGGCTGCTCTGCCCACCTGGATCACACTCAGGAGGGCAGGGAATGACATTCCAGTAGCACGGAGCTGACCACAGAGCTGCTCTACCCATAACTCATGGAGAAACGGGTTCTTCATCAAAATTACATTTCCCAACCTTGCCCCTAAGGATGGTGAGTAGAAAAGCTGCCATTAAGGGAACCTGTATGTGCCTCTCTCAGCATGCTTGGACATTCCAGAGCCCCAGGGGATGGTCTGGACTGTTGTACCAACCCCCTGGGTAGATGGGGGTCACTCAGATGCACAGGGGGATAAAACACTGACCTCGCCTCAGGACATCAAAGACCCAGTGACTGAGTCCTGTCCTGTCTCACCCACCAAGAAATTTGGGTGAAATTTCCATGACATCTCTGCACACATTCTTGAATCTACCGTCCTTTGAATTCTCTAAGTTTGCAATGAAAAAAACCAAACAACAAAAACTAACAAGCACACACCAAAAAAACACCACCAAACCCCAAAAAAACCAAAACCAAAACCAAAACCAAAACAAAAAAACCCCACACCAAAAAACCCCCAACACAAAAACAAACAAACAAACAAAAACCCAAACAAACAGAAACCAATGCACCTCACCTTGGCCAAGCAACAATTATGATAATTCCATCCTATGACAAGCCTTCCCTAATCCCCAGGACTTCTGACTGTCCATTTTCAAACCCCGGGGTTTCCACAAGGATTCTCTGAAATTTCCTTAACTGTTGACACTGTCCGGACATGCTGTAACAGTAACCAAAAATACCTCAATACTCTACCTTGCAAATATAGAAAAAATTCTCACACTGACAAGGGTCACAGCTACCATCATTTTATATGAAGGGTAAGAACTGAATTGCACTACACTAACTGTGAGCTGAAAATTAAGTTTTCAAAATTTGGCTGGAGATTGCTGAAATGTATTCAGGCTTTATGTCAAATAAAATTATCTTCAGGCTGTAAAACCAATAGCATTACAGATAGAATCCACATTTTATAATATTTACTGTCAAAGACCCACTTCAGCATGCATTTTGTTTTCAATAATTTACCCAACTGGAACTACAGCACATGTTTTCTTTTCAGGTTTTTACTAATATGTCCCCAGTCATATTAACTGTGCTACACTCAATAGATTAGTAACAGAGATGTTGGAGTTTATTCACTTTGAAGTTTTTTTCAGTGTGAAGTACTTTAAACACAGAGACAATATTCACCCAAATTAGTGTCATGATATAGCAAAGGAAATATTGAAGTTTCCTTTTTAAGCAATTCAACAATTACTCATATTCTCTGATAACAGGATAGAAACTTTTCACATCTTTTAGAAAATGCCTGGATTTCTGTTCCCCTATGAAGTGGTTGTGAATGCTCTACTTTTAACCACACTTGTCATTCCAACACTACTAATCAAACAGCAAAGTTTGTGCAAGCGGTAATTTACTCAGGGTAGAAAATATAATCCCTTTCTTATTCATTGCACACATTTTGCTGGAGCACTGTTCACACCCGGTGGCAGAACCTCCCACCCATCCAAACACCTTCACTGAACACTGTGTTGAGGTGAAGGGGCTTAAGCCAAATAGACTGGAAGGAGTTACAGAATCACAGTCACAGAATCACGGAACTGTTTAGGTCAGAAAAATCCTCAAAGATCAGAGTCCAACACTTCCAGCACTGCGAAGGCCACCACTGCCTCCATGTCCCCAAGTGCCACATCCACACAGCTCTGAAACCCCTCCAGGGATGGGGACTCCACCCCTGCCCTGGGCAGTTTTGCCAGAGCTGGACAGCCTTTCCAGGAGGAATTTCCCCCATATCCACCCTGAGCCTCCCCTGGCCCAGCCTGAGGCCGTTCCCTCTCCTCCTGTCCCTGTTCCCCGGGAGCAGAGCCCGACCCCCCCGGCTGCCCCCTCCTGTCAGGGACTTGTGCAGAGCCACAAGGGCCCCCCTGAGCCTCCTTTTCTCCAGCCTGAGCCCCTTTCCCAGCTCCCTCAGCCACTCCTGGGGCTCCAGCCCCTGCCCAGCTCCATTGCTGAGCTACCTTCAAACACACAGTAACTGAGGATACACTTCCATCAGCTCTTTCCCCCCAGAGTTATGGCAATTCTGGGTGTCAAGCAAACAGGTGCTCTTTTTTGTGCACAGTTCACAGAAGGATTTATGATGGAAAAGCTGAAGAACTTCTTTACTGACGCCAGGCATGAGCTTCCTTTCCATCCCACAAGCATATTCTGACACTGTTGGTAGCTCCTGATCTCTGGAAGCACCTTTCTGATACCAAGAAATTTCCAGACGTTCCACAGCTCCTCTGTGACAGCACCATTTGAGCTCCTAGCACTCATCACTCCCAGTTCTTCTGAGGTCATGTTGTTCTCTGTCACTGAGGACCAGGTGAGTGCAGCATGGTTTGACTCTCTCAGCAATGCAGTTCACTGGCACATTTCATATCACATGCATTTAAATAATGCTGTCTGAGTGGTATTATTTAATGCCATTTGTTTTCACAAACATTTTCTGAAAAATTTTCTGAAGCACTTTCTGCAACACATCAGCCACTGCCAGTGCAAATGCACTTCAAAGCTGACCAGAGCAAAGCAGAGCTCTGTGTCCAAGGGGCTTGGGTGTACCCAGGCTCGGTGACAGTGCTCCTGTCACCTCACTGGCCACTCTGCTGTCAGGCTGTTCTGGGCAGAGCAGAGCCTGACCCTGCTATGCACACACAGGCGACATGAGAATCTCAAAGCACGCACACACTGGTCAGATGTCACCTCCCTGCCAGGCACAGGTGACAGTGGCAACCAAGAGCAATCCTAAGCAGGCAGCACCATTCTGGACAGGACAGAGTTACAGAAGGGTTGAGAAAGTGGGGGCGGAGAAGCACAGGCATCACTTTCACTCTCCCAGAAGAGAGTAAATTGTATGCAGAACAATGAGATTTTCTGTTCATTTTCCACAAAGAGAATATTTTATGTTCTTCCTTCTTATGCAACCTCAAATTTTGCTTTCTATGTCAATACACATCCCCAGCAGCAAGAGCCTTCTCAAGCTAACCGGAATAAATACAGAGATTTTGGGCTCCCGAGGGACATCATCTTTGAGCAGGAAAGCCTTCCCATTGTTGCTCTTCCACAAAAAATCCTGTGAAGCCCTGGTTTGAGAAGCACACAACAGCATCCTCATCTCTCCTTTGTGGCAGGAAAAAGGCCAAATTTACTATTTCTTGCCAGTTTGACAGTTGAGTTTGATAGTTGCAGTTCATTAAGTCTTGAACTTGCCAAACAATCAAGGAAACTTTTAAGTAAAACTCTGTGTTCCACTGTGTTTGTTTCACAGTGCTTTTCATAACAAATTGCTGAAAAATCTGGAACAGCAAATGAAGCGGAGTGGCAAAATCAGCTTCAGCTTGGATGCAAACAGAATTATTTCAGGGGATGTTATTGCACTTTCTTTTAGTGCTGCCAATACCAAGTTTTAGGAGTTGTGATTTCTGCCCCTCTACTGGAGTTTTGATAAACTATAATAAAGATTCACATATTTTATGTCATGTAATAGCAAAGCCTTAATGATCAAAGAATTCACATGGCAAACATCAAAATTCAATTTCCTTCACATTACTTTTTTCCATTTGCACATAAAAGTCTTGGTTTTAACTGAAATCCCTCTTCCTGTCACGCAAAGTACATTGCCTCTTTTTTTCTTTTAATTTTAACCAAAACTGATCCTTTTTTTTTCTTGAATACAGAAAAAACACCCCATCTTTAAGCCATCAGTTTCCATCAAAACGTCTGAGAAGCAGTTTAACACTCAGAGCTGCATCTAAATACAAACAGTTTCTGTTGCTTTTTGTTCTTAACTCACTGGAATGTATTGTGGGAAGACTATGTCAGAAATTCAATTTCTCTTCTCAAAATCTTCTCATTTTTCAGAGCTTTGTAGCCTACATGAATATTACCCTTTTCAAAGGCAGAGAAACACAAAGTAATGTGTAAGGATGGAAAAGCCATCCAGTTTTGCTGCTGATAACAAGAAAAGGAAACCATGAAGAACATCATTTTCTGCATTAGCAGGCATACAGGGCATAATGTAAGAAATACAGTAGGAATTCAGCAACAGCTTTCAGGTCAGTTAAAAGCCTCAATCACTTTCTTGCTGAAAACATGTTTTTTTCTTCAGGAAGAGATAAAATATTCTTTAAGTCATCTTTTCTTGAGGAATATTTCTAACAAGAGGAAAATACTACTGAAATCTTCTGCTTCGATGTACACCAGAGTTGGGCAAGGGAGGGGTGGGGGGTGGTAAGAGGTTAAAAACTCCACACCTTTTTATCCTAAAGGAAATTAAAATGCTTCTTCATATCAGGAATTGTTTAGAAACATAAAATCAAAGCCAAAAAGCACTTTGTGTTGATTGAACCAGTCAGGTTCAATTGTGATGGATCAACCTGTCTCACAAGGACCTGTATGTGCCTCAGAGTGACTGTGGTGCAGCTCCTGCCCTGGCCAGGTGTCCTCACCCCAGGTAAGGCTCTGTGATGGGCGGGAGCACCAAGCAGCCAAGACATGCAAGAGGAGGTGAGAGGCAGCACATCTGTGTTCTCTGAGCCCCCACAGCACCATGGACCAGTCGCTCTTAATGCGGTCCAGTTCAAAGCCAGACTCGGGAAGTGGATATTTTGATTTACTAATTCACACCAAGTACTCAACCACACATGGGGAAAAAAAGTGTAACGGATTCAATGACTTTTTTTTCAGGTCTTTTGAAAGTACTTTTTCCGTGCAAAATAATTCTAACAACAAGGTGAAGAGCAGCAAGCAGGGACACCCTCCCCGGATTCCCCCCTTCTTGCCTTCTATTTCCGACACCTCCTCTCTAACTTTGTAATGTAAAACATTAATAAACTTCTTTGTTCTATCAGTTGCATAAAATGGGATACTACTACTACTACTACTGCAGGAGTTGTAGTAATTACAGAGATTTCCTTCCTACTGCCTGACATGGTGCCAGAAAGATAACCTTGTTCAGGTCTCTTAAAGAGGAAAAAGAAACCCATAAGGCAATCTCTGTCAAGTCCTTAAAATTATCTTTTCCAAACACAAAACAATGCAAAAGTGCTTTTGATAACTAAAGGAAGAAGTTTCAAAGTTCACATTTTGAAGACAACTGGGAAAACACACTGTCTTGTAGCATCCCAGGTTTGTATTCCTGTGTAAAAAAAAAGGCATAAAAAGCACATGAATTTACTTGCCTGCTGTAAAAACACAACTGATGTAGCCAGATGCAATAAGGGAGAAAAATGAGAAGAGGGAGAATACTGTTCAACTAAGTTCTAGCTGCAAAGTGACATTCCCATCACTATCATCATGATGCAAATTTCCATCACAAAGTTTGTGGGGACGTTCCATGGGATCCAGCCACAGAGAACAGACCCAAAGTAAAGGTGCTGCTCTGATTTTGGCAATTTGGGAATAAAACCTTTAGTTATGCATCAGTTCCTGGCTGCTGTGGAGGAGGCAAGGGGGGTGCACAGAGAACCACAGAACCAACAGGGTGGGAAATGACCCACAGAATCATTAAGCCCAGTCTTCAACCCAAACTCTGGGTGCAGACCCAGTGCCCCAAGCCTTGTGTGACCCTGGGAATGAGGTGCTCTAAGCAAACAGCCCCAGTGTAACTGTGACATGTGAGGGCTTCTTTCTCATCCTCCACCTCAAAGGAACTCCAAATGCAATCAAAAAGCATGAAAACCATTTAAACTCCGCTGACCCATGGGATCATTTTTGTTCTCCTCCCACACCTTTTCTTTACAACAGAACATTGTTGGCTCTATGAACACAAGCCACAGTTGTCTCTCAAGAACTGCTGAGTAAAACCACATAGATAACAGTGTTATAAAATAATTTGTGTACAATCAGAATACAGCACATGGACGTGACAGGTAGCCACAAGCTGTGGTTACAGGTCTTGCTATCCTGGATCAAATTAGCCACCTGTCATCCTCTCTGTGGCCACAGCCACTTGCTAGTCCTTAAATGATCCAGAGAACAGGGGAAGAGCAGAGTGTTCCCAAAAACGGGCCATAAAATCATGAAAACACAACTTTTAGTGGCTGCTTTCTGTGGCTAGTCTGTGATTGAGATGCAAGAGTTATTCTAATAATTTTTAAATGAAGGCATGTGCCATTACAAAACACAGTAGTCAGATGCTTTACTTGCACAACCAGTGCTGCAAGGAGATTATTCTTTTCTTAAGAGATATGAACCTAATTTTTATTTGCAGTACAACTAACCAAGTTTACTTCTCTATCGTTAAAAAAATAATGGTTTTCTAGTACAACAGCAGCTTGAAAAGTTGAACAAATCTTAACAAGAAGAACCATGTCACAGTTCTCTACATTTTTTAAGGTTTGCCTTTTACATATTTCAAGTTACCAGGGAAACCCATCTCTTGTAAATATTTATATCAGATAATTCTTTAAATTTCCACAAGTGCTGATCTATGCCATTGTACCAGCTAAACAACTACCATTTAAATGTGAGACACTGAAGAGCAACTTCTTCTGAAGTACACAGCAGTGCAGTGATAATGTCATTCAGCTAAAGGAGTTATACAGCAGAGTCCTAATAAAACCAGCTGCAGGCGATTCTGCAGCATGACAAAGTGACAGATGTCCCAGTATAATTTGGGGCTTCTGTACAGGAAAAACACCATGTCCTGCTAAGAAGGTCAGTAATCCAAATACAGCTATTTACACTGCTGGATGGAGAGTTGGGATGAAGATTTTCTATGTGCTTCTGTAAACCACTCATCCGACAGCACTAGAATAATTAAGCACAGTGGGTGTGTAACTCCCAGCAATGTGTCCTCTTATTTAGCTGTCTGAACTAGGACCACAATGCTGAAACCTCATAATCACTGAAATAAATGGCAAAGCTTCACCCAGATGCGGTGGGCTCTGGAACCTTCACGTCTGACACTGATTTCACTGAGGTTAAAACAGTGCAATTCCAATCTGCATCACCCACTATTCTCAGCACTTTTCTCTCCTGCACTATCTCCTAAACAAGTTTCTAGACACTAAAAATACACCACGTGCTGAAGGTCCTAACACACAAAATAATGAGGTTTTTTTCTCAGCCCCTCCTACATTCCACCCCCACTGTTCACTGCCCTCACCTCACAGAGTTTACAATCTCCCGTGAGCAGGTGTGAGGAGCAGCGGTTCACATCATGTGCTCACTTGCAAAAACTCAGAAGAGACAACCATAACTTACCAGCCATTATTTATTCAGCACAAAGAAGAGAAAAGACATTATTACAATGTACTACAGTTTTTATCTATTACCTCTGAAAAAATAAGAAATCATAAAGCATAAACCAGATGCAAACACAGATCAACAAACATGTTATCACTATGATGCAGGTACCTTAAAGAATAGAAATTTTATATCTTCTCTGTGCTAGCCTAATTCTTTTCCATCCTTGAATATTAAAGAAAATAAAACTATATGCTACATATTAGGCAGACTCAAAAAACAAATCAAAGAGTTGGAAAAAAAAATAGTATTTATTTTTGGAGATTTTTATAGATGCAAAAAGTATTATGAAGTTATTTGTAGTATAATGTGGGAACTTCCCACAATTCAAGAACACAAAAACTGTTTATGGGCCACAGGCACAATTTGTAATGCTGATGGGGCAAAACCTTCTCTCTCCACCGTCACACCTAAGAAAGGACGGAAAATAACTCACTTCAAGTGAGCAGAGCATAACATTCTTACAGCAAGTAATTGAAACAACAACAAAAACAGTCTGGTCCTGAGGAGGCTACTAAACTGTCTTATACTTTCAACCACCATGGCTCCACATTGCCCAGGTTTCTCATTACTCCCCTCAGAAGAGGGCTTTGCTGCCCCTTTCTGAGATGCACGAGTGACACCTGAGGCGCTGGGCTCGCGTTGCTGCAACGATGTGATGTCATTGTCAGAGCAGGAGTGGTCACACAGCACCGAGGGCAGGAACCCTTTGTGGCACAGCATCGCCCCCACGCCAGCCTCTGTTCCTACACACGCGGGGTTCAGAGCTGCAGTGACACAGGAAAGAGTTTCCCAGGGAATTACATGAACTGGAGACATTGCACATGATGGAAATAAGGCAGTTTTATAAGCAATTATTTTCCCACAACAGGCCTTAAACATACACAGTAATTTCACAACAAAACAGGACAATCATTTCCAGGGAAAATAAGCTTTTCTGTGTAAACGTATGATACATTTAGCCTTCCTTTTACCTAAAAAATCTACAGGAAACTACATGGTAGCATGAAGCAATTATTTTCCCACAACAGGCCTTAAACATACACAGTAATTTCACAACAAAACAGGACAATCATTTCCAGGGAAAATAAGCTTTTCTGTGTAAACGTATGATACATTTAGCCTTCCTTTTACCTAAAAAATCTACAGGAAACTACATGGTAGCAGCCTTCCTATTTAGCAGGGAGATCTTGCTTTTGTGGTTCAGGAAATTTTCACATTGGACATCTGCCAAATTTTGTTATGTGCCTTAAATATATGAAATATTTCGAATGGCCACCTATAATAAAAGTAAGGAAGTATATATTGGCTATGAATGACTTCCCAGGTGGTTAGTCTCACAAAATCCAGTTATTTTTTGACTGGATTTCTACCTGAGCTAGAATCACAGGAGAAGTCTGGAAAAGGGCTCGAGGTCACCTGGAGGCTGAGGATGATGTCCATGGGAATAGGGCACTGGTTATGAGAAGTAGTGAAGAGCTTTTGGGACTGCACAGGCGCAGGGATGACTACAGGAGGAGCCTAAGGCAGGCAAAGGGATGAGTACACATAGAAAAATAATGGAAAAAGCTAATTAAGGGGACCAGTCTGGCCCATACATCTGTCTGCCCGTGTATGTGATCACCACAGTGTGTCCTGTTGTTGCCCTGAGCTCTGAGGTGCAAGGCATCGATCAGCCCTGCGCAGCACAACATTGAGGTATTGATTAAAAACCAAAAGATGTTTCATTATGATAGCTTGTAGTGAGCCCTCAAACTGCTGGCAACAGCCACTGGGGACTGCTGAAGATGGTTATAGGGATGCAAAAAAAAGGATTTTGGCAAGGTCTGAGGAGGAAAATGGCTATGAATAGCTCTTTTAAAGTGTATCTGAATTGCACGAATCACTGGGAAACTCTTTCCTGTGTCACTGCAGCTCTGAACCCCACGTGTGTAGGAACAGAGGCTGGCGTGGGGGCGATGCTGTGCCACAAAGGGTTCCTGCCCTCGGTGCTGTGTGACCACTCCTGCTCTGACAATGACATCACATCGTTGCAGCAACGCGAGCCCAGCGCCTCAGGTGTCACTCGTGCATCTCAGAAAGGGGCAGCAAAGCCCTCTTCTGAGGGGAGTAATGAGAAACCTGGGCAATGTGGAGCCATGGTGGTTTAAAGTGTTAAGACAGTACAAAGAAATCACTATTTACTGCAAGTTCATGCGAACACGTGAGGTTTATCTCAGGGTGTGAGGGCTGCCAGCTGCTAAAGCCCATGGCAGAATGTGAGGAAAGCATCTCAGATTCCCATGAGGACAGATTTACCCAGCCATCAGCTGCTGACCCCAGGAGAGAGTGGAAGCTTGCTCTGACATAATCCACACTCAACTCTTGCTGCTGCTGCAAGAACCAGGCTAGAATTGTCTCACATGAATTACATAACAGTTATGAATGGCATGTAATTAAGTCTGACTTACAGCTCAGGGCTGACAGTCGAAGTGCTTGTGCCATCTCTGCAGAAGTTGTCTCATGCTCTGTGTCCCTACACATTCTTTCAGAGGTGCTCTATGCACCACCACAACAAACCACAACCCTCATGCAAGCAGGGGTGCTTTGCCTGGAGCTGTGCAAACACAACTGAGCTCCTCTGTTGGTATTTTTGGCCTCTTTCATCTCTCAGGGCAGGACATCAAGAGGCAAACATTGTCTGCTAACAAAAAGCTGCAACGCATGTCATCACTACAGGAACACTGCAACTCCTTTCATTTATTCAACCAAAAAATGCCCTAAATGAAAGGTCTCCAGCCATATGCCAGCCTCAGTGTTTAGAGGCTGTCAAAGAAATTGAAGGCTCATACCTCAATGCCCTGGATATCAGCACTGCCCCAAGGAAACAGCAAGGGCTCACACTGGACTGAGAGAAGGCAGCAGAGTTCCTCCACACAAAGACAAGGGTACAGCACTGGAATACAGCAAATCAGAAGGGGTGCCTCAGAGATTTATTGTTTATGGTGAAATGCTGAGCGAGGTAACAGCGCCGTAACTGTCAATGATCTCATTTTCAGAATAACTCAAGCAAGGCACCAGACATCAGTTTCCAGATCTGAGTGTGGGTGTCTGACTGGGAGACCAATTGTAATGCTAGTTTTCGATACTTTTTTTCTCTTTTTTTAATAGATTAGATGACAGTATATACTTCAAACAAAGGTATTATTCCTGCTGGTTGTGAACTGATTCTGGAAAACCAGAAATTCTGGGCTGCTAGTGATGTGGCTAACCCTACAGGAGATGTGTAAGCATTATTTTTAATACACAACCTGTGTTAGGGATATGGAAGTTACATAAAAATTTAAGAAACACAGGGCAACACTGAGTGTGTGATGGGTGCCAAGTACAGTAGGAAAGAATTATTCCTACCACATTTGGAAGACCTTGATGATAGGAGTTATGTAGGCACACTTCATAAAATACATTTAACTAAGTACATCTAGGAAGTACATTTCAGACTGCAAGAAGGAGCTCTTCCAGATGATGAGAGAGGGGTGAGAAGGTTTACTCTGGAAACTTAAATTATAAATTTTCCAAAGCTTTGGGATACTCTGCCATGCTCTAAAAGTTAATAAATTTAATATTTACTAACATGATACATTAAATTTTAAGTAATATTTAATAACATACAAAATACCATTTTTAGAACACTTGAATTCACCTACGGACCCCAGCATGTTCCAGAGGCAGAAACAACCTAAAGTGACTATCAGCGAACATTTCCAAAAATTAAGCAAATGTTGCTTATCCAGTATGTAAGAAAAATTCAACATACGTTTTTAGAACAAATATTTCAACTGCTAAGCTTAAGGACATCCTCAGAGTAGTTTTCAGTATCAACATCAACAACAAAAAATGTGCATGTCTCCATCCTTCTAAGTCCGTATTGCATATTCCGTGTTACTGATCACAGGGACTTTTGCTGTCTACTCTGTGTTTGTTATGCTAACAGGTGCCAACACTTCCATTTAATCCAATCTGGAATGTCTGCTGTATCTTACTGTGCCTTCCTGTGTCTATGTATGGCAAGCTAAGCACGCCCAGCTCTAAGACGCCTACAGATACACAGCTTTGGCTCCTCCACAAGCTGCTGTACAAGCAGCATCTTCTAATTTAGCTTCCCTGAGTATTTAACAGGGGGCACTGAAATGGATCAAGCCTTTCTGTGCACCCAAATGGCTGCTATGGCTTTAAACACACCCAGCCTGCTGAAGAGATTTGCTACTACTGTGTAGCTGGGAGAGGTTCGTTGCTTGGGATGCCGGGGTATTTCTGATGACACAAATACAAACAACACTGCTCCCACCCTGTCTCAGCAACAGGGCTGAACTCATGCGTTGCCCAGAGGCAGCAGCACCAGGACACCAAAGCAGCGCAGGGGTGGCCCAGCTCTGCCTGACACACGGACCCACTCACTGCAGCGACAGTTTACACCACCGCATATTTCCTCTCTCACCGGGACCAGGCAGCTCTAGGAACTGCCAACACCATCTGCATAATTGAAACCTGCAGCTACTCCTGCCTGTGAGGGAGAACTTTATAAAGCAGGGAGAGATCAAAGATTTCCAGCACTGCCGCCTGGTAGAGGACAAGGGGCATACAAGGAAAATAGGAGAGGCATGGAGACTCTTTGCTGGTAGAAAAGGATATTGCAGTCTACCGGCAGTTACAGCCATAAGAATTTATTCTATGAGATAGCTTTTGTTCAATATAAACACTGTCAAAAACTAAGTCCGCAGCCACTGACAAAATGCATTTCAAGTATCTCACTAAATTAGTTGTTCCCCTTTAAGTCCTTACTTTTAAAAAAAGCAACAAAAAAAAACCACCAAAGAAACAATGTTATGACATACTCTATTGTGCCACATTGTAATCCCAAAATTGAAAACAAGAGAGGGTGCCAATAATTGCAGGCTGAAACTTTCCATATTTTTACCTTAGCAGCCTTGTGCTTTTCTCAAAGAGTTCATGGAAACTGCTGGTGCTTTAATCACATTTAACACACTCCAGTTCCCCAAATAACAACTAAAAATGAACATACACGGACATTTTCACAACATGAGTAGTCTACAATAGAAGCTGCAGATTATACATAAAATACATGCAGAACTGCATACTATTATTCATATAAGTATTACTCAGTAATAATTAATTTGATGGGTTCATGATTCAGGGGGTTTTAAGAGGGTAAACAGAGAAGCCTGAATCTGATAAGTGTTTTTAATCAAATGAGTCGATTACATTTGAATACTCTTCTTTGGAAGCTCTCAAAACTCCCTTTCAACTATGTTTTCCATTAATTATCCACACTTCCCTCAGCACTCCACCCCACTCGTATCCTTCCTGACATGGGTGACTTAAAAATAACCTTGAATCAAGAAAGAACATCAGGAAATATAAATGGAAATGGCAGCTGATCAACCCTTAATAAAAGGTACATGGTATTAAAGCAGATCAGGCACCTGGTCCCACTTGATATATTTAGAAAAGTCTACTGAAGTCACTTAGATTAAATAATCCACTGCTGTGAAATTACATCAGGTAAAGGACAGACATTTACTGTATGTCTTTGATGTAAGAAATACCATTTATGTATTCTTATAGAAGTAAGTAGAGTAGAAATAGGCAAACCTTCACAATGCTGGGCTGTGTTGGGGGGTGTTCCAGCTTTATACATGACGCACCTTCAGTACTGGGTAGGTATTCTCCAAATATACCCCAGGGGGAGGAGATTAAATAAAAAGCCAACTGGGTGAACAGCAGGGACAAGTAAAGGGTAAGGGGAAAATCAGAAAGAAGGTGGGTAAAGAAGTGACATACACAGGGCCAAGGTGAGTCCTTCTGACAGCGTCTGGAACACCGAAAAGCTGAACAACCACTTCCCCCTCTGCGCTTCTACCTCTGTAAGGATGCAGACTGAAAAAAATCTGCAGTTATCGTACATTTCCCAGGGCAGCAAAACTAAGTATTTTGAAAATATTGTTACTGCGCAGCACATGGAGAATACAAAGGCAGAAAACCACTGAATTACAGATATATTCCAAGTAACTCAAGACAAGGAAAAAAGGCTTCAGCTTGAGTTAGTAGCAGTTATATCACATTCTGTTCATTAGCGCACAAAAGTTTAAAGTTAAGTTTATTCTAGTTGCACAATTTTTTCCTGCTACAATTTAAACATGAGCCAAACCAGAACGACTACTTCAAATTTAAATCAGATGGGAAATGATTAAAAAGAAAACAACCTCTCTCACTCCCCCAGCAGAAAAGAACTAAAGTAGAAAATACATGCCACATACATGGTACAGTAATGTGTGCATTAAAGAAAAAAAGCACATCACAAGCAAAAAAGACAGAAAGAGTTTTCATCTTTTTAGTTTACAGTAAACTCTTAAGAATTCTGAATTTTTGTTATGGTTCTCAATAACACATCAGCTAAGATGCTGAGCCAATAGTAAATTTCTTCCAGAAAGAAGACAAGACTGATCACTGTACAGCAACTTGAAACAATGTCCTGGCATATATATTTCTTTACACACGTGATTCCACTTCCTGACAACAAGCAGAGAGGAAAATTTAAGAAAGCAGAGTGGGAAGCCTTGCTGGTTTTCCTTACTAAAAATTCCTACCATTTGGGCCAACAGTCCCATCTTAGAACTAAATGTCCTGGGTGAAGGTTCAGTATCATCTTTTACTTGTCCTCGGGACTTTATCGTGCAGAGATTTTCAATCCACATCACTGTTGAAGGCTATTAGGCTGGTCAAGCATGATTTCCCCTTTCTAGATCCCCACTTACCACTCCAAATCACCCTCTTGCCCTCATGTGTGTGGAAATGCTATCCAGGAGGATTTTCTTCATCACCTTCCCAGGGACTACAGTGAGACTGATGATCCCGTGCTACCGTGGACCTCCCTTGTTGCCATCCCTGAAGATATGAGGGATATCTGCTCTCTTCCTGTCCTCAGGAACTTCTCCCAGTCACTATGACCACTCTAGAACTTTCAAGGTTCACTCAAGCAAAAAGTCCAGATGCCACTGGACTGCATTAAGAAATCACTGAAGAATATGGATTGATTCAAAGTCAAACAGGTTTCTGTTCCTGAGTCACTACAGAATTTAGAAAATTCTGAGTTTTTATATTACATCACAGTAATTTATAGAAAAAAATTAGCTGCTTTTACTGCATATAACTGTCAAATGCTGACATTGCTGTAAGGTGGGAAAGTATAGACATCAAAACATATTAGGAAAGATGAAAAAAAAAAAAGTTCAAAAAGATGAGGTGCCTTACACTACTCAGAACAAGAGGACTTGGTTGCTTACACTTCTCCACCCACCTTGAAAACAGCAGCAGAAAGTCAGGATCTCTCAGCCAGGAGAGGAAGAGATGTCCACAAAAGGAAATAAAATGTGGTTCCCCTGGAAGCTACTGAAGCAGCTGCACAAGTACGACACAATGAGCTAGAGAATCCATGAGACAGGACACAAATGATGAACTAAGTCCTACACAGGTTCTTGGTTCTGTTCCTGCTCACACTGGGAGTAATTTTCTGTCCTGGTCCTAATGAGAGGAGCATGGGAACTGACCAAGCTCATCCAGAGCTCCCAGCACTGTACGTGAGGCAGCTTGGAAGTACCACACTGACTTTTGCGGGGCAGAAACCAGGCCAGGAAGAAGAACCAAAAGCAGTTTGAAATTTACATGAGGTAAAACAAATGCTGAAGGGAAAAGGTCAAAGATAGGGACACCACAAAGGTGAAGCAAGTGTGTGAACAAACAGGGTATGATGCTACCCTGGCAATGAATTTCAATCATTAAAAAACTCATACATTCACCTTTCTAATGCAAGTAGTATTAAGAGGACCTGCAACAATTATAAATAACTTATTCACAAAAGAAATATGAGGAATAAAACTCTTTCCAATCTCAGCCAAGTGCATCAAAACCCAACTGCCTGAAACAATGTCGTACAACTGAGATCAGCAGGACTGGAGAGAACATTTTGCCTGGAAGGACAAACCTGCAAGGTGCACCTGACAGATCCCAGTGGCAGAGGGAAATGAAGCCATGCATTAGAAGAGGAACAGCCCGGACACAGGACTGAGGACCGGGCATTTTTCAGGCCTTGCCATGTGCTTTTCCTGTGTGCAGAAACTTGCACCTGACACCTCGTGACTAATGTGGGAACCACTCCTGTGTCACCCATGCAGCCACAGCTGAACACCCTAAAAGGCTGCAAGGATAAACAAACATCCCCATGCAGATGGTGTCACCCATATGCCAGCATATGGGATGGAATTCCGCATATTAGGCTGGTTTATGTCTGCAGAAGTTACAGCAGACAGGAAACTGATTCATCAGGAGGCCACAGGGTGAGAGAGGCTCGGGAGGCGAGTAACTCAGGATGTAGATAACCCAGACAAGCATCCTTCTACTCTGTATCACCCAGGTTATGAAGACACATAAGATATACATTCAAAAAGCCTGAAAAATAGTAGAAGTAAAACAAAAAATCAAAGACATATTTGCAGAAAGTCAATGAACTTTAGGAAAACCTGTTTAAAATCAGTGCTGGGAAGATATTTTATTTTTTCCCCCTCCTTTCAATGGGAGGTAAATATATTTATTTGTCTCACACAGAACTACCTGGCATCACTCTCAATTTGTCAAGTGTCTCTGAGTGGCTGCCGTGCCTCGCTCCCTTCGCTGGCCCACAGCCACCATCGACCGCTGAGCCACAGGATGCAGAGCAGCATCCAGGCAAGATCCTCTCTCTCTCTAAATCATTTCAGCATCATCCTAGTGGTGCAGACACGACCTCTGGCAGGTCTGCAGCCACTCTGGCACTGCTGACAGCAGAGCTCTCTCAGGTCGCTGCGCATTCGGGGCTGCAAGTGCTGGACACCAGCGAGCCTGGGCTGCCCTCGGGCCAACAAGTAATGCTCTTACGAAACTCCCATCTGCAGCAGGCAGAAAAGATATGAGGAAAAACCCTCGCTTAGGGCCTGAAAGCTTACACCCATCGCAACAAATATCTGCACCCAAACAAATTGTCTCTGTGTAGTTGCTTCCAAAACCTAAGTCGTGGGTCAAAAAGCTCCATTTCTTACAAGCTTTTGCATGCCAGTTTGAAGTTGGTTTTTAGTTTGGATTTTTAGTGGGTTGTTTTTTTTTGGTTTTCTTTTGAGGTTCTTTTTTTAAGTTTTTGGCATTAGGTTGCAAAGCCAGGTACAGAGAGGTGAGCAGAAACATTGTGTTTGAGGCTGCCTGATGCAGTGTGAATTCAGTCCCACATGTGCAAACAGTGATTGCAGCCCTTTCTTAGAGCATTCTTCTCTCAGGAGGTTCTGGTTCAGTCACCACATGTAAGTTAGACATGATCTGATGCTTGGACACACATCTCCTGCACACTAATCAGCAGAGTTCAGAAACTTCTTACATCATGTCCTGTGACACCTCTCATTACATCTTTCAGATGCTTCCCTGGAATTAACACATTTATTTTCACAACAGCCAGTGAGCTATGAAGGAACTACTGCAAAAATGGTCGGCGCAAAGCCCAGCAGTTCTGATACAACTCAATTTGGATGCCTGGAGAGAAAAACCATTGCCCTTTTTTGTTTAAGTGGCACTTCTATATTTTAACCACTACATTCACAGAGATTGGTTCTGCCTCTCAGTATGCCTGCCTCCTGAGCCAAGCTGGCTCCCCAAAAAGAATTGATTAATTACTGTATTAATGACAGTCACAATTCTTTTCTGACTACTTTACAAGAAAGGAGGCCCTCTTATTTCTCTCAGCCATTACGTACTTTCTGGGCCAAGAAAGCCCAACAGCAAGGCCTTAGTGACACAAAACCAACATAAAAATCTGGCAAATCACACACATAGGGCTCAGTTCTATCCCAGGAACCCTCACTTGCCCGATGCTCCTGATCAAGCTCTGGGAACAGGAAACAATACTTCAGATATCAAATGCAATTGGTTATCACCTACTGCATTTGGTATCACCCCAGTGCCATTTAGCACTGCTTTTCCCTTCACCTGCACACACAAACACGCGCATGACCAGTGATGATACCGCACAGGTATCTCTGCTGGAACCCTCCACTCCTCTGTCACTTCTTCTCCCATCATTCTCTCAGGAGAGCTTTGCAGTTGGCCTACACATTTTTAGTTCTCCCCAAGAGATTTATTAGGAAGAAGCATTTTTAATCGTTTACTAAAACTGTTCCATGAGTGCCAGACTGAAGAGAACATGACTAGTGCAAAAGAAGGTTGCAATTTTCTTGCCATGTCTGATCCTTCATGAGTGCATAGGGTTAAAAATAAATTCTGATTCCATTCTGGAGGCCATCGGAGACACCCTGTCAAAGGTGTTGAACATGATCCCCAAAATTCAGCGAAGAATATAAAATCTTTGGCATTTGCTGAAACAGGAGAAACAACTCGTGTAAGGCAGAGGAAGTGAACAGAAATCAGAATGAAAAAGAACCAGTGGTCACCTTCAGTCATCCTAAATTTCCAACAGGTGAGGGCCCAGCACGTTCCTGAAACATCAAAGAGAAAACACCAATAGCATGGTATGTTTTAGGATCCAACACGGGAAATGTCAGAACGGATACAAACATCCAGTGTAGGATGGGGTGACCAATTCCCCAGACTCTGCTAGCTCCACTGGCCAGGACTTCACTCTGTGCCACAGGATCCAGCTCAGGTGGGGCTCCCAAAGTCCTGTCAGCAGCACCCTGTCCTACATTCCACTTCTGCACGGGTATAGACATCTACAGAGAGTTCATAACTTACTCACAGAATGCTAAATAGAGGCACAGCATTTTAAAAATGCAACATAAAAAATGAACTAAATATAATGAATTAAAGCAATTCAATGAGCTTGCTGAGTTCGAAGGATTGCAAAGGGCACACTGCAGTGCAATGGAAATCTTGCAGTAATTCAAGAACTTGAATCACACTAGTTCAAGCCTGCAGAATAATTAATCAGATAATTTCTGTTACCCAGCCATTATATCACAGTCAAAAATCTCAGAAGGCAAAAAATGGACAAAAGTCACAGTTCCACAGCACCATGAGAAAAAAGGAGAAAATATAATTACAGATTTTTTTCAATAGTTACAGCATTTACCTCTTCAAACACAATCCTTTTTTTTTTTTTGGTAGGATGTAGTGGAGTAGATCAGATCTACCACAAAAAAAAAAATGCTTCCAGAAGTAAAATTAAAAATGATAATATAGCTCAGTTCAGAATTGGCAGTTTATAAACACTTCCTAAAAAAACTCAGTTGGTTCTGAGCTCATGGCAAACACCAAAAGATACTGAAATGGCTGGACTGACTTGGGGAAGCCTCTGCTTCTATAAATACTGATTCTGTAGCTCAAACAGAAAACCTTATGGGATTGGTAAGTCAAAAAAAAAAAAAAAAAAAAAAAAAANCACATTTAGTGCAGAGGCACGGTGTTAAAAAAACCCATCCCTGGATCAGTCCTCGGCATCAGTAATGGCTGGTACACAGTAAGAACTGGGAAGACATACTCCCCAAAACCTCGTGTTCCTCCAGGGACGGGGACAGGCAGCGTGTTCCTGAGCTGCTGACCCACGGCCCCACGAACTCCAGCACTGTTCTCGGCCCTGACGAACCCCACCCGCCTCCTCCGCGGGACGGCACCTGGATCCCAACAGCCCGCCACCGCTTAAAACACAGACTGAGAGCACCTGGGACATCCGGGCTGGAAGAGGGGTTTGTGCAGCCTCGGGGTGGCCAGGGCCGTCCGCTCCCTGGCAGCCACATCTGCTCAGGAGGGCCACAAGAGCTGCAGGATCGGCACTTCGGGCCT
>VXAZ01000206.1:68399-124894 GCA_013399875.1 Gymnorhina tibicen
CGCTCGGCCGGGCCGGGCCGCGAGCCGCGGGGTGATTTGGGGCTGCCCCGTGGTTTGTCAATAGTTTCCGCCTTTTCCATTCTTCGAGCGAAAATCTTGGAAAGCGGCAGGGCCGGGCGAGCACGGCGCCGGAGCCGGTAACTTCGCTCTCGAGCAGTGGCGAAGGAATTAAAGCAAAAGGCAGCAGAGAAACCCAAGCGAAATACCAGAAACCCGTCACTTTTAACCCGATATTCACGCTGATAAAGGCGTGGGGGAGCATCTCAGGTCTCACCCCGAGGAACCTCAACCCCGCATGTCCTTGGGCACCGCGCTTTGCGCAGAGACCACCCCGGCACGGGCTGCGGGGGGGCTCTGCCGTGTGCCGGGGTTCGCCTGCCGCAAATGGGACCATTTATAGATCCCAACTGGCGGCTGCAGCACGAGGCACCGCGGGCGGGGACCGCCACAGGAGAGGGCGGCTAGCACATGCCGAAAAGAAAATCTCCGGGGAATTAGGCGGGTGTGTTTTCACACCGGGGTAGTAAGGATGGCAGCAGGTGCGGTCTGGTTCCTGCACTCGGCACAGTGGTACCTGCACACCTTTATTATAGGAAATAAACTTCGGCAAGGGAACTGGCATCAAGAATTGTTTTACATAAAACATAGCAATATGGAAATTTCTACCAACTAGAACACACTGCACCTTTAATTCAGCAACTTAAACTTCCTCTTAAGGTTCTTTCAGGAAAAGTCTTGGAATTCTTTCATTTGAAAACGCATTTTGCATGTGTAGCTTTCCCTCTCTTTTGCTTTACTGTGCCTGATGAGTAAAAAAGAAAAAAGAATAAAAATGTGGAAGTTACAATATTCAGTATTGCTGTATAATGCACAGAATGAGTTAGAGAATATTTCCTGCGTGATCTGTGACAACAGCTGTGGGTTGGGGTATTATTTGCAGGAACTATGGACCCATGCAGAGTTGCAAGGCTCTCATCTTGTCAACAGACAATTTTGTATTAGAAAAAACAAACAGATACACAAATCCTGCTGGAACTGGCTTAGTTTGCCTTGTGTCTTCACACAGTGAAATTTGAGCTTAGCACATCATAGCCAGGGCAGCCCAGGCTTTGGACAGGGCTTGGACACCACCTGGGTGGCTGGAATGTGTGAAAGGATCCATGTTCCTCCATCCCAGGCACTGGGGCCTCACCTGCCTCTGTTGCTGCCTTCTTGCCTGGGTTCCCCTCAGCCAGGGCTGAGTCACTGCATCAATTCCATGTGTAAAATTCCATGGAATATCATGTCCCTTGATGGAAGCACATGGCAATGCAGCCAAACCAAGGAGAGAAGCAAACTGCCACTCAGAAGAGCATTCAGACATTTGACACTCAGTGAATAGCTGGAGCTTTCCAAAACAAGCACATCGTACATCACAATGAAATCCTATAGCAAGAACCCATCTTTGCCAAGATAAAGTTGCAGGCTTTTGTCCCAGCTTACGTAATTTGTACTTTAATAAAGCTTTTGCATAAATCACAAATGATCACACATCATCTATTCCACCAGATCACCTGAGACACAGAAAAATACATGACAGGAGTTAAATTTTATCTACAAAGAAAGAAAGAGAGGCCTTTCTTTGACTACATCATTTTCTCCTAGACATGCAGGCATTTCTCCTAAGCTGAAAATGTTGAATATGTCATTGCACAGCAATCTATAGGAGCTAAAAGGAGTCTAATATTCCTGTTCACTACAGGGAATGCTGTTTGTGTAGCCATCAGTTTGTCCTTTATTGTTCAAGTATGATTTAGTTCTCTCAATTATATTATCTTTATTACCTGATCATTCTTATACAAGGACAACCTATTTTTTCTTGCTTTACATGTCTAAGACGTATATATGAATGTATATACTATCTAATATGTCTAAATGTATCTATGTATCTATATGGGATTATTTGAAAAAATTCTTCATTATCAACATTAAAGAAGGGGTTGTTTGTGCTTTTTAAAAAAGGAATTCTAGGCCAAATTCATATGTATGAACACGATTGAGTTATACGTGCAAACAGATGTAAAGGAATCTGTGGATGTAATTTATTCCATAGGGCTCTGAGGAAAAGAACATACAGCTAAGCATACTGTTTTATTTTATTTTATACCCTAATCTTCATTTTATCGTATTTTAATTCCGGAGGATTCATTTATAAAAACACCTTCCCAAGTGTTGCCATGATAGGCCCCGAGGACCTTGCCATAGAACTGCAGTGGAAAGCTGTGTTCCTGTATCAGCAGAGATAGTTAGACCCAATTAGCCTACATTTAACCTGAAATTTCCTTTGGGAACTAGTCCAGTGCAAGGTGTTCAAAGATGTCATAAACAGGGAAACACATAGTGTTGCGTTCCACAATAGTGGAGCTGCTGAATCCGATACCCAGGAGTGACCCTGGGAGTTTGGGGGACAGCGCAGCAGGCTGTCAGTTCTCTGGTGACAGGAAAATCTAGTTTACAAATCATGTAAAATTTGGGCCTCTATTCTAAAAAACACTTTGGAAAAAATACTGTTAATGGAATGGTGATAAAAATTGATTAAAGCAATGGAAGAAAAGTTGTTACGCTACTGGTTTTATGTCTGGGTTTGTATATATGTGCTCTATGTTTTTATGTGTTCATTTGTCACTAAATCATTATTTGCATTTTCATATCAGGGTAATGTATGAAATACAAAACAATTTAGTACAGCTGTTGAAGAACTGCTAAAATAACTTACGGGGAAAAAACTGGTTTCACTAAGAATGTACCTCTATGTCTCCTCTTACAGATTGTTTGAGAAGCAGAACTGAACCAGTATGTTCTCTGTAATTTTACTCACATACTTTTGCTGATCTAATTGCTTACTTACTTAGTCACAGAGTATAACTTGGCTACTTGAAAAGTATTTGTAATATTCAGCTAAAATTTAGTTATCTGATAAAGCAGGAAAATTTTGAAATACATACTATACATCAATGCCATAGTAAGTGCTGAAGATCTTGCAAACAACTTTGGGTTTAATACAGCTGATGACGTCATTTGAGATTTACTATTCCTGTTCTATGGAGACATTTTTGGGGAGCAATGTCCTGTTAAATCAATTTTAAGTCATTGTGTATACCACAATGGTAATTCATTCCTCATGGATTTACTTGTGGCTGCACACACTCCTCAGTGGTGTGAGAGAGGTGGTGACAGGTGTCCCTGAGATCCCTCCTTCAGGAATCTCTGTCCAATATTCAGTGGGAGTTCCAGCAGAAGGCAGGCAACTGCAAATCATTTACCTGTTACGCAGGTGAGGATAGCATCATCATCATCGTCATCGTCATCATCATCATCATTTTTTATGATCTTGCCTTAACCTCTTAGTGCAAAATGTTGCAAAACCACAGGAAAACCATCCAAGCCAGGAGCTACTTAGTCTAAGCACAAGATCAGATCCCTAGAGCCAAGAAAGAAGTACAGAGACTACGTGCTGCCCTTTGTGACAGGCAGCATCCCCAGGACACAGCTGGCATATTTGCTGCTGGTATTTTGGGAGAAGAATAGCTAAATAAGGTTATAGAGGAACTTTTGAAAGAAACAGTTTGGTGTGTCTGCAGAGGTCATTGGTGAGTTCTTGCATGTGGTCAAGGACAGCATGAGAAAATACAAAGGACTGTTGAAAAGAAATGAGAAAAAGAAATGCATGGCAGAAGGTGTCTCACAGTCAGGCTGGAGAAAATCAAAAGCAGAAGGAAAAAAAGAAAGAGAAAAGCTGGAATCAAGGGACTCAATTAAACTGGAAAAATACCACTAGTTAGGCGGGAGGCAAAGGCAAGTGGGCTGAGGGAGAATTGAGCCTGGCTGGCAGAGTGATGGTAATGAGAGCACAGTGGGTAAAGAGCAGAGGGAAACAGCGTGAGTGAGCAAAGGCTGGGAGTGGCTGGGGGTTGGAGGAGACAGAACCAGGGCAGAACAGGGAGGAACTTGGGCAAGATGGGCAGGGAATCGTGGAGAAAACAAAGTCAGGAGCGATGGCATGAGAGTCCTGGGTGCTTGGTACGGCTGGACCAGCAGGTCGAAAAGAGCAGGAAAACACCCACTGAGATGTTGGGGGTGAGAGCAGGACTCCGGCGCAGCAAGAGAAGAGGCCAACACATGGGCAGATTGAGGAGCTTGGTGGGCAATGAATGGGAGAGAAAGAGGAGGGTCTTGTAGGGTCAGTCCGACACAGCACATCAAGTGAAAGGATTAGATCGAGGGTGATGCTGGGAAAGAAAGTGGCATTTCAAATGTGGAAACGCTGATAGTCCAAATCAGCATTGAAATAACATGGGGAAGAAAAGACAGCAGCTTTTCTCCTTAAGCCTGTTTTCAGCTGGTTCCTTTTCAGCAAAGGTTTGCCAGCTGGGATTAAAATGAGAGAGCCAGGATTCAGCTTGTTGACCAGACATGTTAATTAAAAGCTCCAGGACTATTTTATTTAATAGAGATGCAACAAGCATTAAATGCACTCAAGCAGTAAAATACACTAAGCACTTAATGCAAAATATAGTGAAAACAATGCTTTAAAACTGTCTTCACATGACTAAAATTTTCATATTGACACACACACTTGTTGGAAATATGACTGTCGGAGCTGAGCCCTGACTTTTAAAGTTAGTAGAGATTACTCCCTTTTCCCCTGCTCTGGGAACACTGTAATGAGAATTTCACAGACCCTGTGATTAGTGTGGTGTCCTTAAGAAGGGTATTGTCCTGCAGCTCACAAATTGCTAAAGCATGAAACTGTCTCAATGTTCTTGGGAGATATCTCGAATTAGTGCTCTCAGTGTTCCAAAGGCATTGGCGTGTCCTAACACAGATTTCATAATTTTCTCCGAATGTGAGTCGGGAGAGGCAGTGTGATGGCTGAGCTCCTGAAAGCAAAGGGATCAGCAGACACTGGGCTATGATTGCTCTCAGTTTCAGCAAGCCCTGAGTAACCGGGAAAATGAGTTTAGAATTAAAAAGACATAGTGGGATAAAATTTCCTTTCTTTTTTTTTCTTATTCCACGTGAACAGAGTATAAATGCAAATCACTCTTTGCTTATTCTGTCAAGATACTCTCACAGATTGGCATAGAAATAGGAAAAATGTGTAAAATATTAAAGCACTCTCATTTCTTGGGAAAAAGTAAGCCCCACAGATTGGAAGAAAGATACAGAGAGCACAGCGGGTGCCATCTGGAATAAGTAAGTAACCCCGGGAAGAAATGGTGATGTTTACAAGGCCTGATGCTGATACAGAGAATTCTCTCCATCTGGCATGAAGCCTGCAAATAATCTGCCACAGGGGTACATAATTCAATAGAAACAGGTTTGATAATCTACAAGTTGCATTCCCCATAGAAACCTTGAAAGAGACATTTAATGTATTATGCAGCTGAGCAGCTTCTCACTGCACCCGACTTCGAGGGCAGGCAGACCCACAGACCAGAAAAATGGGGTTTATGGCAAATGGGATCCACTGTTCTCGTACCAGAAATCAAACACTGCAGGGCAGCCACATCCCCTCAGGATGGTGTGAAAATTCTGAGACAATGCCTTCATGGGGGAACATTGCATTTCTTTCTCATACAGATGCAATACACTGAAAATCATTTTAATGAATCTGTTCAGATGCAGCTGGGACTGTACAAATGCCTGGAGAAAATGTGTGTAACAGCAGAAAAAAATAATCTTAAAAGGCTGTAGGCAGAGCAGCCCTGACAACAGTGATCGGAGCCAATGTTATCACCCCTCACATGCAAGCAGATACACCAAACAACATCTTGTTATACAACAGCAAAGAAATTTAGCTTAACATCAGTTCCTGTTTATTTTGGGGATTTCTGGGCAGGTGGGGAGTGCATAGCAGGGTGTCTGTAATTGCTGACCCACTGTTGATAATGTACATTCTTCATGGTCCGTATTTATGTTGTTCACATTCTCAGCTGAAAAGCTTTGTAGCTGCTTGGGAGGTGTGGGTTGTGATTTTCTGTGGGGAAAAAAAAAAAAAGAGGAGGAAAAAAAAGTGAAAAAATAGCTTAGAGAAACACAATTTTAAAAAAATTAAAATCAACAATATGCATCTGCAATTATATCAACAACTTATGTAAAATTTGTAACTTCAACATTAATAGTAGAATGCTTTCCAGGGGATAAGTATATTAATTGCACTTCAAATTTATGCAGATATATTTTTTAAACAGAATACAAAAATAAACATTTATTTTACTTGTCACAAAGCCACTACTGTTACATGCTAAAATGAGCAAAGGCCTGAATCCATATCAAAGTAAGCTTGGTCCTTTTAATGCAGAAATAGAGTTTATTTCACAAGTAAGTTCCTCTTGAATGCATAGTAAGAATGTAGAATTAAAATAATGTTACTATATAAAAAATGAAATTTGTGTTCCCCTTTATTATTATGTTTGTTTTTTCTTCTTGGGTCGGTGGTATTGTTTCAAATGTTAACACAACCCTTCTGTTAAACACTGGTGGTTGCAAGGGAAGCTGAAAAGTGTATTTATTCTAATTTGACATCCTATTTAATTGTATCCATAATAAAGTCAGATTGCCAATATTCAAGGATTTTGAGTGAGATCATTCCTTGTTTGAGGCATGCTTTTTTTCACTAAAGAAAAAGGCAACGTGAAAATACTTATCCTGATGATCTGTACTGTTTCTATTTCTGACTGTGGTGCTCAGTGGCTTTGGGGAAATAAATCTGGATTTCTGACGTGTAGATACACTGATCAGATACAGCTATTGCATAGTAGTTCTGTCAGATATTAAGAAAGGCTAATTAGATAATGCCTTAGAGTATTCTTCAAGAAAAGTAAAAAATATCTGGAAGTAACACGTCCCATAGGCATGGGAGCCCACAGAAAGGGAAAGCCTCTAAAAAAACCTCTAAAAAAAGGTCTCCAATACTGTGGTGAAGAAATGGGTGAGGGAAATTGTATTTTTCAACAATTTTCCCCATTCTGATGGAGAATACATCTTAGATAGTTCTCCATGGTATTTAAAGTGCTCTCACTCTGGTGAAGGTTACCTTGTATCCCTAGAAATCATCCTCAGCAATGTCTGATACACAGCCTCTTATATCTGTGTATTTTATACATGTCCTTAATACAGGTGACAGTTATCCTCATTAATTGCTCATCTATCCATTTCTCTGCTATATGTTCCTTTGGAGTTAAGGGGCATTTTTGGACACTGCAGTGCTTATCACTTACTGATGCAATTACTGTGAATGATTAAGCCTGTCCATCCCACAGCGGGGATGGTTTCCCGTCCGGAGGGTTTGTCCTTGTGTCTCTGTGTTCCTGCCCCGTGATGCAGGCTGACAGACAGTGTGATCCAGAGAAGGGGAATGAGACGGCTGCAGTGCAGGGGCGTTTTGGGCAGACACAGAGGTGCTGAAATGGTTTTAGTCAGAGGTTTGTTCTGAGTGTCTCAGGGGGTACCCAGAGCAGCAGACGGAGTTTGGGGTCTGTGCAAGACGGGCGGGCGACTCCCAGGTTATTCCTCACAATTGCCCCAAGAGCCACATGAAGGGTTTCCAATCTGTTTTCAGGAAAGCTTTTAAAATGCTCTGAGTTAGGTAAGTGAATGGCACATGGAGTTAGCCATGGGATACAGAGCCTTGTGCCCTCAAGTCACTGGTTCACATTCAGTAAAAGACAGCAATTAAGATAAATCCTGCTCTGACTTACGAAATTTCCACTGGAGTAAGTGACTGGTCATTTCTGTCTGGGGAGCATGGGAGCACACACAGCATCTTCCTCTGGCCCAGGGCTCTGAAAATGGGGAGAAACACCCAAACAGCCCCTGGGGAATCCTGTAGGTATGAACAGGCTTCTGCCTGTGCATTTGGCACCTCCTTGTCCCTGTGCCAGCCCCCCGGGATAGTGACAGCACTTCAGCACTCAGAAAATGGCATTCCTAAAAGCAAAACTTCCAAACATTTTCCTGCTGGCTTGAAATGAATCCAGTGTGATTAATCCTACCTACATATGTGCAAGAGCTTTAGGCACCTCTCACAGCTGGACTAATTTTATCATGTTGCCTGTTCATCTATGGCTGCAAGAATACTTTATACCTGTGATAAATTATTGACTCATATCTGGATTTGTCACATAACATACAGATAGTTAGATATAAAGGTTTTATTGGTTTTGGTGTTTTATAAGGTTTTATTGTTCTGTGCACCTCGTCCTTTCTTCGTAACAGTTAAAAGATCTTAATTGCCTAAAATTAGAGCCATCAGATATGACTAAAACTGAGTTATTACATAAAAATGGGCATGAAATATAGATGAAATATATATAATTTATATAAAAACTATTGTTCTGATTTCGTTTCTCTCTGCACCATTTTTATTCTCCGCTTTCTTGGATTATTATTGCTCCAACTTGAACTGAGCTCTGAGCTGTACCTTGTCAGCCTAACTGGGATGTACCCTATGAATTATATAAGTCTATTAACATATATGCATCAGAATAGCTGTTAAAATTAGAAGTACCAGCACAACTGAGGAACAGTCAAGAAAAGGAGTTGGGTAAAGAAGTTTGGTAGATAAGGCTGAAGCAAAATGATGCTGGTTTCATTTGGATTTCTTAGTAATATTCCCTGTTGCCATTCTCCCTGCTGCTTTCTGCCCAGATGGAGCAAGACACTTCATAAAGAAAAACAACCAGGAAAATAAAATCTCAAAGTGCTTGTTAATTCTGCTACTGATAAAACACCCTTTTCTCAGCTAATCTTCTTCATTAATCTAACAAAAGTGCAGCTATGCACAGATTTCCTGCAGTGCTCATCTACCCAGATTAAAAAAAAAAAAGTAAGAGCAGAAATATGAATCTATTTGCATTACAAACAAGAGTTTATTCCCCAAACACATTTTTCATTATCATCAATTATATTGGAAGTTTAGGCCAAACACAGCTCGTGGTAAAAACAATCATACACTCAAAATAAAAACTGCTTTACAAAAAAATAATTACGGCAGTGTAGCTGTGCTGTCAGAGTGCAGCAACGCCTGTCACGTTACGGCAGCAACTCCCTGCCCCCCCAGAGGAATCGGGCAGGGCGTGGTGGCACTTGGGCACACGGCCACAGAACGTGCACACACCGAGTCCTCAGTGCTCCCCTTGTCCTCAAAGCACCAAACCCATGAGCAAAACCAGACACCTCAGCATCTCAGCTTCCAGTTCCTGCTGTGGGGTGAAGCTCATGTTGGAAACACCCAGGTAGGTTCAGGCAGCAATTTTATCATTTAGGTAGAGACATACAAGACACACAACAATGTATTCGTGTCCTGCAAACACCAACTCCCTCTGATCCTTTTGTCCCTAAGCAGTTCCAAATGGGTTTTTCTACCGTGACCAAACAAAAGAAAAAATGTCACTTACACCCTTGAGCCTTTGAGGAAGGGTTTTGCAGGACAGCAATCTTCCCTGACTCCTGAAATCACAGAGTGGCTAAAACCCAGGAATACTGTACATGCTGCAATCCTGTATTATCCAGTCCTGTGTGTGTAAGATCTCAAACTAACTACAAACGAGCGTGGAAGGAGTGGAGGAGCTCATCCCCTCCTTCCCGGGGCAGGCTCAGCAAAGGCAGCACCAGCCTCATCTCTGCAGGCTCAGGGGTCTCCAAGCCTTTGGCTTTTTCTCCCAGGTCCTCCACACCATCTCTCCAGGTGATCAGCTCTCCTTACCTTAAGCCATTTTCCCTTAACACACACCTGGGGTTTTCTTTCCTCAGCCCCTCCGCAGCCCAGGGGCAGTGCGGACCCGGCTGCTCCGCGTTTGCCGCTGCCTTTCGCCGGGAAAGTTCGGGAGAACTTTCCTGTGTCTTCCTCCCTCCGGGGTAAGGCACTCTGCGGTGTTTCCTCGGCCCCTGGCTCCAGGCAGCTCTGCATCACCTCGTCCCTGTCCTGGTGTCCCCACTGTGGTGCCACTCCTGCCCAACGCGGGGCTGGCGGAGCTGGTGGGATTCGCTCCAGCTTCCAGCACTTCCTTCCCCTTTCCCACAGCAGCATGGACCTAATGACTTGGGTTCAGCTGGTGACTGATGAGGAGCTCTGGGTCTCTATCCTGCAAACTGCCACTTAAACCAGATGACAGGATAAGCTGTTGCTGGAATTGTAAAATTAGAACAAAACCTCCCAAAATCTCAGTTCCAGTGAGTGGGATCCCTGCCCACACCAGGAGGCTGGAAATAAATGGCCTTTAAGGTCCCTTCCAACCCAAACCATTCCATGATTCCATGATTCAGTTTTGGGGACATGAAATAGTTTCTGGAAGGAACACAAATGCATTTAATGAAACTAAACCCTTACTTGCATCAATTGCCAACAAAATCACTGCCAAATATCAGTTTTACAAACCTTAGTGAATCCAGCTCACAAGACATACCTTAGACTCCTCTTTTCCAGGAGGAAATCAGCATTTCTGTAACACCATTGTAGTGCTTATTTCTCATGTAGGAACAGTGAAATCACAGTCTGAGTGAGAGGGTGTTTATATATAACCTTCTTTTGCCAATACTATTAAAGGTGACTTTGAACAGCAAGAAAAGTCATTTATAGGTGTTTTAGATAATGAGTCTTACTTCGGGAACCATACTTATTTATTAACTGATTAAAATGCCTTCCTGGACGTTTAGGACAATGGCTAATGCATCCTACATACAATTTGGTAAATAGCTGCAGAAGAAAATATTAAACCGACTTCTGTTCATCTAGTTACCTGCCTGAGAAGGGAAAAGGAATAAGGAAAGGGACCTCGGGCACTGAAGAGTTGGAGAATGATGCCAGAATGGCTTGGGCCATCTTCTCTCCAACACGTTTCTGACAGCAGAGGGGAGATGGACACAGGGAGAGGACGTGAAATGACCCCAAATCACGAGTTCAGGGACCTGGAGGGATGGGTCTGTCTGCTCCTTGCAGCCCAGCAGCGGCACAGGGACACTCCTGACATTCCTGCCAGCTGGAAAGTCCTCGGGAAGAGGAGGCAGGGAGAAGCAGCCACACTCTCCAATAGTTCCTCTTCCTCGTTCCTTGTGGGGAATTCCCTAAACACATAGCAAGTTTTGAGCAACTGATGTAGAAAACTGAGCTGTCCCTTGTGACTGGGCTCCTCCTGCAGCCGTGTCCCTCCAGCTGGCCCTGTGACACTTTTCCATGGGAGATGCTCACGGAAATCGTGTTTCACCCAAAACTCTGCTCTCTGTCACTACTGCTGTGCTGGATCAGCCAGATGGGGAGAAAGGAAAACCTAATTACCAATGTGCCATATGCATGACATAAAAAAAGGCTTGGGCTGCTGTGCTGATTATTTGGGTGGGGAGTTTTAGGGCATTAAGGGCAGAGAAGAGGTTTGCAGGTCTAGAGCTGCTGCCTGGCCGAGGGTGGCTGCCCCCAGGGAAACCATGAGGGGCCAGTTTGTGTTTGTGCTCTGAGTCAAAGCAGCCAGAGCAGGAAGGGTTTGCACCATTTCCAGCTCTTCCCCTGCTGAGGAGCACCCACAAACAAGGACCAGAGTCCCCCACGGGGCTGGAGCTGGTGCAGGGGGGGCTCTGTGGGGTCTGGTGGGCACAGCCCCTCTTTGGGATGCTCTGAGCCGCAGGAGGGGCAGAGAGGATGGGTTTGTGCAGCCCAGGCTGTGACTGCTCCTGTGCAGACTCTGGGCAGCACCACTGAAGGCTGTGACAGCTCCCTGCAGGACGGGGCAGGGGCGAGCAGGGGACACTGCTGGGCTGGCTGTGCTGTGGGCACTGTCACACCACGCGGGCCCCGAGGGAACCTGCCGGCACCGAGCTCCCAGTGCCTCCAGAGCTCAGGGTACACTCTGTCCCCAGGCCACAGCCTGCAATTTCAATTTGGGAAACTCTAAGGGAGGAAGTGCAGCTTGTACAACTTATCTGAACCTATTTCCCAACAATAACCATTGTTCACTCCAGCAGCTTGACATAATATAATTTGTCTTGTGAAAAATAAATACAATTTGCAGCCCGTAACTGTAGTGAGACATACTGTGATTGTATTAGCAACAGTAGATGGATTTTTTTCATTGTTTCTGAAAGAAATCAACATGATTCTGTTTGCAGAATGCATTAAAAACTCATCTTGAAACCCTTGAGATGGTATTGCATTGGTTGGTTTCAGTTCTTAACAACTTCAGCTGAGTTATAGGAAGCTATAGCTTCCATATGCTGAAAAGTTAATATCCCTTTATTTTCTGTGAAGTAGCACACACACATCATCATGGTTCAGTAAATGATTCTGCTTTGAAACCAGGAGAGACAGGGTTCTTTTTTTCATTTCTGCCCTTTATAATGAATTTTTATGTCTTTTGTTGAAATAATCCATCAGTGAATCCTCTGAGCAAGTCAAAGAAGCTGATTTGTTGATTGGGAAAATGTAGTTTTGCTGCCTGAAAATCTGAGAAATAAAGCTGCGCAAAAATAAAAAAACAGAAAAGTGGAAAAAAAAGAAAAGGTCAACATATATTCTTGCAGGAGAACTTGCACTGTCTTGTGAAAGTTTATTTTCATCTTTCAGTTGGTACAGGAATTTCCCTCCATGAGTGCTGCAGACTATTTAAACTGACCTTAATCTCACCTACTTTTGCCCAGCTTCCAGCCATCCTCTCCATTCTTCACTGTGTGTTTCCCTTATTACTGATTTTATCTGTGTTTTTGATTCACAAGTACAGTTCTGCAGGACAAGCAGTGTGCTTTTCAAAAATCACAATCCAGAGCACTGCCTTGAATCCATTTCTCCCTCTCTTACAGAAGCATCCACTCACGTGCTGGTAAAAACTACCCAGCAGCAGAAAATTCCTCAGAACAACCTCTGACTCCTGCTCTCCCTGTGGAAGCTGTCCCTGCCCGTGGCAGGCTGGGACCGAGCTGATCCTCGAGGTCCTTTCCAGCCCAAACCATTCTGGGACTCTGGGATCCTCAGCCTCGTTGTTTGGGAAGGGGCCACTGGCATCGGCCTGGATTTTTACCTTCAGGGGCTGATTCCACCTGAGCCTCTTCCCCGAGCCTGGGCAGGTGTTGGTGGTTCCTGGTCTGCAGCTGGCACAGCCTGGAGCTGTGTCCTCTCCGTGAGCTCTTTCCTGCTTTCTTTCCACAGCCCAGGACTGAGGGGTGGGGAGATGAGAAGTGATGCCATTAATATGAAAATTAAATATTAAAATTATTATTAAAGCCTTCAGAAGCTGCTTTCTTCCCTGACCACTCTGTGAACCCAGAGAAGACCTCATTCCGCAAAATGCAAAAAGTGGTGGGTTTTTAAGGCGTGGGAGCAGAGACAGGCTTTATCTCATTCATGCCTGTAACAGCATGAATAACAGGCTCTCAAGATTGCTAAGAAAAAACAAATGATACGTCTAATTATGCAAATTAGAAACCAAACGAACTATCCCTGATCCCGTGTGTAAGCAATGGCACCTTTTTCCTCATGTAAAGCAATGAGACAAGGAGTCCATCACCAGCCTCTCTGCAGCAGCAGAGCTGTGCAGCAGCCCCGGCTCTCAGCCGGGCCCTGCAGGCAGCGCTCAGCAATCCCTGCGTCTCCGCCCTGCAGGATTTGGGAATGCCCCCATCCCCTCCCAGGACAGGAGCTGGCCTTGCCAGGAGCTCTCCAGAGGCGCTGGTAGCACAGCACCCACCGGGAGCTCCGGGGTGGGATGGTGACAAATTCTGACTCCCTCTGCAGGTCAGTAACCCAGAGCTGGTGTCCGAGGGACCGGGTGGCACCAGGGCTGTGCTGGTGGGCAACGCTCCTGGTCACACCAGGGGGGAGGCTTCAGCAGGAACAGAGATGGACCTGTCCCACCTCACATCCTCGGGATGCAGCTGGTCTCAAGCCTCACTCCCTCCAGGTTTTCCTCCACATCCCTTTGTCCATCTTCACACATTGCTGCCAGCACAAAAATTACTTGCTGTTTAGTATGGACTCTTGTCAGAACCCCTGCACCAGGGGAGGATCCTGGTCCAGCAGCAAAGAAGGAAAGATTTGGGAGTTCCCTCTGCCAGCCATGGCTCAGCACAATCCAAGTGCCTCTGACTGTCACAGTCCTCAGAACTCACCAGAAACAAGTTCAGAAAAAGAGAGAAAAGACAGGACCTAAAGGCAGGGGGTAAGACCTGAAGTTTCTGCTAACATGCCGCAAATCGTGATCCCACTTGTGACGGGTTTTGGGGGCAGAACAACCTTTTGGAGGTGGCTGTTGGGTATCTGGGCCGTCAGACTGTGCCCTCTGTGCTCTTGGACTGGCAGAGGGAAGAATTTACTGTGGAGAAGGGAACTTAGAGGCAGGAAAGAGGCTGGGAGAGGAATTATTCGGCATGGAGAAGTTCCAGGGACACCTGAGAGCCCCTTCCAGTGCCCAAAGGGGCTCCATGAGAGCTGGAGAGGGACTTTGGACAAGGGCCTGGAGTGCCAGGACACAGGGAATGGCTTCCCAGTGCCAGAGGGCAGGGCTGGATGGGATATTGGGAAGGAATTGTTCCCTGTGAGGGTGGGCAGGCCCTGGCACAGGGTGCCCAGAGCAGCTGTGGCTGCCCCTGGATCCCTGGCAGTGCCCAAGGCCAGGCTGGACACTGGGGCTGGGAGCACCTGGGACAGTGGGAGGTGTCCCTGCCCATGGCAGGGGTGGCACTGGATGGCCTTTAGGTTTGCTCCAACCCAAACCATTCTGGGATGTTGTGAGTCCAAGAGCAGACACCCAAGGACCAAGGGGCACGTTTGGACATTTTCTCCTCCTGTGTCCTGCTCTGCGTGCAGAGGGCCTAAAACTTGTGATTTGGCATAGGAATCTTGTCCTGTTTTTCATCATTCAGTGTACGAGAAGTGATGTGGAAAAATGAGCCAGGCAGTAACTGTTTGGTGTGATGAGCTTTTCTGCAGGCTGGTTCCCAGCTGGTGGTGGCTGACCCCTCTCCACGCACAGCACGTGCTGCAGGAGCTGCCTCTGTCCTCCCCAGAACCCAAACACTGGCCATCCCTGCCCTGTTCCCCTGGATCAGAGCTGCCCTGGCTCTCTGGAGAGGAGGCTGGGATGAATGAGCAGTCAAGAGCCATCCCGAGGGCAGAATCTGGATTTCTGGTAGCAAACTCCAGCTCGGGGCTGGGAGCAGTGGGGAATGCAGCTGCTTACAGGAGTGTTGAAATACTCATTCTGTGCACCTCGGAGAGATTTACCTTGACAAGACTGCACAAAGATGAAACTGATGCCGGTGCTATCCAAACAATGTCTGCTCCTAAAGGATATGACTGACAGACTGTTGCCTCCTATTTGTGTGTGAGGTGAAGGTTTCTGCCAACAGTTAACTGCTGCAGCACGTAAACAACCCTCAGCTGAGGGCTGGATATGTTAGTTTTGTATTTTCTACAACGGCTGTAATAAACTGCCCTCTTGAAAGCTTTCCCTTTGCACAGAGCATCAGATGGCCTTCCATTCAGAATAAAAAAACTTCTAAAAAATCCTTGAACTATGTTTTGTTTACAGCACAATATGAATTCCTGGTGAATGTGGGGAAGGGAAAGAAAAGCCTTGGTAAGAATCAAAGTAGACAAGCTGTCTCTCAGTGAGGTTTGCTGTTGGTAAATTACTCTTGGGTAAGGCTCAGGTACAATCAGCCACTGGAAGTTAAAACATCTGGGCTGATGCTAGCTGCCTCTTCCTGAATGAGGCTGACAATCAGTCCCAGAATGGTTTGGGCTGAAGGGACCTTAAAGCCCATCCTCTTTTACCCCCTACCATGGGCAGAGACACCTCCCACTATCCCAGGGTGCTCCAAGCCCCATCCAACCTGGGACATTTCCAGGGATCCAATCCAACGGGAATTTTTAAATGGCTGCCTATAGAAAGGATCTAACTCAGCTGGAACAATGTCTGTTCAAAATAATCGCTCCTGGCAGGTGTGAGCCCGGCTTCCAGGCCATGCCCAGGTGTGGATGTGTGTGAACAACACGCCCCTGGGCCACCTCACAGCAGGGCTGTGCCTCCGGGGAGGATTTCTGCCATCAGCCCATCCACCACGGGCAGAGCAGAGCCTTGCCCCAGCCCCCGGCCCTGTCCCCAAGCACTGTCCCCACAGCCCCATCCCCGCAGCTGCTCAGGGGGTGAGGTGCTGGGGGTCCCAGGCCGCGGCCCCACAGAGCAGGGGGCTCAGAGCCCTCCCCAGCAGCTCCCTGGGGCTCACTGGGGTTCTCTGCCTCCACCAGGCTTCTCCCACGTCGCTCAGGAGCAGCTCCCCGAGGGGGAGACACGGCCAGGGAGCGCTCGAGGCCCGGGAGTGGGAGGTGCAGGGGAGTGGTGGGGGCTGTGACCCCGTCCCTGCCCTGGGCCACCAGGCAGGGCTGGCCCGTGGCCCCTCTGCAGGGCACACGGCTCAAAGGGACAATCCAGGTGTCACGGCTTTGGGGTGGTACCAGCTGAAAACATTTTATTGTTCATAAACGTGATTCCACCGTCGGTTCATTTAGAATCCCATTTCCTTGTGGAGAATCTTACACAACTGTAAATTCCAGATCGCTGTAGAGGTCTGACTACCCGAGTATGAATTTGTTCGTAAGTGTGAGGAGTGGAGCTGAAGCGAGTCAAGGGCTTGTGCTGGGACACTCAAAAGGTGTGTGCGCCATGTTCAGCCCTTGGATTGTGAAAGAAGAACGGGGTCAGGCAATGAAAATGCACTTTAAATGCAGTTCTGTCCATAACTTTGTTTCCAAGAGCTCATAAACCTCAAGGCAAGCGCTCACAGGCACACACTGTTTAGCTCATAACCCGTGTGTGACAAGACCGCTTTGGCACTGGTGCAGGACCAGGATTTGTTCTTGCAAATAATTCATCTGCACTCCCTGCTGGGAATATTATAAACTATTCTGACACTCGTGCCTCGTGCTGCCAGCAAAGGAAGGGTTGTATTGCCTCGGGTCCTGTAAGGAGCTCCATTTCCTCCACTTCCTCACAGCCCAAATGCTGTGCCCAGCTCTGGCAGGGCAGCCCTCAGTGATGCAGAAAGAAAATGGCACAGGAGAGAAAAGGGAAAGTTTTGAATCCTTGGTGGTGACCACAGAGATCTGCTGAGCTCAGGGAAACACACACAGCACTGGGAGACTTGCTGTGAATTTGTCTCAAAACTTCGGGGACCTAAACCTGAGAGACCAGGAGAGACTGAGATTTGAAAATGTCAGGTATTCCTTTATTCCAACACTGTGGTGATCAGCAGAGCATTAAAGGATTCGTGTGCAAAGGTGGGGAGGAGTCAAAATGCTTCTCCCTGTTGTTCTCTTACCTACATTTCAAAAATATGGAAGACAGAAATCATTAAAAGTGAAAAACGTAAAAAGTTAAAAACAGTTGTACAGACAATGTCAGCTGAGATTTGGTGAAACACAAGCGAAATAACAGAAAGCTTTCTAACCCAGAGCCTTGCTGAAGTCCCTGAAATTTTTAAGGAGCACTGAAGATTCAGCTTTTTGGGTTGCGGATGTGGCACGATCGGGATGAAGTCACTTGCACTGGGAAAGGGCACAGGGCACAGGGGAGGGGTCCCTGCAGCCCACCCCTGTTGGTGGTGTGAGTGGGGCCATCCCCTTGCTCCTGCTGCGAGCCAGGGACGGGACCGTGCCCACCCCGGGCCGGGAGAGGATGCAGAACACGCGGCACCACGAGGAGTGTCCCGGAACACCTTCACACAAAAGGGTTGGGAATAAAAAACCCAGAGCACTGCTGGAGCCTGCGCCGGGGGAGGTGGATTCCCCTTAGCTGCCAGGAGCTGCTGTATGGAGGAAAGTTTAAATGTAGTTAAATTTTTATTTAAATAAAGCTTCAATTGAAATCCTTTCAATTACAGGATCTAGGGCTTTTTAAAAAAAAATATTTCCGGTTGAGCAGCCTCCTTCTTTATGAGGAGGAAGAAAAAGGCAATTGTAGATGAGATGGTTGTAGCTCACACCAGTGGATACGAAGAACAGAAAACAAAACCTGTAGTAACAGTTAAAAAAGGGAGGAAAGGTACATCCTAAAGAAATCAGGTGGAGATTTTTGTCTTACTGCTGGGGAAAAGGGGGAAGGAAAGCTGCAGCTTCTCAGCCTGGTGGCTTGTGGGACAGACCAAAGGTATCATCAGCCACAGATCCCTTCTAAGCCTTAATTGCTTATCAAAAAAATGTGTCAAAAGGCTTACACAGATTTAGTTTGCAATTTAATTAAAGGATTAGCGAAGTTTTCTTTTCCTATGTGGAAGCTATCAAGAATAGGAACCTGCCTAGAATATCAGCTCATTTAACATAGCTCCTTAATTGCATTAATAGAGCCTTTGCTTGGGCAAAGAACTGCAAATAGAGGCAGTATTTCACTTTATGCAGAAATACTTCAGTGGGATGAGGTGGACTCGGGGCGTGCATAAAACACAGCCGAGGAGAGCACAAGCCCAGACAGCAGCTGTGGGAAGCAGGGTGGTCCCAGGGACACCTCCCTGCCCGCAGCGTGGCAGCCTCAGCACTGGGAATGTTCTTGGGAAGGCTCGGGGCACCTCGGTGTTCTGTCCCTCGCATTATTAACAGATAATTACTTCGAGATCGGTTTGGAAAAGGAATCCAAATTACAAGCTGCATCACTGCCTGGCGAGGCACTTCGTGGGTAAGGCTGCCTCAAACCCGGACAGCAATGCTGCCTGAAGGCCTCCTCCTCAGTCCCCCCGCTCTCCTGTCCCTGCCCCTCCGGGGCTCCTGTTCTCAGTGGCGCAGCCTCCCCACCAGAACAGACCCTGCCCTGTCCCCAGCCCCGGGAATCGCGGCAGAACAAACCCCAGCCCCAGGGCAGCCCTGCTCCTGAGCACGGACTGTGCACGTGTGCTCACACCGGGCACGGAACGCTCCGAGCACCCCGAGACTCCATTCCTGCAGCCTTGTGCACAGAGCGAAATGCAAACAGGAATGTTTCAGTATGTAGGCAGAGGGAAAAGCTCAGTACTCGACTGAAACTTTTATTTAGTGTTACATAAGAGTGAGATAATTATATCTAGCGATCTTCATGGCACACTCTTGAGTTTTAATTCACCCTAGATATTGGGATTATTATGATTCAGAGAACCCAACACTGATTTCTACTTCCTTATTGCTGATTATGCATTTGAAATGTGCTGTGTGTTGTGTTTTCCAATCCCTTCTTTCCCAAGAATCATCCTTTTTCCTACACCATATTGCAAAGTCATAGAAACTGCTTAAAAAAGAAAAATAAAAGGTTAAAAATTCCATTAACATCGGAAGTATTTCTCATTATTGTTACTAGGGGCAGCTACCATTATTTTAAATAAAAACAACCTTATTTTATAACACCTGAAAAAACAGCTTTACATACTCTCAAGGAAACATCTGGAAGGAGGGCAATAAAAAAATTACAGATTCCTTGCAAGTGTGAAAGAACATAAATACTTGAAAACTATAAATGTCTTAAGTCTCTCTCACTCTCTCACTCTCTCACTACAGTTCACTTATGGCTAAACCAGTCCAGTTTCAGACAAATACCTCACAGTGAACAGCCTGGCCTGCAAGGACTTGCATCTCACAAATCAAGGTGATTGTTTCAGAAACTGTTAAAGATTTTTAAGAAGTTAAGAAAATATCCTTTGCTTTCCACTTGTCCCTAAGTCTAGGCAGGGGAAAAATCTAGAATGCAATTAAGGAAGTCCCACTTCTCTCAGCGCAGCACAATCCACCAAACCTTCATTTCCCGACAAAACATGAATTTGTATCAGAACTGCTACAGTAGTTCTACTACAACAATTTAACTAAAGTAGCAGAAATTTTCCATGGAGTAGCAGTATTTGGATAATTTACTTTCAGATACCTATCAATAACAAATATTAATTTCATTGCAGGAAACGTGCTTCTTGTTACACTTGACTCAGATGACATTTCAGTGATCCCTAAATTGATTTATACACCTTGTAAACTTTTGTGTTAGCAAACTCATGTCCCTTCTGCAAATACCTCTGGAAAACTATGGAACACAAAGGGGAATCCTCTGGAGAATCCCCTCAGTGAAAGATGCTGCCTGGCAGCAGTAGAGGCAATGGCTCCTGGTCACGAGTTTTGCTTTGCACATTCTGTAATAACTTTCTGATGTAACCAAACACAGCGAGGAGTGGCTGCACCCAGCCTCTCCCTGCCTCTCCCCCGCCCAGTGCTCTGCCAGGTCGGGCTGCTCACCTGTGGCTGCGAGGTCTGGAGGCAGCACCTTCAAGAGAAGGTGCACAAAGGCATTAAAATATTTCTGCAGAGAGCAGGGAGGAGAGGACAGTGCCACACTCAGGGAAGTGACAAACGCTGCCTTTAAGCAGGGGTGAGAGCCATGCAGTGCAGTCTGACAGGCAGGCTGTCCCTGCACAGAGCTGCCCTGCTCACATCACCCTTCCACCACGTCAGCAAGGGCTGCCAGCACAGGCCAGCACCCTGCGCAGGTTTCCAAAAACCTGTTTGGAAAATGAGATTTAAACATTCCTTCGTGAAGGCATCCCAAGACTGGGATGAATTCCCACTGTGACCAGGCACCATTTAAGCACAGCCCACTCTTTAACCCTAGAGCATCAGACCTGTTGACTAAGCACACACGCAAACCTTTATGGCTCTGATTTAAAAATAGGGCACATCTCCAACATGATCCCACTACCAAAGCTGTACTTCAAAGTCTTTTTTGGATGAAGACTAGTGTGCTGGAACTGAAAAGACAACAGAAGAATAATTAACAAAAAAGACAAGAGCAGCTTCTCCTCTCTCCCTGAGAAGGACTCCTGCTATGACAGACAGAGAAACCCCAACTTAACCACGGCAGAAGGAATGAAGACAAAAGCCTCTTGTAAAATTAAGGCTTTTCCCTGTTTTTCAGTAAGCTTTTTCTTTATACCCCACTCACTGTCCCAAGGCTAAGGAGGGTGTGCCTGGCTCCACAGCTGCTCCCAGGCGAGCCCTGGGCTCCTGCCCCACAGCAACAGGAAAAGGCCCAGACACAGCTGCACTGTCCCTGCTGTGCCTCATGACAAATGTGCCCAAAAACCAGCAGAAAACTCAGTAGGAGCAGTTTGCATCTCCTCACAGAGCACCCTCCCATCGTCACAGCCTTTTACCCATTCAGTAGGAACTAAACCAGCAGTGAATGGAGGAGCACCTTCAGTGATTATCTGCACGCCCACAAGACACCTCTTGGGCACAGCCAGAGCAGCTCCCCCGCTGACCGAGCAGGGCTCACCTTCATTCCGTGTCTCCAGGGTGCCCACAGACACTGAAGCCTGCTTTGGGTATCCTCACAGCACGAGCAGCCCAGCAATACCTGCAGCTCCCCATTTGCTTCCCTGCATCCCGGTCTTTACCTCCCTCCTTGTCAGAGCACAGTCCGAATGCTCCCGTGGGGGTGAGGACTGAAAGTGCATTGAGCACGTACAGGAATTCAGCAGTGGCTCCTTTATTCTCTTTGACGGCAATGGTCAGAGGTCCTCAGACCCACAGCACATGAATAACAGAGCACTGCACTCACGGTGCTTCAGGAGGCCTGGCTGAGACAAACACACACCTCAAAGATTCCTTCTCCTCTGCAGCTCCTGCGCGGGAGGCCCGTGCCGGGCAGGGCCCGGCAGGAGAAGCTCCCGCTGACCCCGCTGCTGGAGCGGCACAAGCTGCTTGTTTCACTCGCGTCCTGCCCCTGAGGAGCCTGCAGAGAACTGTTGGAGGTTACGGCAGGTGAAAAGGAGCCCCTGCTCTGCAGCCCCGCAGGGACAGACCCTGTGCCAGCCGTGCTCCCGGGGCTCTCCCCGCCAGGAGCCCGCTCCAGCACGGCCTCCCCGGGGCCGCGGCCCCCTCGGGGCTCCTCAGGGCTGCGGGGCCCCGGCACCCCCGACACCACCGCCTTCTCCTTGGAATTCCTCACGCTGCCGAGGTTGAGGCACATCAGCATCCCTGTCCGTTTTCACAGCAATGTATTTGGGCTGGCTATGTGTAGGGAAAACCGATCTGGATATCATATTCCCATATGAAATTTGGCCTTGGTAACTGCAAATTTAAAAATTAAGAAGAGCTTCTGAATTTTTCAGCTTGACTTTGCATTTGACAGAGCACTGGGGATGCCAGCTGCACACTCTGAATTGCCCCTTTCACTCACCCTACAATCCCCCAGCAATATTTTTGGCATTAAGCCTTTCTCCAGACTGTGCCAGACAGGGAAAAGATCAGGAAGAAAGGGTGCTCTAAAAAACCAGTGAATTTTTAATGCATTACTCTTGGAACAAGGGAAAAAGTCTCTTTATAGTATCCATTCCTAGCATTTGCTGGCTGCACAGCAGAGTTGAGACTCAGCTACGTTTTCCCAACACACACAAATATCTCTTCAGAAACTGAAGTACAATAAAGGTGAAACACATTATTTTATTTATAAAATATTTACCTCATAATTTATCAATAAATTTTTCATGGTTTTTAAACAAATTAGATCCAATCCCCATAGATAGTTTGCAATTAAGGGAGAGGGTGAAAAGGAAGGGAGTGGAGAGAGAAAATTACACATGATGCAGCATCTGTGATCTCTCAGAAAGCAAAAAAGTCAACTGAGTGCACCTGGAACTAAACCCTGATAAAATCCATTAGTCTTCAGACATGTATTTTGCACCTCCAGTATCTTCCATCTTTAACCATGATTTGAGGATTAAAAACTGTCCTTTCTTTCATCTTCAGGTTCACACACATTTTTCCATTTCTGTAGTTCCTGAGAATCATTAATCTTCCATGCTTCAGCAAAGGACTTGATTTTTTTCCTGTGGGAGAAAAAAAAACCCTAATCAAAATACAGACACATTTTTAAGTGAAGCACATCAAACCCCGAAAGTCCTACAGTCATCTGCAAAATTTTATACACAGTCCAAAATAGCACAGCTCAAAATGTTACGTGATCTTCAAACAACCAGTTAATATTTTCTAAGATACGTGTTCCTGCTCTAGGTTAGCCAACAAATTAATTTCATAACTAACTTACAGCACCAGCAGCAATGACAAAATGATATAAAAAATGGAAGTAACAAATTGTTAAAGGAAATAAACAGCGTTGTAGTCAGCCCTGTTTAATTTTCATAATTCCGTTCCCACAAATTTGTATTTGTAGAATCATAAAAAGAAAAGGCATTTTCAGTATAAATGAGTGCACACATCCTTCCTTATTTCTTCTCAGCAGTTTTTGATTTATAAGAGCTGTGACAAATTACAAGACGTTTAAAATGGGTTAACACACATTCCCGACAACAGTAATGTCAGAACTGGATGAAATTACCCAGTGGATTTTCTTAAAT
This sequence comes from Gymnorhina tibicen, assembly GCA_013399875.1. Taxonomy (NCBI): domain Eukaryota; kingdom Metazoa; phylum Chordata; class Aves; order Passeriformes; family Artamidae; genus Gymnorhina; species Gymnorhina tibicen. The sequence goes on from VXAZ01000206.1 coordinate 91,782, forward strand.
AATATCAAAGTGATTTAAAAAAATAAGACAAGGCATCTGGCCCATGGGTATTGTGACAGCACAAGAGCAGTGCTACCAACAGGTCTGAGTGTGGTTCCCCAGAGCTGGGAACTGCTGCTCCCACCAGACAGACCAGAGCCACTCCTGGAGCTGTCACCAGGCTCAGGGCTCCCGGGTTTAGTGGTGGAGGATAAAGGACTCACCACAGCCTCAGACCAAGTATTTACTTCAATCTGAAACTGCCCTGGAAACCCGAAACTGAGCGGGCAGGTTTCCTGCCCCAGGGCTGCTCAGGGGACACGACAGAGCCCCATCATTAACTCTGCTCTGTCACCCTCACTGTGCCCCTCTCTGGGCACCCTGCTTCCCACTGCACCACCCCACACTGCTCTTCCTGCTCAGGGGCTTTGGGTGCAGGGAACTCCCCTTTAGCCATGAAGACACGCTGGAACTCTCCTGGACCTGTCCCAGTGATACGCCACCAGAATTCTCACAGAACAAAGAGAAATGGAAAGGATGTATTACATTATTTCACATTTTATTATCCAGTAAATCTGGCCTTCCAACTCGTACTCTCACCTTTCTGAACAATTTTTTCTGGATTTTAGAACCCTACACAGCCTGTAACGGCAGAGTTAAGATACTGCTCGAGATCTGTTGTTTTACTTTTGCCAATTATGGACTGGTATTTCCAATTAGTATAAGCTACCACATTATTTTCCCTATAAACTGTCATGTACCTTCAAATGTTTTTATTTTGCTTTATTAAGAGGGGATAAAAAGAAGTCGTTAAGCGCCAAGCACTGTCGAGTTTCAAAGTTTGCACCTATAAATACTTAGTAGTCAAAATGTTCTCATACAAAATTATTCTGTCAGGATTAGGTACAGCCATCAGACAACCAAGATCTTGGTTCATTATGTTCCTAAGGGGCTATTTGAATTGTGCTCACAGGACTGCCATGGAAAATAACAGCAACAGAAAAAAACCCAGTGGAAACGGATATGAATATCTAAACTGTGCACAAGATGTTACAGGGTTTACAAATCCATTATGCCACTTGGTACACACAGGAATTTTCATAACTACTCTAATATATAAGGCACAAACACCCCTGAATGAAAATTGGATATCAGAAAAATATTAAAATCCCCACAACTTTCCGTTAAATTTTGCGTGTTTGTGGGAGCAATCAAAATATATTATAAATATTTATTTTCAAGTTAAACTGGAAGAAGATTATGCACGTTCCCTTCTACACTTCAGTATGCAAAGACGATTTCAAGTTCCAAAGTAAGTAATAAATACTTTCTAAATTAAATTCATTAGTGTTTTCACTATCACCGGTGAGAACATGAGTAGGTATTATAGAAGGAAATAATTAAAAAAAAATCACAGTTGTTCTGACCTTTTCATATTCACTATTCTCTCCAACTCCTTTGATTTGTGAGCTGCTTTCCTCAAGATCTCTTCAGGAATATCTGCCAGTTTGGCAACATTTAGCCCATAACTCCTTGCAGAAACTCCTTTAGTTATTTGATAAAGGAAAGTGATAAATTCAGGATTCTCTTCCACTTCAGATCCTAAAAAAATAAAACCAAAATCAAAACCTCCTCCATGTGGCAAATACGTAACTCCCCTGTCCCAATTAGCTTACAACGTAAGCAGATAATACAGTATGAAGAATTATTCAGGGGAAAGGTTAATGGCAAATACCAGTAGCAAGTCATTTAAAAAAAAACATTAAAAAATTCTACAGTTGTTCTGTGAACAGGCCTTTATGATGCTTCTTATAATTCAAGAACTGGGACCATCATGTTTCAAAACAGTTTCAAAACAATCAGATGTGTTTTTTCACTCCACAGAGTGCTAAATTTTGGAGCTGCTTGACACAGTAGGATGAAGACACTGAAAGTACAGGATGTTAAATTAGGCAGCCCTGTTGAAATGAAATCCATGAGAGATACAAAACACATCTTGCTCGTGAAGCCCCATAAATAGAAAATGTTTTCAGACAGCGAGATCTTTCAGAGAAGGAGCTGCCATATGTTTGATCCCTAATCCCTCCTCCCTAATCCGTTGTGTTTGGCTGCTGTGGAAGGCTGGATGCTGGGATGGGCGAATCTTTCAGCTACTCCAGCTCAGATATCCTCCTGAAACACGTGAAGGAAACGCGTGTCCAGTTTTCAACCCCCCTAAATGTGCGACTGGGGCGAGTGCGGGTGTGTCCCGTCCAGGTGAGGTGCAAACTGTCACACCGGGGTGGCTCTGTGCCTGAGCCTCACTCAGGTTACACTGCACCTTGCTGCTGCCCGGTTTCCTCCTCGTTGACCAGGAAAGCCATGTGGTAATTGCCCACCGTGTCGGGGTACAGCTGCTGCAGCTCACACACCGGGGGGTAGTGGGTGACAAACAGCGTCAGGGCCTCCACCTGCAGCACACACAGAACAAGGGTTGGCCCTGATGTGGGGCTTTCTAAACACAGCCACGCAGAGCTGCTGTCCTTCGTGCACATCCCTTTGCCCCGAGCGTGTCACAGCGCTCACGGCCTGCCAGGGGCACTTACATCTCTGATAAAATGCTCAAGGGTAGCATAGGCAATAGCAATGCCATCGTGTGTGCTCGTCCCCCTGCCCAGCTCGTCCAGGATCACCAGGGATCTCGAGGTGGCTTTTCTGATGATCTCAGCAGTGTCTGTCAGCTCCTCCATGAAGGTGCTGCGGCCTTTGTAGATGTTGTCTGCAGCGCCCATTCTGCACCGGAGACAGAACACAAACACTTGTGAAACATGCCAGCTAATGCTGGAAAAAAAATAATCATGGTGATGAAACCATTCCATTGTAAATCTCTGGGTGCTGCTCCAAGCAGAGCAGAAGAAGCCAGGCAGAACATTCACCTTCCAGGACAGTTTCCCAGCACACAATTCTCCCACCTTCATAAACAGGACAAGGCAGCCTGATCTTCCCTCAGAAAGAACCTTGGGACTTCATTTGGCTCATGAGAATTCCAGCACAGGTAGCTGTGAGGGTGAATTCTTCTCCTTTGGTTTACTTCAGCCCTCAGTTTGTCTGGGTTTCTAATGCTAACAATACCCAAAAGAATCCAACACTGGCATTTCCACACAGAGTGGAGGCTCCTGAGACCAGGTATTTGTGAATCCAAACACCAGAGCAGTGATTTCCTTCAGGCAGTAACAAAATAACAATTATTTCCCCTAATTGCATGGGTATACAATCTTAACTAGCATACTTAAACAAGATTTAAAGGCATTTTAAGATTTCTCTCCTCATTCTGTTGAAACACAACTCTTAGCAGGCTCCAGGCAGGTGAGCTCCACACACAAATTGCTCCACATTCCATACAACTCTTTTAGCTCTGATTCAGATCCATGCAACCCTCAACCCTCACACTCTATCTCAGTTTGTGATTTTGTGGTCTACATCTCAGAAATCTCTAATTAATCCAGCCTGGTTTTCCCTTTTCCTGCAGCTTTCCTCACCTGTTCAAGTAATACCCATTCTATATTGAAGAAAGAGCATTTCCTTTCTGCATTTATGCTTTTCAATTATATTAATCACATTACAGCTTCCCTTCTGAGACAGGTCATCACGAGCAAGCCACTGAGGAGGGATCCAAAATTGGATTTATTCATTCTTATCAGCCAATATATAGTTACACACAAGCCACACTGATTTAAGCAAAACTTGACTCATGGGCTTAGTATATTACATTTTCAAATTTAACAGCGGCCACAACAGTATTTAGGGGCAGTCAGAACCCTTAAAGAGAAGCCAAATATAGCACTTTTTTCTCTGTCTTTTGCTGGGTCTCTCTCTATTATAACCGCTTCTGTTACCTACAGAAGCACCACCAAGATACAAATAATTTTATGAGGATCTTATGACTAAGAGTAGTTGACAAAAACCAAGCAGGTTGGACCCAGTGTACCTATGATTTGTATATATCCTCTGGTCCTTGCCCTGAAAATCTGTCATGGTATCATGCATAACTGCACAATAAGCAAATCTTCAGTTATAAATTAACTAATTGTGGTTGGAGATGGGCATATGAGCAAACTGGGTGTCTTTATTTCACTGAGCATGTGCTAACACACAAGCTACGCTCCCACACACCCCGAAAGACAGGTGATTCTGGCCATAAGCTAATTCAACATGATTTTTCTCTGAATGAAATATAAAACTCAGGAAAATGAGGTATCGTGAAATTAATTTCATTAAGCCACTGAACTGCTGTAATCCTTTCAAATGCTGGGTTAGGCATGATGACCATTTTAGTGCATTTCTCAGAGTGCCCCCACCACCCTGCGGCCCCTGTCCCAGCTGGGTTCAGGCACCAGGTACTGCTGCAAAACCAAACCAGCCCCAAAACTACACGGATCCCCAGAGAACAGCGTGACTTAGGTCTGGTTTAACACATTAACTGCAAATGCATTCATCAGAACGACAAATACTTTTTATGGCTGAGCAATCCCTGGCTCCTTAATGAACAACTTCAGTCTTAGCTTCCGACTCTACAATTAGTGGCGTTATTATCTTCTCATTTTTTACTTGGCTTTTCCTTACAGGGACAGCATCTCACAGGATGTCTGTTGTGTGCCTGTGATGATTACACACAGAGCTTCCATTTTTCTCTGGGACTGCATCATTTCCATAGAGTCCACAAAATATTTTAGCCTGTTTTGTATCTAATTTGCATTCACAAAAATAATTTTCTGAACTTCCTCACTAAATGCTCAAGATACAAACAGAAATTAGTATTATCTTTCTCTTGTTGTTAAAGACAGCTGCAAAAGAAGCCTTTCTTTTCAGTATCCTAAAACATTCAAATCCAACTCGGGCTTAGCTGCAGATTAAAGAAAAAAGTGTATTTTTAAATGACATAAAACCTCTTAAATGTCATCCTTTGAAAATGGATAAAATTGTTCTTTCTGCCTCTGTCCTTTACACTATAAGAATTATACTTGTGTTTTGAATACACATGCTGAGCACTACTATCCCAGAAGTAAGTAGGAATAACTGTGTTAGTGTGGATGATTGCATTTGTAAAACTAACAGTTAATTTGCAGCTTTATTATTCCTGATACAACAAAGTTGTTGAGTCACAAAACCTATTGCTTAAACAACTCTTGTTTTCTTTTTTTTTTTTTTTCACATTTAAAACAGCCATAATAAATCCCACCAAACTTCTCCAGGACTCAGTGGCTCTGAATCCACATTTTAATGCAGCTCTCCTCCTAAATGTTTTTATACATTAAAACATTAAACTTCTTCCTGTCCCGCCGTGCCCACGAGGAGCGTGCAGACAGGCAGGGTGAGCAGTGTCTCTTCAGATCCATCACTCCTCAGCAGATGCAATTTGGCTGGAAAAACACTTGTTTTAGTGTCTCTTTGACAGCCAACCAAATCTTGCAAAATTAAAAGCTCTTCATCTTATGATGTTCAACACATTTATTATGCAAACTTACAAAAAAAAAAGAGGATGCATTATCTCCTTTCAGTGCTACTAGGTTCAAGTAGCAAAGATTCAGAAAAAGACAGAGAGGCAATGTTTTGTAAATCAATTTTCAGAGGGTAAGTTAGAGGATATAACTGTGCTACCTCTCAAAAGAACTTATCCAGCATGCTCTTGGAGTTGGCTTGGTTTTAAGAGCACAGTGTAGACCCCAGGAACTTCAGTCTTCTTTTATTTTACTGTGAATCTCTCACACAGTTTGTGAAAATGAAGAAGCAGCCCAGGAGCTGATAATGGCAACAAAACCGAGCTACATTCCACCAAATGAATCCCAGAGACCAAGCCATTCCCTGGAGCCTTATTTTCACACAGTTGCCAACAGCCCAGTGCTACTTACTGATTCCTAGTCTATAGAAAATGCTGGGAAAAAACCCCAAGCTTAAATTACATTTTCCATTGATTTCAGTAACATCCCTGTGAGTTTAGAAGCTCACCTAAAATACTTCCTGCAGAAATGGAACCTGTTGCAGAAGAATAAGCCTAATTCAAGAACAATTAACATTACAAGAAAATTACCCTTTTCTCCAATAATAAGGTGCAGAACACTCTCAGCACAAACAAAAATCACTTTCTCTGATCCAAAGGTAACACTGAGAACACCATGAATAAAATAAATTCATAATGTAACTTTTACAATTCCACTCACTCCCTCACACAAACCCCTTTGAAATGTCATTTCAAAGATCACTGCATTTGCACAGGAGCAATTTAAATTAAAATAACCAGTTTAAAAAAGAGAGGATTAGATGTGCTGCTGGCTCACAGTTGATCCCTGTTCTCCACAGGCTGTCAGTGCTCAGCAGAGCAGAGTGGCCTGCCAGGGCAGGGGGACAGGCACCCCACGAGGGACGGGCAGGGCTGAGGGCTGCCCACAGCAGTGCTCTGAACCCTTCTGCACTTCAGAGACAGCCAGGCTGCCAGCAGGAATTCCACGTGGCTACGCTGAAACAGCCCAGCTCGGACTTTGTAACTTCTGACTGCTCTCCACACACAATGGAGATGTATTAAGTAATTCCTCAGGAGACTGCATGTGCAAATTTATAGCAGCTCACTGGCAAGAAACTAACGCTTCACACTCCCCCACAACCTACTGGTACATCGTCCTCTTCATTTCCATCAAGATCTCACTGATGCAAACCAAAAACTGACAATAAGAAAAATAATTTGCAGAAGCTGTAATTACAGCATTAAGAAAAGAAAAGGAAGAAGTGTGGCAGAAAGCGTGGCTATCAGGATAGTTGTTATTTCTGCATTGTTCATGGGTGACTTCTGAGAAGTGTGCCAAGTGACATGGATGAATACAGGAAATCAGATGATGCTCACGATATAAAGCTGGTTTCAGTCTACATGCACACACATGCTCAACCATTTCTACAACTGCTTATCTGCAAATTTAAATGAAGAAATACCAATGGTATGTTACCTAATTTAGGAGAACAGCTGTTGAGAAACCTGACAGAATGCATTTAATGTTAAAATACATTTTTAACTTTGTAAATTATTGTAAATATGTGACACTCTCAGTCGCTGAGAAATCAATGAAGATATTAAAACACTGTCAGGGATACAAACTTTGCATTATCCTGGAAAGAAAAGTGAGTCCAAAGTGATTTCCATACTCAGTTTCACAGTGGTTTTTACATCTTTTTTCCCCCTTTTCCATATTGCTAGGTAACTGAAGCAGACAGAACAAGTAATCACTGAAATCATCCTTTCCTTCTAGAGCTGGCCCACCGGGGAATGCTGCACACACCAGCACCCCAGCATTTTAAAAGAAACATTTCTTTTAAAAGAAACAGGATTAACTTTCAAGATGTGAAGTGCATTGAATTTTTTTTTTTTCTGAAAGCCAGAGGGAAGAAAAACACCCACGGATTCAATATTTTCAAAAGCTTCAGCTGGACTGACAGGACAGGTAGTCCTGAGCTGCAACAACAGAATCCCTGTGAGTCAATGCAGGCCCTGAGTGACAAGAAGTTACCAGCACCCCTGGTTCCTGGTGCTTTACAGACTAACAGAAATTCAGTTGTCACAAAAGGTTCTGTTACATTACCTAGTGAAGAACACTCAATAAATTTGCTTTCTGAAATTCAGGAATGATACCCTCAATAACATTTGAACTGCTTAAAAATACTTGTTACATTGCCTAGGGCAAATGTATCAGTCGCTCTTAAATTATCAGGGTAAATGTTATTGATGGTCAAGAAAAAGACCAACTTGTGAGTGCAAGCATTTTGCTGAAGGATAAGTTACAAAAGCAGTACTCAAATCAGGGTGTTTCTTTAAGAGTCATCAATATCAGCCTGAAGAAGACGAAAAAACGAAGACAAATCAAAACCCAGCCCTGGAATGTGCACAGGTCTACTACGCTCACTGCTGCGGGACACCAGGGAGGGAACTCAAGGTAATTAAGTTAATGTGCATTCGTAGCCGAAGGATTGAGGCCAGGGGGATTAAAGAGCAGGAACTATAGCAACAGAGTAGGGACAACGGCTGAAGCACTCAGCACAAGTGACCTTTTCCCCTTTAGACCTGTGGACACCAAGGACAATCCAATTCAAACTGTGACTGGGTTAAGTCATGGGATGGAAGACTTCCAGGCAGCTCTGCAGGCAGGTTTCCTCCTCCGTGCCCCACCCTGGGGCAAACCTCTCCCGGCTGCGAGGGCAGCGCAGCGCAGCAGGCAGGGGTCTGGGAACCTCACGGACAACTTTTACTTATTCTTTTTTTTTAGAAATCCAAACCGAAGCTATCTCCACGTGACAGAAAATGGTGCAACGTACTTAATACAGCAACCTGTTCTTCCCCGAAAGATGGGAGCAATTTACGCCAGAGGTGCAATTACATGATTGATTGTAAGCATAAATGAAAGGCTTAAGTAATTTTTGTTACTCTGGCAGTAAACAAAAATACAATTAAGGAGGAACAAAATGAAACAAATTACTGTGCCATAAAGAAGTAACATTTCTGAAAATTACTTTGGGGTTATTGACAGCTAAAAAGTTCTGTTTGTCTGACTCATTGTGCTTTCAATACAAACAATGCTTTTTTTGGCATGTCAGTATATAAAATTCTCATGTGGACTTGCCATTCATTGGGGATTGCTTTGTGAGAACAGCTTCCTACTTTTCTGCACAATAAATAAATCAATGTGCATGGCAGAACTACTAAGCAGTACCACATACATACAGAATAAACAAAGATCTGAAAAAGTACCTTTGATTTTTTAATTTTCTGACCATTATCTTTCAGAGTCTAACTGCTCAGGCAAACTGAGAGACTTTGTTCTACTTGTTCTATTTTTTTTATTTTCCAAAGGAAGATCCGAATTATTTAAACATTTATTTTCAGGTTTAAAGAACTTAAAAAAACAAATCTCCAAAGTTCTGGTCAAAACCAGGTTATGTACAAACAAGTTGTTCAGCTGAGATAAACTCCTCCACAGTTTTGACTCAGCAATCAATCTCCTGTTGATTTCCGTACACACCTGCAGAACCTGCCAAACACTGCTCTCACCTCCCCACCAGGTTTAACAGCCTAGAATTTATGACAAAGGTATGAAGAAGCTGACATGATGAATGTCTTCATTTGTCTGAGGTGTTGTGATTGTAACTGGTATTTCTAGGAAAAATTATCTTCATCATCCTACCCTGTAAGCTTCAAAGAAATCATTAAAGCTTAATAAAGAAATAAATGGAAGCAAGGAATTTTTTTAAATTTAGACTCTGGTCTTTTGAGTTAAAACCCAAAAAACTCACATGTGATATCAAAATGAGAGGCAATATTTGCCTATACCTGTGCAAACAGGACCATTTCTAATAATGGGGCTTGTTACTTATTTACTATTTTAAATACAACTCTTTACCCGCTCTCTGCTCCGCCTGTGCAGCTCCCTTCTGACAAGACAGTGAAACTGGCTGAATTAAGTAAGAGCAACATCATTTGCCTAGTTACAAAAAGCTGGGAATTCATTTTGCCACGGGAGGTTACATCAATGGAAGAGTCACATCCACTAAAACCTACAAGTACCATTTCGCTTTTACCTCAATGCATTGCGAAAAGCACTTGGAAAACGTCTTCCACTCAATTTCCACCTTGATAGAAACATTCTTTTTCCTGCTTCACATACCCACTCCATCCTGTGCTTTCTGATTTTCTCAAGAGTTCTTACAAAATATACTCCTAGCAAGCCCTGGAACATTTTAACCTAAAAGTAAATCTGAAAGGAATCTAAAGTAAATCACGCAATTTTAAGTATCTTTCAAACTTGAATGATGGTGGCATTTCAATGAAGAAAAGAAAAAATAAAATACAAGCATCCCAAATCAACTGCCCAAACACTTGCAGGTATTCATACAATATTTGCTTTCCATCATTATTTTAAACCTTACTGATATTTGTGATGATGCCATCGATATGTACGTTTTATCCAGTTGAAATAAAATGTTTGTCTACTTGTTTCTTTCAGCTCCACACACTTATGGAACAGTAATATGACTTTGTCAAGTTGTCAGAGTTAAATAGCTGTAAACGCATTCAGGGAGGTAACACTCACAATACACCTACTGTAAGACCTGACCTTTTTGAGAGTAATTCCACCATTTACAGATCAGAAAAAGAGACATTTTGATAAACCATACAGAAAAAAGTACGGCTTGTTTGATATGTGGCCTCTACAGAAGTGTGGAGTAATGAGGACTGAGTTTTCTTGGGTTTTTTCAGTTTGCTTTGAGGAAATCCTCAATCTCTGTAAACTGTTCTGTAAGCCTTAACAGCAATTCTTTCCAGATATGGGGAAGAGGCTGAGGGCTCCATGAGTCCTGCACAAGCCTACAGGGGCACAACCATGAACATTCCCTTATTTTCTGCCCCATAAACCTGTCTTAGGTGACAACTGTCGAGGCATAGGAAAAAAAATGTGAGAGGATTCACAATGCCTGTAGGCAAATCATACCAGAAATGTCACTTTGGGACACATAAATGCCCCTTCCTCTTCCATCTCTGTGGATCCAAATGCGTGTGTGACTGATGTGGCTCTCTGCTCACGGGATGATGGAGATGAGCAGAGCACACCGCTCAGGCAGGCATTCAAACACTGATTTATTTTTCAATGCCATCATGCTGTCTCCCGCATGAGTGTGCAGCACTCACAAACCTGAGTGGAACGGGCCACGCTCATCTGAGTGGAGCTGAGATCAGCTGAGGATCCCACCTGAGCAGTGGCAGAGCAAGGGAAGTACAGCCCCCAGCTGGCAGAGCAGCACCGAGTTCCCACGGAGAGGGACTCCGAGGAAATGTCTTGGCTGCTCCAGCAGCTCCCTAAAGAGACTGAATCTCATCAGTGTCACCATGTTAAGCCAGGTATACGTAAAAACAATACCATTTCTTCTTTAACCTAGTATGCATAATATATAAAAAACATGCATGGTCACTTTGTCCAGACACTGGGGAGGCAGGAGCAGTGAGCTTTCCTCACACCAGTTCTGCTTCTTGGAAAAGAAGGATTATCTGATGGGCACTTCTGGGGTGCCTCTAAGGCAGAGTGTCACACAAAACCAGGCTCAGCTGGGGTGAAATAGCCAGGCTGGAGTGATCACAGAATACCCTGAGTTGGAAAGGACCCACAGGGATCACCCAGTCCCACCCCTGGCCCTGCACAGACAACCCCACCCTGGGCATCCCTGGCAGCGGTGCCCAAACGCTCCTGGAGCTCTGGCAGCCTCGGGGCCGTGCCCATTCCCTGGGGAGCCTGGGCAGTGCCCAGCACCCTCTGGGGGAAGAACCTTTCCCTGATCTCCAGCCTGACCCTGCCCTGGCCCAGCTCCAGCCCCTCCCTGGGTGCTGTCCCTGTCACAGGGAGCAGAGACCGGAGCTGCCCTCAAGAGGAGCTGCAGCCCCTGGTCTGGGACTGGCCATACCCTGGTCACCGACACTCCTGTGGCAAACTGAGTCATGCACACACCTGGGTGTCCCTTCAAGGGTGGACACAGCCCGTGTGGACATGTTTTCCTAGACCCTGCAAAGGAGTGTATTCACCACCTGAACTGTGTCACCACAGGCCACAGCTGGGAGGACACAGCTGACACTCCCATGGACCTCAAACGCAATTTTCAACAGCACCTGCACTTGGCAAGGCTCTCAGTTGTTCTGATGTTGCTTGAAGTGATCAAGATCCCCTCTTTTCACTGAACCCACCAATCAACTCAGAAAAGCCACTCCAAGGTACACGGCTGGGATTGGGCCTTGGTGGCTGGAAATAACGTGAGCCAGCTAAGGCCAGTGGTGAGGGGGATGAAACTCCTCCATTGTTTCAGTGCTCAGCTGTCCGAAGATTTTTGTGCTCTGGTTTTAATGGAACAAACAGCTTTTACACATGTTCAGAAACAATATACAAGAACAACAGATTAGAAAATACCACAACAGTGATGTAACTTGAGACCTGGGACAGACAGATCCAGGATTCCACCATGAAATTCCAACTGTATTTGATACCATGAGGATTAAGGTCATGCTGAGAGGCTGCAAACAGCAAGATAACTCTTTCAAGAGAGACAAGGTGCATGAGAGGATCATCTACATGCATCTTAGTGATGCCTCTATTTATTCCTGTAACCTTTAAGCATGAGGCAGGTCACTTGTGAGAGGCAGTTTTCAAAGGCGTGTGAAGCACAGGGCACTCCATTAGTTCAGACAACTGAAGCTGCACCTTTAATGGCATTCCCAGCTTGGCTGATGGATAAAACCTCACTGGAAGGTGTGGGTCACTGTAGTGACTGTGCTTGCTCCCTGAAATAAGTGAAAATAGCTCTTATTTCAACACAGGAAGAGAAACCCAGGCAGGCAGGTGGTCTAGGAAGGAAATTACTCTTTGTCCCTGCACCATCACCTGGTGCTGGCAGGGGTTGTTCTCCTTCACAGGATTCTTTCTGATGGCAGCTTGTGATGTCCAAAAATTGATTCTCAAAGTCTTGAAGGCACTTGGAAATTGGAACTATAAATGAGCTTGTTTATTTGAAGATGTTTTGCCTTCAAAGTGCTCTAGCATTCTCCCTCTCCCTCCCGGTTTGGAGCATGGACCCTTCACGAAGAGCTACTGTTGGCCCACAGGAAGTAGGATGAAGCCTCCTAGGAAATTCTATCCATAATTGATTAGAAGTGGGACCTCTGTAGAGGTCAGCTTTCTTCAGCAGCTGAGCATCACCCCTCCTGAGGGCGTGATTAGGCCAGCAGAATTCCTTTCATTAATTCCCCCATACATGGATGCCCACCCGTGCTCTGTGTTCCTTCTCAAACACACAGAGAAATGGCTTATTAATGTCAGTGTCTGAATGACTGTATGAGAACTAACAAAAACTGAAGGTTAATTTTAAAGTACAAAATGAGCCCATTTACAGAATTTTCAAGCATCAGAGAATTAAATATCCAAATCCCATTAAAAGTCAATATAGATGGGGTGTCAATCTCTTCAAAACCCTTCTATTTTTTTAAAAATATAGGGCCACTGATTAAGTTAAAATTCTTTAAGGAAAGATTGCAAGAAAACATTACCCCTTATTGGAGAAGGGAAAAAAAAGAAGAAAATATTAACCAGAAAACATCCTCCAAACCCTGTTTACTCCCTCTAGTCCGGGCTAGGCTCAGCACTGTCCCATGTCTATCTACCCCATAATGAAGAAAGATCATTCCTATCTTCACTCTACCTGTAAGCAACTCCTCCTGCATCTTTAAAAATGGTTAATGTAATCCAATATTTAAAGTCAATTTAGAGATGCTATCATATATAACCACGATATACCACAAGGAATAACCATAGTAGCAACCTTTCAATTTCCATGGAAACCCTACTTGGAAAATAAGATACAAATCCTGGAGATACAAATCCCTTAAACCTATATAAATTCACACTTGGAAGATGCAGTCTACAAACGGAAAAAGGATAAAGCACCAAAATTGCAAAATGTTTACCACGCAGAACTGTAATCCTGATGCACAGCACCCCTCACAGAGTCAGCCTATACAGCACCACTGACTGATCCCTCCCTGCATCCTTTGCTGCATCCCTGAGCATCCCTCACTACCCCTCCCTGCAGGGGTGCCACGCTAACAGCACAGGCCAAAACATCACCAGAGCACTGATGGAAGTACCCTGGAGACTGACATCTTCTCATGGTAGGTTTTTAAAGTATTAAAAATATACTGAAGTTATCAACAACAAAAAAATTCAGATTTTCCAGCAAGACCTTGTGGCCTGGGGTGGCAGTACAGAAAGGAGGTCTACATAGCTGTTATCATTAGGAAAAAAAAATCCAAACAAAAGCAACCTGCAAAAAAAAGCACAGAAGATGAAAACAAAAAAAAGCAAAATTGGATAGGAGTTAGGAGAAAGTCTCTGATCTCTTCCAGGTACTTTAGAAAACAGCATTAAACCTCAAGTAGGACACAACATGTGGCAGCCAATTTACTGATTCTTTCCTCAAACCAGACATTAAAAACTATTTCAAGGGTAACTTCCCATGGCTGTGAAATGCCCTGACTGCAACACCACATGAACCTGCCTGACAGACTAACATACTTTAAGACCTTTCCCAGAACCCTGAAAAAAACCAAAACCTACCCAAAACCACCCCACACCAACCAAAAGAGAGGTGCCTACTTCTTGGATGGTCTCTGTACATCTTGAGCAGAATCTGGTAACCTGTTCTTTTTCTCTCTTTTCTTCCTGTCACCTTTTAACTAATGCATGACTACTCCTATCTTAATAATGTATTACCAATTTCTTCCTGATTAATACTGAGTCAATTAGTTTACTCTGAATTGCTAGTGCAATTACAAGAATTTCAGTAATTCTTCCACATATTCATCTGGTGTTTGACACATATCACATTAAATGAAGAATGGCACATCCAGCTGAGCTTCCAAAACTAATACAGACAAGGAGAGAAAAAAAATTTCAATCCCCTCTGTTAGAATGTGACTGGGCTACAAATTAAATGGTCTGAAACCTCACAGAGTAAGAAACACACTCTATGTCTGCTTGGCTTGAAGTCTGAAAGCAGAAGCATTGCCTTTGACCGCACTACTTTATCAGAAAAGTTGTGAAAAATACTTGGGTTTTATGCTAATACAGAGAAAAGTGAAGTGGAATCAGGGAAATACACTGGGGAACAGGTGGAACACAGATAAAAAACCAATTTATTCTCTTTCAAGTGGGCACAAGACAAAATGTCTCTCCCAGTGACTGTGTCACATTTCTTAGTATTTTCTGCAGAAATCATCCTTTTGCAATGACAGTCTAGGGAAAGCAGAGGAAAGCAGATACTCAGCTTGAGAGTAACAGACCTACATGTGTATGATTAGAATATAAGGAAGTGTGAACCCAAGTGAAGTACTCCAAGTTCAGCTACAAAACACAGAGGAAGACAAAAATAATCTTCAAATGTTTAGTGATGCTGTACTGCTCCTTCTGTAACGTAAACCAGATCCTGCACGTCTCTGTGTCCCCACAAGAAATGCTCATCCCATCACCCAGCCCGTTACTTTCACCACAGCGTAGGGGAAGAAGTGAAGCATTTTGAATTCTCATCTCCAGTTACTTCTGGGAAGATGGCACAAATGGTTTGCTAATGTGCTTAGCACTGAACTGCACCAAGGTGTGATTTTCATTTGTTTTTGTCACGGCATAGTGGAAAGTAAGAACATAACAGCTTTATAGGATGAAGGAATCCCAGGTGAGCAGTACCTCAGGTTCTTGATTAAAAATTACCTCTGGAATGCACACTGGCATCACAGAACTAGAATTTCAGGAAATTCTAGCTCAGGTACCTGATTGCTGTGAAACTTATAACCACTCACGATAATCCATCTCAAATACCACCAGTAACACAAAACTTTTACTAATTAAAGAAATTATTAAAGAAAAAGGGGGGAAAAGCAGGGGAATAACCCATAGCAATATTAGATTATAAAATACAGAGTTTTGACTCTACTGGTATTTTTTACAAATTACTCAGCAATGTCTCAAAAATGAGACAGTGAAATAAACTGTCATTATTCATTCTTAAAAGGACATCAAGTGAGGAGAAGGTGTGTTTAGGACTGATAATACAGGAAGGAGATTAAGCATAGAATATATGCTGCCCAAAATTTTTAGTCTCTAATATTGTGAGTATCTAATATACAACAGAGCTTCCCAGCAGAAACTGTGACATGATTTTCAGAGGTGACAACATTCATTTTAGGGGAAACATCATGTGGCCACCACCCAGCAGCATAAATTTGGCTGAGATGTCCATTCAGGCAGGTAGGTTAGATACCTGGATCTTAATCAAGACAGACACATAAAAATTCTTACCCTTTGGAGATTCAAAGATTACGGAACAAGTACCACAGTTTACCAGAAAACTGGAATCAAAACCTAGCAATGAACCTAATGTGCCTTTAAAATGAAAAAGGGAAACTTCAGGTATAAATTCTCAAGTTCTAAATGAAAAATCTTATAAACTTATACTTTGATATACACACACCCCCTGCCACAGCAGCAAGTCCATGAACACACAGCAGGTTTTGAGAGATTACCTGGTAAAAATTCCATCCACAACACCAACTGTGGCCTCCTCCGCGGGAACGAAAGAGCCAATCTGGGCCATGACTGTGATCAGCGCCACTTGCTTGATGTAGGAGCTCTTCCCTCCCATGTTGGGCCCAGTTATTATCATGACTCTTTCACCATCTCCCTGGAAACACAAAACATTGGTGAAATACATGGCCCTGCACATGGTGCTTCTACCAGAAAGTCTGGTGTGTGCTTAGAAGGATACAGGACAAGTCTGCAGGACTGAACGTGCTATTTCTAGTTGAACGGCTTTCCTTTGTTCTTGGGAGTTCATCACATTCACTTTTCCAGATGTTATCAAGTCCCAGATGCACCAAAATCAACTTTGGTTACTCTTGAGCAAAAGGGACACAGTGAGGGGGAACCTTCCTGTCCTCCATCAAGGAGCCCAGAAGGAACTGAGGAATTTGGTCACCAGCACAGGAAGCAGTGAGGGAGGCTGAGGGATGCAGAGCTGGATGCAGCCAGGCCAGGGGAGGCTCCAGGATGAGCAGAGGGATGGAGCAGCTCTGCTGGGAGGAAAGGCTGGCAGAGCTGGGATTGTTCAGCCTGGACAGGAGAAGCTCTGGGGTGAGCTCAGTGTGGCCTCGCAGGGCCTGAAGAAGCTGCAGGGAAGATGGAGAGAGACAATTGACAAGGGCTGGAGGGACAGGACACAGGGAATGGCTTCCCAGTGCCAGAGGGCAGGGCTGGATGGGATACTGGGAACTGGGAATTGTTCCCTGGGAGGGTGGGCAGGCCCTGGCACAGGGTGCCCAGAGCAGCTGTGGCTGCCCCTGGATCCCTGGCAGTGCCCAAGGCCAGGCTGGACACTGGGGCTTGGAGCAGCCTGGGACAGTGGGAGGTGTCCCTGCCCACGGCAGGGGGTGGGACTGGATGGGCTTTATGGTTCTTTCCAACACAAACCATTCTGGGATTCTGTGCAATGTCTTTGGAGAAAGGGAGAAAGTTGTGAGCTTCCAGCACAGCCAGCACTGCCCTAATTTGGCTATGATCTGGATTCCTCTCCAGTTTGAGTTCTCACTGTCAAGCGAGAAGATCTGGCAGGCAAGGACCTAACCTAGATTTCACACTCGTAACTGCCTGGCTTGGCATGACCTAAGGACATTCAGAGTGGCTACAACAAGGCATCAAGGCACCCCTGAGTCTGGCAATACCTGACTGCAACACAGCTACTGGGAGCAGACCATACCCAATCTCCATCAGTGTCTCTCTTCATTACAACCAGATGCAAGAAAATGAAATCAGATGCAAGAACTCATCTCAGCTGTAAGACTCCCCATGGTACTGCTATGTGTCTGCAGCTCCAGAATAAAACTTGCTTCTTCTAGTGCAAGACGATTGCTGACACACAATTAAAACTTGTCAATGAACCTATATAAAGCTTCCTCATAGCCTGAATTGAGACTCAGAGCTTAAGTTATGCAAGGACATCACACAGCTAGACTTCTCCACGGGGTGCATCTGATGAAATGCACCAATGATGATCTAAACAGAAGCCAGCACTCTCCACTGCCCCACGGGAGGGGCAAGGGAGACGGGACAAGCTGTGCATAATGGACATTAGTCACACTACTTGGGGAACTTGGCACTGATCAGGCACTGTGGTAACAGTAACCAACAAATCTCCATGCAGCAAGCCTCAAAATCTTCATAATTTGTGTTTCAGATTGGGCTTTTATTCTGTTTATAGGGACACACACAAAACACAGGACTGTCACTGATGTTATAATTCAGGTAATAGAGAAGATACAGGACATCAGTATTTATTATATGTAAAAAGCTGATCAGCTTTTGCAGAAAAACCTCATCCACACCTCATCCACCACAATACAGTCAAAATGTAGAAAATGCCATTATTGGGAATAAAGGATGGATGTAATAAAGTGCATATGACTATATGAGAACAAAATTCATAACATTCTAGTCTCCAAAGTACAGTTCAGTACGGGTACTAAAACTTTGTCAGGGCTCAACACAACAGAATTTATAGATACTCAAAACCAGAATGAGTTCACAAGTTCATCTGTTAGAATCCACGAATTTTTTGCATGTGTTTGGTGCCTGTCCAGGCTCCCTCCAGCCATGCTGGGGGACTGACAGCTGGTTTGCCAATGTTCTGGTTTTCAGAAGGAACATCTGCTGTAACATCAGACCAGAGAACCCCTCTGTTCCTACCGCTGATGCAGCCATAAGCCAACATCTTACTGGAATTCATGGCTGAAGTTAGAAGTTCTAAAACAACCCACAAATGTTTAGGGAGGAGACAGGGAATGGAAAAATAAGCTGTTTATTTCAGGGCACTGAAAAAAAGCTTTTCCTCAAGTTAGATATTTGACAACATTTCAGCTGAAAACATGGCAGGAGATGTATTTTCCTGCTGATCCAAACACATCAGTTGAAAACCGAAGATGCTTTAATAAACTGGTTCCCACCCACCTCTCTCAAGAAAGAGAGAACTCAAACTACTGTAGAAGCAAAAGTGATTCTGCCATGATCACTTGGTTTTGTAATATTCAGTATTTAGAAAGCCAGCATAAGAATGGCACTAAAGAGGGAAAAGTGCATGATGATTCCTGAATGAAATGCTGAATTTTTTTGGAAGTGCCATCTGTCGCTTGTTTGGAGTTGACAAATAATTTTGAAAACATTCTCTGATGTATTACAAAATATCTGTATCATTGTTCAGTATAGAATAGCACTTAAGAATGCTCCCCAAGAAATGCACACAAATTTGAATGCTGTTTTTGCAGCAATGTCCCACTCTGGCAGCTGTTTCATACCTTTCCTATATTTACTGTTTAAAGAGGCAGAGACACCTCAGAGAAAAGTTGTGAGCATCTCTTTTATATTCATTAAGAACAGATATTTAATATTTATAAAAATATATGGAGAGATAAATATTTAACGAAAAGCTTCAAACAGGCATGTAATTTAAAAGACAGATTTTAGTTTTTCAGGAAAAGAAGGCTGTATGACACTAATATTTCCAGAAAGAAAGGAAAATGTGTAGTAGAGAAATAAATTTAAAAATACAAGCCATCTTAGAATCAATCTGAAAAACCAAATATGTAACATGTATTTTGCATACTGAAAATTCCAAAAATTAGAGACAGAGTTTTGACAAAATGCAGACTCCCTACGATGACGCTGTTAAAAAACCTGTAATTATTCGTTTGTTTTTTGAAAACAACCATTTGAAACACGCATTTTCCTAATTTTGAGACTACCTTCCTTTTGTTTATGCCTTAAGACTGAACAAGGTTGTGAAGAGAGCATGTGGCTGCAAAGGGACAGAACAGATGTGGTGACATCTAGCAACACCTCTCTGAAATGCAGCCCAGCAGGCAGTTGTATGATTAAATCACCTCTTTCAACTTCCTGGCCAAGAAGCTCGTCCCAGCCTCCTTGCCTTGAATGATTTTGAAGCTCAATCAGTTTCTTGGTACTTACTGAAAGGCTGGTGGTGTTTGGAACATATTGATCCTGTTCTCCCAGCAGAACATCGATCACAGGGTGCCTCCCATTTTTTATGATTATTTCACGCCGATTATCTTGCACAGTTGGTCTGCAAAAAACTTATTCATTTCAGTGTTCTTTGTAACTGATTATGTACAACTACGGTAACTGAAGCCTGCAGGAGGGTCATCTGTGATGCAGGTTTTCATGGAAAAAGTACAAAATAGAAAAATTAATTACTGTCATCAAGTATTTCTAAAGACCGAGAAAAAGAGAATACTGGAATAAAGCCACAGAACTTTAAGACTGGAAATTAACTAACACTTTAGGTGAACTTTAAAGGGAAGATGTGGGGAGTGGGATTTTTTTCGGGTTGAAGAATGATAATGCAATTGAAATGGAAAATGGAAATCAAATAAATGGCATCCTAAAGACAAAGCACTGGGGAAAGAGGACAAACTGATAATGGTGGGGGGGTTTAGCACAAAGATATTTCCAACAGTTGTATAGCTGAGACGAAACCAAGATAGAGACAGTCTTAGGCCTTGTACCACCTCTTCAACAGCATTCCTTACACTGAAGTTCACTTAAGTCTGCAGAGTGGACACTCAAACATCAGATGGTGATGTCTGGACTGTCCACACCATCACCTTTACACCTCCTCTTGCTGCCTGAGAGCCCTGATGCTGTGAATTGTCTGTGCAGAGGAAGAGACTCCCAGCACACTGCAAGAGGGGCTCACCCCTCTCCAACACCTCTGCTCCTGCCCTGACTCATTTACCTGCCTCAGGCAGGGCCATGCAAAACAATCCTCACAAGCCAAAAAATCCTCCAAAATACTTAATATTAAAGTCCAGTCTTTCCTTCAGCAGCCCTCCAAAATTAATTATTGACACCTTCCCTGCAGCTGAGGTTTCACTGAGAAGTCTCCTTCCTGCTGTTTATAAGCTCTAAGCCACTCCAAAATTCAGTCAATTATTTAAATTCTGCACAGTGAATTAATCAGATTTCAGTTTGTTTTCTCATCTGAGTATAGAGAAATAAATGAGCAATTATTTTCAAAGAGATTTTGATGGAGGTACTCAAGATCCCAAGAATCCAGAAGTGATCAATATTATCTTTAATGATGTATCAAAGCAGAACTACTGGCAAGTGGATTTCTCTTCAACCCCCTCTCTGTGTGTGGGTCTTGGGCAGAGGCAGCAGCTCAGCTCATCAGCTCTCACACGTGAGCCCAGGTGAGGCATCACCACTGCTTTGCAAGCTGGAACTAATATTTTCCTGTTAGTTACCTGAGATACACCCTTGAAACATACCTCAGATACCTCAGACTCTTAGGTGTTAGAAAGACATCATAAGCTCAGACCTTGCTGAGAATAAAAAATAGTAATTTTTTTTAAAAAGACAGGAAAAAAGTCCATGCAAACTCCAACATTTATTTACGTGTCAGTAAGATACCATCTACTAGAGTCAGGTCAAACAACAAATATTAAGATGTCAAATTTGAACTGCAGTGTTTACAGGTTTGCATTAAGCCCAGAAGAGCTGCTCTGCAAAATCAGATTAGGTTGAAACTACTGTAAACAACTTTAACAGTGCTTTTTATCATGGTACACATATTAAAAACTAATTTATTTTAAATATGCTCTTATAATTCCACATAAAATCCCACATAAAAATTAAAAATTAACAATTGATTACCTGCAGTAGTCTCCTTGTTTGGCCACCTGGGCCAATGAGAACAGGCAGTCCACAGTTGCTAGGTGACAAATGGCTTTAGACACGGGGTGATAATGTTCACTGAAATGGCTGCATCAAAACAGGGAAAAGTTACACAAAAACAGGGAAAGAAATAATTCCATAGATACAAAAGGATTGTCAAAATGCACCCCATGCAAGACCTTCACAGGGCTCCTGTGCTCTTTAAATCACTCTGAATCCAAATATCCCAGCAGGGTATGAGATACAACATGAGGATCTTTATCAAGGTGGACTTCACCTCCCATTCTAACAATGCATTACTGTTTAAGCACAGAAAAGCAGGAGAAATTAAATTCCTTAGCTTGTAAAGGGTCGGCAGTTGATCCCTGCTGCCTGAATGAGTTGTACAAAAATGCCACAATTTATCAGAATTGATACAGAATATCAGCAGCTGAATCCCAGCTGTTGATTCAACCTCAAGTATATGTTAGAGCCAAAAAAGAACCAAACTAAGAGTGTCTGAATACAGGAGTTGCCTAAAATTTCAACCAAGTGTGGAATCTGCAACAGAAAACTCAAGAATTCATTTTCAATTTATGGTGCTGCTTCCCCAGTGCAATAATGATGTTACCAGGAGAACAGAGTTTTCAGCAGAGTTCATTCTCTTAGTCCTCTGGAATTTCTCTTTTCCTCTCTCCTAGTCTCAAAGCTACAATACAGAATATAAAACCAGCAGGGGAGCAAAATTTAATAAACAAAGACATAAATGACTGGAGGGGTGGGAAAGAAGAGCACTTTCCTACACACAGGTCTTTCCTTTTTGTCTGCTGCTCTCCTACAGCACTACTGAGAACAGCCCAGTGAACATGGAGAGAACTACTTTTATAGTACTGCAAAGGAAACACAACTGGGGAAGTGTGAATTGGAATGTTTTTCCAGTTTCTACTCAATTTTCAGAATTTCTGGGTTCCTAATGGGAAGCAAATTCAGTGACACAACTTGAGCAGGGGCTGGTTAAGTTCTTGCAAACTATCACTGCATGACAAGAGGAACAATTTCAGTGGTTCTGTAATTCATGGAAGTAAAAAATAAAAGATAATCAGGCACCTGAAAAATTAAAGACATTCTCAGAAGTTCAGGAAGTATTTTTTAAAGCCCCATTTTAAAGATCCTTTGGCTAAACAGGCAAATAACCCCACTGAAAACTCTGATCTCAGACAAACACATGCCAGATGTGAGAGACAACAAAACTACCACTCATTTCTAGCAAACTCTCATAGTCAGGGCAGGATACAAAATATAAAAATTAATACAACTACTACATAATATTAATAAATAATATAATAAAACCAAAAAAACCAACTAGATTCAGTTTCACTCAGATTTAGTTGTACTTTCAGATTCTTAAATGCTGTGATATAATTTTTCAAACTTTGGGAGACACCTTATCTACTTAATAGTGTTATTTTCATCAGGTTTTTAAGAGACATCACTGCTGGTCTCACGACTGGGGCTCAAAAGTCTTGCCTTCAAATGCTTTACAACGAAGAACAACATTTTAATTGACTACTTGTGAAGCTGCTGAGGACAACGTAATTATTAACTTTTTTGTTTATAAGATAAGCATTTTTCTGTTGTTATGTCAGAGCAGAACAGAGCGGTGAAAGCTGACTCTGCTTGGTGAACTCACTCCAAGAAGCGCAGCCACTCGGCGCTGCAGTCAAGGACGAGCTGTTCCCGGAGCTGGTTCAGGAGTCTGTAATTTTCTATAATGAAAGGCGAGTGGAAGCGGCTGACAGCCTTTGTGCTGCAACGGGGAGAAAGGACTGATTGGAAATCAAGGTTACCAGGCAATCAGCTACACCATCTACATGCAAAATTGGACTAATTTTCTTAATCTCTGTGAGCCTCGACAATGCATGCTTTAAAAAAAAACCTCTTCCATTGTGATACCAAACCCTATTGATTCCAGTGGCCTCTATTGTGAATAAAGTGGTCTCAGAAGGCTTTGAAATGCTGTGCACAGAGTGGCATTATCACCCAAGTTTACGTATTTCACAAAACTGCTCAGCCATAACTGCCCAAGTGCATGACTTTCCTGTGACTGGTTGATATACAATGAACTAGACAAAACCAGATTCACTTTAAAGAGGAAAACTTCATGATAAGCCTCAAATAAACATGGTAAATACAGATTGCCTTGCTGGTTTTCACTTGAGGCACTTGCTATTTATTTATGTATTTTCATTAAGGACTCCATTTGGCATATCCGGGCATTCTCTTACAGAATCCGGATTAGCTGTAATTTGTTCATGTGTTAATTCTGTCTGATCTGTGCACTTTTGAGTATTAAAAGAAGTTTAATTAAAAGAGAATTGAGTGTTAATTCCTGCGTAAGCGAATAGAACATGACTTCAGAGTTCATCTTGGTGAGAGATGTCTGTGCTCACACATTACACACTGGGGCTTGTGGAGAATTCAGCATTTACATGGACATTGTAACTTCCAGGTATTCAACCCATTCCAATCATAAATCAAATCACTGAAA
This sequence comes from Gymnorhina tibicen, assembly GCA_013399875.1. Taxonomy (NCBI): domain Eukaryota; kingdom Metazoa; phylum Chordata; class Aves; order Passeriformes; family Artamidae; genus Gymnorhina; species Gymnorhina tibicen. The sequence goes on from VXAZ01000206.1 coordinate 115,632, forward strand.
AGAAAAAAAGCCAACTACATAAATCAGTCCATCCCTGTTTCACCTGCTGGAAGATTATCCAAAATCAAGCTGACATTACACCAAGTCCCAAAGCAAGAAAAGCTTGCCTGTATGAGTAAGGAAAATGGTATTTTAAATGCACTGAATTTACCAAGATGTATAAGCAGATTTTAGCACAGCTACATTAACCTTTCTGAATAAAACAATAACAATCAAAACTGTATGAAGGATTTGCACATGCAAGCTACAGGCACAATTGAATCAAGGCCATAGTTCTGACATCAGGATATGCACCTTGACGGTGCTCTGAGGATGTACTGTGTAAAAACAGATGTTGTAAGAAATCAATTTTTCTCAGTTTTGTTTGGGTTTTTTTGCTTTTAAGCAATAAATTTACAATTTGGTTGGGTTTGCAGCTAAAAAAACCCCAACAAACCTAAACACATGGGGCAATGAGAATGTGCATGTAATTATTTGTGATACCAAAATACCTCGTTTTTTCTTCTGTATTAAAACAAAACAAACTTCAAAGATACTTTACATACCTACTAACCATAACCCAGTCAGATGGCACAGTTGATTTGTGGGAATTCTTGACTTCTATCAAAAACTAAAATGAGAGAAATGTAATGTTATACATCATGAGAAGTCAGGAAGATTCGAGAATCAGAATCATCACTTATCAAACTGCAAGCACCAGAGGAAAACCATATTGAGCCTGACGAGAATGAGCAGACCAGAAGGGAATGTTCTTTTGTCCCCCAAAAATGCTGGGGTTATGACATACATAACCCTTCTGCACCTACAGAACTCTGCTTCAGGTTCGAATGAGCTTGGGTCAGAAGAGGAGGCGCAGGGAAAAGCAGCAGTAGTGTCAAGATGCTCAGTGCAGTGAAATTTATGTGACGTGTTTATTGCAGTATTTCATATGATTCACGTCAGTTATCTTTGTAACAATAGCCTGAGGTCCTGGATGTCAGAGAGTTGAGGCTTTCTCACGTCACAGAATTCAGCTGGAAAACAAATTTCCTGCAGAGATTAGGTTAACACAGAACCTGACCACATTTACGGAAAGCCACAAGACCCACGTCTGACAAAACTTTTCCACTGTGGTTAATAAGGTTTAGATAGAAACTTCCAGAGGAGCCAGCAATCACCCCCACGAACAAACAAGGGTAACAATCCTATCACACGAATACAGCAAGGACAGAGTGCACTGATTCTTACTTCACCCAAAACACTTCCAAGGTATTTCTCTGTTGTGAAGGAGCATTTGAATTTTACATCTATCAGGGTGCTACAAGAACATAAGGAGAATACCCCATACAGATCTAAGGAATAAAGAGCTCAAATCAAATAAATTCCTGTTCTAGTCCTGTGTTCTACTCCTCCCATACAATTAAGTTTCCATTACTTCCATTCCTCTGGCATCTTTCTTTTCCTCACTGACCATCTTCTCTGACCCCTCTCTGCTGCCTCTTTTGGTATCTGTGAAACATCCACACCATGTGTCATGAAATAAGAGCTGTCCCCAACCTCTGCAGCTCCTTTCATCAAGACACCAGACACATCTCTGTCTGCAAAGGTTTCTGAGCTGTGCCCTGCTACAAAGGCCTCCTCTCTGAAATGTGTGCAGTGACTGCTGGCTCTGAAACCACTTTTCAGTCCTCCCTCGGATGCTCTCCTCCCTTTGATCAGTTCCTCTCTTTTCCTTTACTTCACAGATGGCAGCTATTAACCCAGCTTCCCTGAGAGAAACCTTTCAAATCCTGCTTTTCCCTGCCTCAGACAATACTGAAACACACTTTTCCATTTTTCCCTTGGATTTCAGGTCCTGTGCTGACAGCCCACCCAGCTCTGGCGCTATGCATTTCCTGTTCTCAGCTTCACCCTCAACAGGAACATCCACTTCAGGTCTTTATCAAACGCTGCTGTCTCTAATTCATCCCTTTCCCCATTTTCAGCAGTGCCTATTTGCTCCCTCCCGGGTCTCTTGGATCTTTCTCAGCTTCCTAAGTGCCCCACAGGCCGATTCCAGCCCCTTCCCTCCCTGTCCTCACCCACTCCTCTCTTCTACTCACAACTCTCATTCTAACTCCTTTCTTTCCCCCATTTTCTGCAGTTTTTCCCAGCTTCCTACTCTCAGTTCCAGAGGAGAACGCTGAGCAGTCCTACCTCACTGTTCCTTTCAGCTCCCCCACAAACGTGGCAGGGTCTGTTGTCTCTGTTTTTTACCACTGAACTTCTCAGCTCGCTGGATCATGTCCTGCCCACACTTGTACAGCATTCACCAACAAAAGTTCCAGTCCAGAACACCATTTCCAAGAATTGGAAGTAAAACAACACTTATCACTCTTTAATACTGTTCCCTCTTCTCTCCCATCTTTCAAATTATAGTCTGACTCAGTACTCAGAAATCCTTTCACCATCCTTCAAATTAACCAAATGCTGTGCTTCCTGGTTCTCTGAGAGTATTCCAGCACTTACTAGCCATACAATTAACCCTCCAAGTATGTGTTTTCGCACAGACAGAAAAGCAAAGCATTACTGAACCAAACTCAATTGCACTAATGTGTTTCTATTATTTAAGTCACTGAAGTGATTGACTTAACAAATAAAGGAGTCACACGGTAAGAAAGCTGCTCTTCAAAGTTGTACAGAAGATTATAGTCAAATGCCCTCCTGAAGCACCACACTCAGTGAATAGAGTTCCAGCCAGGTCCCGCTTTTAAGCTATTTTCTAGGCAAGGATGGGTACAGTCATACATAATAAACCCCACAGTACCTCTTGACCCGAAACTGTAACATACTCTGCAGAAGGGTTCTTAATCTGTTTACGAATATCCGGCAGATGCAATTGGATTTTAGAAAGCACATCCTGGATCTCCTCCTTCTTCTTTCGGATGACAGGGAAGTCTGTGAGGTCCTTGAACAACTGTGTTTTATCTCCAGTCCTATCCATAAAAAACGTAAGATAAAATAATGGTAAAAAGAGAGAGATATTCCCCAATTCTACCGGCTGCATCCTTATTTTAATTTGTTATTTTCATTTGTTTTAGCTTTAGCTTAATTCCCATCTAAACACAGATTTTCAGGTGCTCGTTCATAGTACAGCCCATTTACTGAAAGCTGCTGTACTCATGACGTAAACAGAAAGGCACTTTGTGTACAGAGCACCCCAACTGCTCACACCACCTTTACTGCAGTTAAATGTGAAACTTTAGCTAATTACTGCATAACATGAACGTAGATTTTTGACACATTTAGAATTTGGCCAAATTCGGGCACATTTTTGTACAGATTGCATGGAAAAATCCCCCCCTCAAGGTCCTCATCAAAGCAGAATGCCATCAGTACTTTCCCAGAGCAGCTTCCTTCTTTTGTCCAGAGAAGATTAACCAGAGTACTTTTAAGTACGTGCAAAACAATGCCCTTTTCTAGTTTCAGTGCCAGAAAAAATGACAGAACTGTTTTGGCAGCATTAGCTCGGCTCGGGATTGAAACCTGAAACAAGCAATGCCATTGAAATGGTTAAAACTGGGAAGCTGAACTAGCAATTAAAAATGTGGCTGTCAACAAAAATAACAAAAATTTAACTTACTCTAGTAAGTACCAGGCAAACAATAAAAAGCACTGTGATCAGCCCTAAGTTAATTGCAAGATAACTTTGCATTTTAGAGCAAATACAGAACTCTGCAAGTTAATTATATAATTACCTTGAAAACTACTATGTGGAGAGCAAGTAATTAGCGAACTGAAAGTATTATAACATGGAAGTAATAAGAAAATCTAATATTCTACTTACTCCACTACCCCTCTGCCTGCAAATGGAACTACAGCTGGAGCCAGTGACAAGGCAGGTAACAGAGCTGCGCTTTGGCTTTGCACTCCATCGTCGTTGGCATTACATAAGTGACAGTAAAGATGCCATTTTAAAGAACAATACTAATTTTTAGAAACGACTTTGTGGCAATTAGACTAGTTTCCATGGGAATGCAAGGGAAAAAAAAAAGATCACTAGTAGCCAGCAGCTGATTGTGAAGACTGTCACTGCTACGCGATGCCTACAAAAAATTTTAACGCTGACAGCTTCAAAAACATAAATCCCAAAATCTCAAACTCCCTGTAAAAAGAAAATCCTGGAACAAAGGGATACTTTCGAGAACAATTACAGGATTTTATCCATACCTCATAACAAAATTAACATGTGATGCAGTATGTGCACAAGTGTGTTTTTGTGTGTGTGTGTGTGTGTGTGTGCGCATGGACGGACGTGAGCAGAAGCCATGATTTTGATGAAAGAAATGTTTTTGAGTAAAAACAATACTGCCACATACATTTGAGAGATATAAAGGCCAAATAGTAAGTTGGGTTAATCATTCTGAGTAAGTGTAAATACAATTTACCCATTCTGCAGATCAATTATATCTTGTATACTATCCTAGCCATCACTAGTACAGTGACAGAAGAAAACACCCCATGTTTTGAACCTACCTACAGTAAATATAGTATAATTTAGATACAGTCTGTTTTGGAATAAACTGTCACAACTATAATTGGGCACCAGGCATCAGCAGAAATCTCATGATCCCACCTTTTCAATGGGCAGAGGAAATCCTTCTGCCCTTCTCAGCTTCTAAATTCATATACCTTGGATCCATCTCTAGTTCAGAAGCAAATAAAATTAAGTCCTAGGCTTCAATTCTTAGATTTAATTTTAAATCTCAGTTTGGAAAAGATAAAAGATTTGTTATAAATAAAGCGGATGCTTATTTTTAGTCTGTTTTGAATATAAAAGTTAAGACTCTGCTACCCCCATATAATGACACAATAAACTTTTTGCCACAACCTCAGCAAAGAATCCAGGGGTAACACTGGAGGCAGCAGTTCTTCAGAACTAACAGTACACAGCAAATTTTTTAAATATATTCTCCAATATAATGTGTATTAATTCAAATTTATCATCTTCCTCTGTGTTTTTTTTTCTTGGACCAACGATGGACATAATTAAGACAAAAAAGGGCAGACAGCTTTGATGAATTCTCACAAAAATAGCGAAGGGCATATTCCTGACAGCAGAGCTGCCACTATGCTGAAGGTCAAGTCTGTCTTCAAAAGGAGTAGCTTCTCTTACAAAGAAATTAATTAAAAAGCTGTTAAACAAATTAACATAATGCAAAACATATTTTCCTGTAAATTCATCACCCAAAACAGGTGAGAAACTTCCAAAAAAGTCACTCAGCCTGAGGCAGACACCCACTAGGCAAAATAGTCCCTCACCTAGTTTAACTCTAAAAACAGAATGGAAGCCACAACAACCACCTCTGCTTTAACTAAAAGGAATCATACATACATAAATATAAAATAAAAAATATAAAACTAAGGTGTATTACAGCAAGATGCATAATTTGCATACCTGAACATATGTACTCAGAAAGCCTATGAGGCACAGAAGAATCATGTATTTCTCTACTTACTTGGCTGCTTCTTCATTAAGGATCTTTAAATACTGCTTTACTGGGGAGAGAAGGTCTGGGATTTCCAGCAGTGTGTTTTTCAACAGAGGAGACCTCACATGGGAATGTATGACTGGGACAAAAGCTTGAATTTCCAAGTCCAGACGAGACAGGGTGCTGACTATCAAGAAGAACTCCTGGGTAGAGCACTGAGAAGGGAAGCAATGTCTGAATCATTACAATGCATTATATTTTCACTACAAGAAAACCTACAGGTCCTTTCGCTTTTTCCAAATGTGACAGGATGCAAGTAAAATGTATGGACAGTGACGGAGCTGCACCATCTTGCCCCATTCAGGGGGTTAATTAATCACACCAATTGTCTCAACCATTGTCCTTGGGAATTTGTCGAGATGCTGGGGGAAGACGTGCATACCAAAGCAGAAAATGGGGCAACAATGTGCAAACAACAAAAAAAGCAGGCTGAGCAATTTCAGGAGCACCACCACCTTGTCCATATGGTCCTGTGCACCCCAGTGCTGCCCTGCAGCCCCAGGCTGCTGCCCTGGCAGGACAGGGTTTGGAAGGCAAGGTCGGGCACAGACAGGGAGAGACTGGGAACAGGAACCCAGGAAGGAGAAGAAAAAAGGCAGAGAGAGGGAAAACCAGCAGGCCCTGTTTAAAGTGCTTGTAGCTACTGACAGCTTGGGCTCTGTCTGGCTGCTCCCAGGCCTGCGTGAGGAGGGACACAGGAGAACACACCAGCCCTCTCTGCATCCTTCATCCTCTCCTCACCACAACAGAAGATTCTCCTTCCTCATTCAGGCCCTTATCCTGGGTATTCTCTGTCTCTCTGTTCCCTAAAAGGGAACATCCCAAACTGGGGCCAACACACACAGCACTGTCAGAGCCTCGTTCACAGAGCAGGAGCACATTGGTTCCCTTAATGCAGCTTCTCACCAACAGCACCTGCTTTAGGAGACAATCTCCTCTCTCTTTTGGAACCAGTAATGTTACCCGTGATGTGGTTCAAGCTCTTTGCTGTTAGGTTCTGGATGCTCCTCAGTGTCAGCACAGTTCAGTTCATTTTCAGGAAGGGCCCCTCAAGCAGTGACCACCCCTCCTGAAACAATTCCCTCCTGCACACTCCCAATCCCCCCCAGCTGCCCGAGGGGCCCGTGCCCACCCACGCAGGAGGCAATGCTGACTCTGAAATGCTCTGCACAGCACTGGGTTTGCACCTGTGCTGCCCCACAGCTGCACAGCAAATGGAAACCTGCTCCTGCGGGACACTCGGTGCTCTCAAACCTCGCTGAACTCAGTCGCACTCCCAGGGCATTCCAATTTCAGAGAGTTTGAAAAAAGTTGTCCATAATAAATAAATAATCATGCTGGTATTTTTTTTTTTTGTATTTTACTGATCTGTAGAAACATTCCTTCTTTAGCCTTCTGAAATTCTCCTATCAGTCAACTGACAATGCTGAAAGAATACCAGCTTATTTGCCTCACCTAAGGATGCAAGGAAGGCAGTAGGATATATAACATTCTTTGTCTGCAACATCCTTCTGTTCCTACTTTTTTTTTTCTCTCTTCTACCACAGCAATCTAGAATTTAATTTCTGGACAGGACGGTGTGGTGATCAGTACAACACTGCTCACAGAAGAGGTAGGCTACAGTGAATCATTATTTCATAGAGCACATCTACATTTTTATTTTGTCATCCTTTGTCTTTCAATTTCTCTCCAAAAGTCAATTTTTTTTTCTCTTCCTTCCCACACTCAAATGCAAGAACTAAGGCAATTCTCTCACCTATTACATCATAGTTATTCCCAAGGAATGTCTGTACCCAAACACAGAATCAAGTATTAGCCAAAATGCAATTTAACCATGGTTAGGAACTCAGGAAGGCCACAGACACTGCACTCTGAAAGTTTCTGGAAAACCTAAGCTCACCTATTTTACAGAACCACAGAGTTAGGGATAGAGGAGACCCATTAGGAGATTTCCCTGCAAATGCTCCAATTTTTCTGTGTTAGTTTTCTTTTTTGTCCGCTCTCAGGCCCATATATTGCAAGATACTGTGTGCTTACCACTAATCCATAATGCAACAACTATCATCATGTGAAAGTGTTCTCAGATAGCACAAATTTCCTTTCCATTACATTAATCCAAATATCTCTGGTTTTACTCTTTTGTATTACATTAACTCAACTGTTTCTTTGCTGTTAACACCCTTCAAATACCTCTAAACCTTCTGTTCTCCTTTAATCATCAATTTAACAAAAAAAAAAAGGTCTTTCAGTCTTGCTTCATAAACAATCCGTTATTCTGCCTCATGAAAACTTTGGGTTTCCTCTGCAAAAAACTTGCTGCAATTTATCATCATCTTTCTGATAATCTGGGATTTGCTGCTTCTATCTTGCAAAAGTCCTGACAACAAAAAAACCAAAATAATAGAGGAGTAAATATGTCAATGGTGTTTGAAGTCAAAGCACAGAGGAAAGGCCTGAAACTGTAAACAAATGATAAATCCAGGTTTGGACTCAAAGTCAAATAAAACACTTTCTGACTGATTGCATCATCATCATCATCACCCACATCCATGCAGATGAGGGATAAAATCCTGCCAGACTTCCCTGGACTGCAGAGTGTGCACAGGAGGCCCCTGGAGGCAGCGGGGTGATTCACAGGGGAACAGTGCCCAGGGCAGGAGCAGGAGCAAATATGCACAGTAAGAAACACCTCAGTTCCACAGGTGGTGTTTACTGGGGTGGGGGTTTAATTGTTCTTTTTTCACAAAAGGAAATAAGTAGGGCCTTGATCAGCACACGATCTGCAGCAGCGTGGGAAGGGGAAATGTTTGTGGGTGTGTATGAGGACACCCGGCTGAGGTGTTTGCCACTCAGGGTGGCGAGGCTGGTGAACCTGAGGCTTCACTAAGAGAAGAAAGCTGGATTTCAAGGCAGTGTCACCTAAAACAGCTCTTCAAGTTATGAGATTTCTCAGAAGATCGTTAATAAATGTGCGTAAGTTCCTCACAGCAACTCTGATGGCCTACAGGACACTGTAAGAGTCACTTAATGAGTTAAAACCCGTTTGATTCTGTGACCACAGACCTTTGGAGAAAGGGAAATTCACCGTGTTTTACTGCAAACAACCTTCTTGAACAGAGTGTCCCCAGGAAGGGGGGTGAACATACCCCTTTTGTGCTTATTCAGAGTATTCCTGTTTCCCCTGGCTCCATTTTAGTAACACGGCAGGACTTTTCACCTAAAATTTAATGTCTCCACTGCAGAAATAATTTACTAAGCAAACAGATTACTTGGAACAGATACATTCAAATAACTCTGAAAAGCTGGGCTCCATTACAGTGGGACTGATTCCACTCAAATCCTAAGTAACCTTAAAAAGATACATAACTCTGTTATAAATTAGAAGCTTTAAAATACAGTAAAAATTGTTTACATAAAGCAGGATTAACAGCCTTGCATTCACACAAGATTCTCACAAGCTTATCCAATGCTATTTTTGAAGTCTGATTTTGAGATGCCACCAATGATAGCCATAACTTCTCTGGCACTGGAGAAATAACCTCAGAGTTGACAGTGATGCAAAACAATGGTTTCATCCAGCAGTTTATCAAACTGTCCTGAAAATGGGGTGGCTGCCAGGGATCTAACAGAGATCTAACACCCTCTCAGCAACACTGACAGCAATTCAGCCCTGTTTGCATTACTGAAATTGTTTCCAACTGAGACCCACAGCTGACAGCCACTGACCACTCGCTCCAAGTTAAAAGCCTTTCA
>VXAZ01000206.1:126411-157153 GCA_013399875.1 Gymnorhina tibicen
GAGCGGAGACTCCCCCGGTTGCCCAGCGCTGTTTTGCTTGCTGTCGCTTGCTTAATAAATTAATTTAATCTAATTGGACTGGCTCCTTATCGATTTATTAGGGCCTCAATCTGTAACACCGGCACTGCTGACACCGAGCTCTTTTAAAACTCCCCGTCTCTCAGATTCCCTCCGCAGTCAGCTTCTCGGTGCCACCCAGAAGCCTTCAGCCATTTCACCTCCCTTTCCAGGGACAGGAGTGGGGCCCCGTGTTCCGGCCCGGCGAGGTGCGGGGGCGAGGCCGTGCGGAGGAGCTGCTCTCTCCCCTCGTACCCGCTCCCACGGCCCTTCCCGGGCCGCGGCACAGCTGCAGCTCACCCGGGACCGCCGCGGTAATTCCTGTCTCCCGCTGCAGGAATACTGCTCTGATTCCGTGCTCTAACTCGAGATTGCTTGTACCCGGGGTAAATCAGAAACAGGTCTCGGTGGCTTGAGGCAATGGGAACTTGAGAAGGGCCAGGTTAGCAATCGCCAGCTTGAATTATGCTACCAGGTAGGACTTCAAAAAAAACCAGTGTAAGTCAGACCAGGAAAACAGAGAGGGATGTCCTTTCCCACAAGAGTTCCCATCAGGATGCTTTGTCTTACAGACCATTGTTTTGCCTTCATTTTTTTCTGTCTTCTCTAGAGGTTACTGGTGCACAGGGCTTTGCACAATAAAATTTCTGGAGTGGCTGACCTGAAAGTAAAAAACATTCCAAAGAATGTTTGGAATGACTGAGATACCCCAGCCATCTCTGTACACCTCAGACTCTCCTTGTACAACCCACCTCCTCAAATAATAACTTCACTGAAGTATGAAGGGCCTGGATGATGAAATGCTTGTCACATTCACCTATTTTTCATGCAGCTGACACTGAACGAGCAAGCACATTCCTTCAGTGAAGCCATCAGTGTGTTCCACTCAGAGTCTTGGATCCCTTAATGGGAATGAGATTGCACTGAGTCTCACTTTGAGCGTGTGGGAGATGGACATCTGGCATTAACAGAACTGGAAAGGGTTCTCTAGTGGGAACTGAAACGGCAGCATTCACTGGGGGGGAAAAAGCCCACAAAAAAATCCATGAAGCCCAGTTACTCCATGTCCTTGAACACATATCTGCTTCACTGGGACCTTTCTTTAGGCTCCATATTCACCATCTATGCTTCAGAGATTCCTTTTGATTCTTTATTGAAAACAGACCCTGTTTCTCAGGGACACTGCCATCTCCTTGAAGTTCTACAGGTCTTCAGGGACTACTCAGTGCTTCAGGTCCTCTCCACAGTGGTCTGCATAAGCCAGGATTTTACCAGGGGAAACAAATTCTTCAAATGAAAAGTGTGTGCTTAGAGCTTTCGCCCCCCATTTACCCTTTTTAGGGATTCTGCTGGAGCATTTCTCCTCTCCTGCAGCTTCTTTCCAACATCTGACTCACTAAACACATACCTTCATGCTACAGTGGCTGTTGTTCAGACAAACTGCATTGTCACCTCATTTCAAAAACCACATGAAAATTCAGGTCTCTGCATGGCTCCACCTAAAAGTGAGCTTAAAGCTGAGAAAGGCAAGCAGTTCTACAGCAGGGAGGGACATCTGAAGAAATAAGCACATACAGAAAATAAAACAAAACCAAACAAACCAAACCAAACCCGGAAAACCCCACAGGGCAGCAGCAGAGCAGTGCCAGGATGTTGTGAAATACAGATATATTCCTAGAAACAGTACTGTGTATGAAACCTGAAATGAGTTAAACCATTAAAAAGTGAATTACCTAGTTCCTGGGCAGTTGTTTGGACAAAGAAAGCCAACAATTGTATTAGGTGAACATGGTACACTTTAGAGGATGGGCAAATCAGTGCACACTCCCTCTTTCCACAACCTTCCTTACGGCTGGACCTCTGCATCCTTTCACTGAAATATGCAAGCCTTTCCAAGAGCCAAACACTGCAACACTTCAGGGCTTTAAAAATTGTACAGTAATTGGGTTTCAGATTTTCAGAGACAGGAAAACTTTATGCTGTACCATCCCAAAAAATTGCAACTTTGCTCTCGTTCTATTCCTTTATCTAAAACAAACTGTCAAAACCTCTAAATAGAACAGTGACATAAAAGCACTCCACAGGTGCTGTTGCCACATTAATCTGCTCCAACCAAGAATTGTCAGTGTCTCATTACAAGTGATTCTTATTAAAATGTGGACGTGAGGTCTCAAGCTAGAGTATTTATAAACAACCAACATTCATTTGAAAACAGCAAACTACAGCCAAGTGGTTCCACTTGCATGTGTGATTTTAGATAAGCATATGGAATGGAAAGCTTGAAGGAAAGTAACAGTTGATGGCAAAAGGGCCTATTGCACCATCCCACCTCGCTGAATCCAGCCTGTAAATCATGAACACCACACGTTTTCCTGTTTTCATTAGCAATCCAAAGCATGTGCTTTAGAACCCCACCCAGACATTTCTTCTATCAGCATATGGCTGATCACAAAACAGGATTTTACCACATCTGATTTTTATGAAATCACAACCCTTGAATATGTCAGCCTCGGTCTTGCTAAGTAGAAAACATTTTTAAACAAACCTGCAAAACCAAAGGAAGGACACTAAGACAGAATGATGCTGTTCAGAAAACAATAAATTTAGCGTCATGAGGGGTATACCTTCTTGTGGAAGACACTGCAGACGCCTCTCTCTAAATCTGGCAGCTTACAAAGAAGACTTTGAATCTGACCAAACACGCTGGATTCTGACAGCAGAATTTCAGACACAGCATCAAGCCGGGCATTTATTTCACTGTAAAAGAAGAAGATCAATAATTAAAACTTGTGTTTCTCTGAGGGGAAGGCATACATCTAGTGAACCTCTTCCTTTGGTTTGTTTTGGGTTGATTTTTTTAAAATCCTTGACTAATGCCACATCCTCATGAGTAGGTTAGTAAAAGAACTGAGGAATGCGGAGAATCTTGGGATTTCATTCAAAACTCAAGCCAGGTCCTGGACACGAGCTCATTCTCCCTGTCCGTGCTCACAACAGCCCAATGCACACTTCAGTGCCCAATTCTGCAGGTGTTTCTGGTGGTAGCAACACGAGTAACACTGAATCCTGAGTATTCCACCCCAAATGTCTGTACAAGTGTCTGGAGGATGGGCTGGGGGAGTTTGCAGTTCACATCTGAACTCCATGTAGCATACTTTAGTCCAGCAGGTTGTAAATACCCCTTACCATTTTGCCCCTCTGTGTCTGATCCTAACCAGTGATTGGTAATTACACGGATCAGAAATGTGTTGGGTTTTTTACTGGTTTTTTGATAAAACCTGTAACATTTATCTCTGCTTTTCAGGACTGAAGTCAAGGAAATGTCCACCTGAAGTGAGGAAACACTTTTTTTTATGAGAAGAGGCAATTCCATAGTTCTTGGCAGCTTCTTTACATCACATTCTTAAAAGCAAAGGGCTGCAAAAATGGACAACTACCACCAAGTTTCACCCCAGTCTCCTCTGTATCCTTCCAACATATTCATGGACTGCCTGGAGATTGCAGAGTTAACTCCATTTTTGCTTTCTGTGCAACCAAATTGCCTTCCTGCTGCTTTCTAGGGAAGTACTGAGAGTAGGGGTAAATGGGGGTATCCAAAGCCCATCCATCCATGCAGCCTGAGGAGAAATCAGTCCTTTGATGCAGACACTTCTCATCCCAGACAAGTGCGTGCAAATGCAGCCCAGCCCATGGCCTCAGGGACCAGCGAGATGCTCAGAGCTCAGCCAGCACAGAGGGATGGGAACTAAGGATGCAATCCAAATGTAAGATTTCTGAAAGATTGCCTGTCTTGCCCCTGGCTTTTACTGCAGAAGTTTCAGGCCAATTGCCAGTGTGGCTGCTCATAAATAGTGTCCATGAGGAAACCAAAGAAATTAGGCACCTCCACAGGTTGCAGACATTACAACAGTCCAGCAGTCAGAGGCCTCTGGCCCTGAAGACAGCTGAATCTAAGAGTCCTTGAAATCTTACTGCGCTTCACGTGGAAGGGGAGCATCATGCCTGGGTGTGCTCTCAGATAAACACAAATCTCACAGCTGTCACATGCCAGGATTGTTTCAGTGTCGTACTTCTTTATGCCAGAACAGTAAAACCATCCCCTCACCTGCCACAAACAACACACCCTGACCCCCAGAGCAGCCTTGCTGTACAGCACGGGGATGGCCCTGCCCACCTGTGCCCTGGAGTACAGGCAGATGCGCCCTCCCACTCTGCCATGTGAATGGGGGACAGAATCTGCTGCCTGGGCACCCTGGGAACTCACTGTTATCCCAAACAGGACAGACTCTCTGATTGCACCAGACCACTCCTAACACTCCACTATCCAAGACTGGTTTTTTCCCAACCCTGAGGAAAACAGAAAGGTCAGACTTGGCAGGCTCTGCTTAGCAGTCCTGTTGCAGGTCACAAGAACACCTGATCCACTGCTCCAGCAATGCCAACACACACGTTTACACCTTTCCCCATTCCTGTGGGCAGCAGCAGCAGCAGCAGCAGAGAGCAGCCACTGGCAGTGGTGCTGCTTGAGCACAGAGCAACCCGAGCCCTGGCCCTGAGCCATCGGAGCCACCCCATGTCCCGGAGCAGCCCGGCAGGGCTGCCGGGGGTGCCGGGGTGAGTGACCCACAGGAGCAGAGATTTCAGCTCTGCCCACAGAGAGGAGCTCCCAGTGACAGCGGGGTAACGGGGAGGAACCCGAGCAGTGCTGACATCACTGACAGAGCACACAGCTCAAAGCCAGCAAACGTTACAGGGACGTTCTCAAGGGTCCGCGTCGCCACCCACAATTCCATTCTCATGGAGAACTATCTCAGTTTGCTGTACTTGAAACCCTGGAACACTTCTCCTCCACATGAGGGAGTACTGAACTGTCAAATTATAAACATATGTACCTTAAAGAAGATAAAAACCTTTATTTTTTATTATAAAAAGCATTGTAAGCAGGAAAACTCTGTTCCAGAACACTGTAACTTAATTTAAACAGCATTATTACTATGCAGCCAACTGGAAACTGGCAGTAATATGTTAAATAGATGCAGATATTCAAGAAACTCCTCCCTCCAAAGCTTAATCTGCACTTTAATCATCCTCGCATATGGCTGTGTTACTGGAGCTCCAGTAATCTAAAACTAAGCATCCATACAGTTTTTCTGCTTTAATCCCACAAACAAGAAAGGAAAATGGCATTCAGTACCAAATGACCCATTTTTTTCCACCTGTAAAGAAAATCTAGTGTGATTCCTATTTCAAAAGTCAGAAAGTACAGCAAAGAATTGTGTAAAACACCATGCCCATGAAGAAGGAAGGACTGGGACAAGATACCATAAAAACAGATGATGAATTTTAAAGCATGCTTTTAAACTTTAAATATTTAGACTGAAATGAACAAACATTTTATTGAGTGCCAATATATAAATATATATATTACACTGATCAGTTGCTAAGCCATCTCTAAAGAAATTAGTTCTGTACTGCACAGTTATCCAGCATATATGATGTACAGTTTGGGGCTGCCAATCTCTGCATGGTCTGGGAAAGACTTCCACCACCAGAAAACCTGAATCTAACATTATGCAAAGAAACTCAACAGCCAGCTAAACTGGCTACTACTTCATGCTGCATTTAGGTGCAATATTAGCCTGTTCCTTCTCATCTGTATAAATCATGTCAGCAATCTGAGCTTTATCCAATTTTCCAAGCAATCTTCTGTGCAATAATGTAACATAATTCAGTTGACTAAAAGCAATACTCTTACTTCTGCCATACCCCCCTCTAAGAATAGCATCATTAATACAATACTAAAATCACTTTGCAGTGTATTTAAACATAACAAAATCCAACTGCAGAATTGTTATTGCAGTCACTTAAAAGAACTACTTGAAGTGAAATAATGAGATACTCCCCTGCATTATTCTGCTGCCAATTAGTGAACAATACAGAAAATTAGAAAATACGAAGAAGATGTTTGAATCCTGAACTAAAAATTATTTTGACAAAGCAGAAGGCTGCAGACACGAAAGCACTGCACTGAATTAACATCTGAGCAGTCTAAACAGGATTGCTGGTTGCTGGAGGGGTAACAGAGATCTGCTGGTCTCTCCTGCAGCAAAGCACACCTAGCATCTTTAGATGTGATAATATATCATTGCATTTAAAGCAGAGTGAAATTGATGATGTAACTGCGATGTAAGAACTGAAGGACATTTTCATTCATGTAAGATATTATTTAAATCCAGGGTAAATAAATACAAATTTATCAGAAATCTCTTGATTTATGCTAAATGCACACAGTATGAATTCATTCACCATGCTAAGGACATAACTTAAGTACAGTGTACACAATTACAGTTAATTTTATTAAATCCATTCTAAGAGAACAGTGATATGCAGAACTGTTAAGTCACAGGAATTCAACCCCTTAAAAAACATAATGAAGGGTATGAAACAACAAATACTGCCTTCCATGGACTATGGAATCTAAGCCAAAGCCTAGCAGCCTCCTAACTGCATCATCGTAAAGAATGAAAATGTATCATTTAAATTACTCACTTATATATTACGGGGTTTTTTCTGACCTCCCCTCAGACCACGATTCACGAATGAGACTTTGGATGAGCTGATTAAGTTAAAGACCATGTTAAATGGTACAGAGCGTCCCCTGCTTTAGACCACTCCTTTTCATGACAGGCAATTAATGCCATCAAAACCCACAGCCCTGGTAGAATTACCACGATGCAGTCCATAAAGTCAGGATGTCCTTTTAAAGAACAAGCAGATAAAGCCCGAGCTTAGTGCAGAAGCCCGGGAGGTCAGGGGGATGAAGTCCCCAACGCCGACGGGCGACGGCTGCAGAGGCGGCCAAGGCTGCTGGCACTGCCAGCCAAGGACTGTTGTGGCTGAAGCAGGGGCCCTGCGGAGGCAGGGATGCACTTTTCCAGGACAAACATCCGTGCTGTGCCTGCTGGAGATCAGCACAGGAACGAGGTCAGGAAGCAGAAGGGTCAGGACCACCCCCAGAGCCTCCGACCCTTCTGCAGACAGGTGCAAGACAGACTGCCTCTCATAATTACCTTGCACAGAAACCCAGGAGCTTATCTCCAAGGCAGGAGATATCATCTGTGAGCAGGTCTCTGCAGGAGCGGGGGGCCCAGGTGTGCACAGCCCAGGCCCAGACACCCCGTCAGGCACACCGGCGCTGCGGCCAGCAACGATGACCCCTCTCTCTCCCTTTCTGCCTCTCTCCCTCTCTCTCCCTTGTCACTCTGTCCCTCTGGGCAAACCCCACTGCTGCGTGCCTTTCCCGCTCAGGACTCACGGACCAATTTCCCTGCCGAGGGTGTAATTTACTAACGAAACTCCGGGGCCTTTGGTGGACTCTCGGACTCCTGTCCTTCCTCTCAGCCATGAGCCCCACCCAATCCTGGGTGTTGCCTTCTCCTCAAGGCTGGGATGCCACCCTTACCTCTGGCTTTTTACCTATGTGCTGGCTAAGCCAGAAACTGGCTGATTTATGGGATGAACCCTGATCTGTCAAATTTTGGTGTGACCACTGGAATTTTATCCATTGGCACCGACGAAAAAGTACAAACAAGGGTAATTATATCATAATTAGTGCAGTGAAATTTAAGCGAAACCTAAAAAATTAAGCATCCTTCTGGATCTGTTCACTTGTTTTTCAAGTAATTTACTCTCAAAACTCCTGATGTCTCATGCCTCTCCAGAGAGGTCCAACGTGAACATGAAGCCAGGGGAGGACAATCTCCCTGAGTGGATCTCAAATACTTAACAGCAGTGTACAAGTACCCTAAACTTTATCTCCACATCTGTTAAAAGAACGTCCAAAATATGCAAATGGTAATCAAACACTTTTGTTTATGTTCATACACAATGTATTTCATCTATTTGGGCCTAAAAAGGGAACAATTAGCTACTTTAGCCAACATGAATGAATGCCTGATTGCTCCATTTATAAGGAATTAGACACAGCATTCAAAGGGACCAAAACACAGCTAGCAAAAATGAATCAATACATGTGATGATGCTGCAATCTTTTTCTTTCCTACAACAATTTTGAGATCTCAGGCATATGCTGTAACCTGCATTTGTGCGTTTTATACTGGCACTGGTTCTATAAAGTTGTTATTCTTAGGAGGAAAATTTAGCCTTGCTGTAGGATCAGTGTATTTTATTCATAAATTACTGCTGGGAAAAAAAACATAATATTCTAATCCTGCTCTGGATGATGATGGTATCAAATGGGAACCAGATTAAGTCTGAACTAAGATGGGTTTCTTCAAGTTAGATAGTTTTACTGCCCTGATAGTTAAATTACGAGAACAAGGACAAAGTCAAACTTGAAAAGACTTTCCTTTAGGATTATACTTTGTGTACAGAAGTAAAAATACAATAGCACTCAATGCGTTCAAAGTGAGAAAATTTAGAGCAAGACATTATTTTATATTACAACAGACATGTCATTGCCAATCTCACTATAAAGGGATCCTCTTCCTCCCAGTTCTACAGTGTATATCCTCCAAGCAAGTCATGTTGCATTAGTAATGCCAATTCACACTCCTCCTCTTCTTCAGGAGGAGATAAGGAACTGTCTGTAATCCTGAAGTGTGCAGTTCTGAATTTCCTACATTTACAGTCATTCTGAGCTCGTGACGACAAAGCATACTCAGACTAATAGTAATTATCAATACTATCATACAAGGCTTCAATATTATAAAAGCATCATCTTGTCCAGAACTGGAAGAAATGGGGGACAAAGTATACTGGAATCCCAGGGAAAAAATGGAAATCCAGTTTTTGAGAGGTAATTAAAATTTTGGTTCCTCTAAAGCACAAAGCAAAGGTTGGCATGTTTTTGGCAATGCTCTAACATGATACTATTTTTCTCCTTTCTTGAGATTTAAACATCAGCTTTAAGGAGAAAAAGATCATGTGAGTATAAATTGGCTACAAATAAATGCAGGCACATCATATGTAACACTAAAAATCTAAGAGAGACAAAAGAATATTAAAGAAATACAATCTAGGCACTTGTGGGTCACTCAGTCTGCTTAAACTACTTCAAACACAAAAACCCTCAAAAGCTTGCACAGAACACCCCAAGGGGAGAGATTACTGTGCAAACTATTATGTGCACATCACACCCCCCCAGTATTTTACCACTTCCAGTTTATCTCACACACACATCCCTAAGCTTTTAAAATTTTGCATTAGAAACTCTTTTAACCCAAAGGAGGCACTCTTGCAACAGAGGCAAACAGCAGCCAGGTTCCCTCCCTGTTCCACAGCAAGGTCTCTCCCTCCTCCCTGGCTAAGGTACCAAAAATCACATGTCCCGTCCACGCACCGATGGTTAAAAGACATTCCACCTCTCCGGGAGCAGAGAGGGAGGGCGGGGGCATCACCTCCCTTATGCAGTGCTGTCTGTACACACAGGCCACAGAGCTCAGACAGGCCTGTGTGAACCTCATCTTTCTCCTCCTCCTGCAGCTATTGAAAAAGCAATGACTTTCACATCAGCCTCAAGGGTTCTATTTCACTTTAGCAAAGAACTTATTTGTAACTGTTGCACACAGACAAAGACACAAAGATCCCACTGTGCTACAACACCGGACCCTGAGAGCTGTCCTGAGCCCTTTGGCTGCTTCTCCTGCTGGAACCCCACTGCCTGCCTGGGGACAGCAGGTTTCACTCACTCTGAAATGTTCCAGGACATCTATTTCCTCTTCTTCCACTCCACTTACAGACATCAGGCGAGGAAGGCACTCAACGGAATTTGAATTTCAGAGGTAAGATAGCACGTCTATAACCCACGTAAAATACGTAACTTCTGCAGGAAAACAACTGTGCTCATTCCTCCTAAAAAGCTCAGTTGTCGGTGACTGATACACTCTTACCTCATTATCTTTGTGTACCCAGGTGAGTAAGTGAGGACCTTACACCCCTCTTGGTTAAGTTTTTTTTGCCATTTCTTTTTTTTCCAAATGTACAAATCTTGTCTCTACATGTATTGCATCACTGACAATTTAAAGAGTATCCTCAAGTTTGCCCAAATGAGTCTGTACACATTCCATCTTTATTCAACCTAATGTATGGTTCCTTCACAGGAAATTTAGTCATCATCCCAAGTGATTTTCAACTCTAAGGCATAAAGCAGTAATTACACCCTCTCACTTCTTGATACACCTACTCACTGACTGGGAAAGATGCAGTACAAAAGCCTTACTTCCTCTGAGAATGTCACTCCAGGAGGCACAGGTGAATTACAATTACGGAATGTTCTCTGAGTGCATTTGTGTGCATTACTGGGAACAATACTGCCGGATGCCCAATGCACTCACTAAGCAAAATTACAACTTGAGAGTCAGAAATGGAGAAGTACACAAAGCAAAACAGCTTTTTCAGCCTCAAGTAGTACTGAGGAGCACCATCACCTCCAGCCACAGAAGCCTGAAAAAGCCAAGCATCACCTTCTAGAAGTAGGAAGGAGCAGAGGAGTAAGAGAAGGAAACAGAACTGCGAATAAAGATGGTTCTGCACCGAGACAAGGGGGAATTTAAACTAAACATATTGGTTAACAAAGAGGGCCTGAAGTCCCCAGGGAAGCAGTTTGCTGTCTGTCGTGCCGTGTCAGAGCTCCACTGCCCTGTGGAGCGGTGTTCGAGCTGCTGACCCGCAGGCGTGGTCACTCGGGAGCAGCACGGCCAGAGAGGTCTGGAAGGAGCCCGAGCCGGGTCCTGCCCGGGGCCATCCTCAGTGCTCTGGCTCCCTCCGCTGACAACTGCACGGACAAACCCAGCAGGTCGCCAGGCCAGGAGGAGAAATACTGATTTATTTCCGTTTATTCCTGCAAAGTGGCTGAGAAATTCCACCTAAATGCTTTTCAGGTGAAACACAATGCCCTGATTAACCTCCATGCCGTTTAGGATGGTCACATCCAAAGCCTCCATCCAAAGCCTCTGGGAAGTGGGTAAGATACATGAAACCTATTATCAGAAGATTAAAATAAAAAAAGGACCACTGAAAGTAACTTATTACAAAAAGGCTAATAAGAAAATTAAGTAGTGATGCTTCAGAGGTACAGTGCTTTAACACATTAGATTTGGTCAAGGGAAAAAAGGTGCTTCTGAAGAAACATTTGTAAATTAGCAGTAACAGCGAGATGCTAAAACACTGCTATACCTCACTATTTGAGTCATTCGAGAAGTAATAAACGTTAAAACTGCTTAATATATTTTCAAAAGTCAAACAGAGGGGAAAAATACTGTGGATAACCAAGTCAAAAGATTTCCTATAGGCGACAACTGAAAGGAACAAAGTGTCAGTGTCTAGATTGACAATGCTCAGGAAACATACATTCAAATGAATGCATCCAAAAACTCAAAATGTAAGCAAAAAGCAGCCCATGGACTCAATACTGCTATTTACCTCACATTCAAGCACAACACTCAAATCGAGTCTGCAAAGAGAAATCAGAAAAGATGGAGTCCCTTTCAAAACTGAGACAAGTGAAAACCAGCATAATACTGCTACAAAATAGAGCATTTCTAAAGCACTGATAAATCTGGCACAGGTCAAAATACAGGAGGGGCCAAATACTCATCCCATTTCAGGATTAATAAAAAGGAACTCTCTCCTGTGCAATACATGTATACATGGATAAGAAAAAGATAGCTACTTTAGAAGAAATTAAACACACTAGGGATGTAAATACTTGTGAAACAAGGAAAACATCCAACATTAATTGGCAAGTTTAGGAATAAAACAACCTCCAGACCCAGGTGCTCCTCATTAACTGTTTGAAAAAGGATACAGAATTAGAATGGTGCCCAATCTGATTTCTGCAAAGCAATTTCTAACTTGGTCCAAACCCGCTACTATTTATCTGTGCCCAGAAAGAGTGGTTTAACTCCTTTGAACCTAAACGTAACACCCACAACTTCTACTGTGTCATTTCCTGTGCAAACTCTGCTGTGGACCTCAGGTCTTCTGGACGAACAAATTCACTGGGCATACTCAGTATCACAACTACAAAACACAGATTTAGCCCAGGATAAGGAACCATCTCACCTGGATTTCAGGAGGGGCTGGGTTACCCATTTCTTCAATCTTCGACGTCCAAAGGATGTTTTAGTATGATCCAAGATCCAGAGCAGGCTTCCTTTAGTTTTCATGTCAGTCTGAAATAATGAAAATAGCTTAATTATTTTTAACTGAGCAGTCAGTTTTGTAGCAGAAGGATCTTCACATTATTCAAAACATTGTGTTCAGGCTTTAAGATATGGCAACTGTACATTCATTACCAACTTCATTCATCAACAATGCCTTACATCATGTACCTCCAGGAGTCGTAAGATATTTAAGTATGTTTTTCCTTTAGCTAGACAGTGGTTTTCAGAAAATGACCAGAATGAATTAAACAGTTAAAATAAGTCTGTGCACAAAGCTCTGAGCAGGAGCACTAAAACAAACCCTACTGCAAACATCACTCAACTGCAGCTGCTGAAGAAATTAAAGTTTAGGAAAGTTCTTTTTTAGTCAAAGTGCAGCAATGTTCCTAACTCATTCTAAAAGCTAGTACAGATTAACTCCTTTTATGCTTCTGAAAATGTTATCTTCCTTCAGTCTGATCCCAATTAAAAATAATTTAAGAATTATGGGTCAGATTTGCAAATCTGATGAACTACACTGGGAAAAGTACGTCAAACAGCTGTGAAAATCTCAGCATTTATTAAAAAAAAAATTACATTTGTCCTTACCTGATTCTGTAAAATTTCAAGATTTTTCATTGTTGTCCCGTTAATTGTCATGTATTCAGTTTCACTGGACAATCGTTTGAAAGTGCTGGGGAGAGGAATTTCAGGTGTTATATCTTGAATTTGGGCATGGGCAGAACACTGAAATACTGTCAGGTTTCTCACATTAGAGAACTCAACAGTTACGCAAATAAACTTTAAAAAGCCATGTAAGAAATTAAAATCTGTTCAAATAAATGAAAGAACTGAACACTAATAACTTCTTTTAACTTTCTGCTTGGGAAAATAAAATTTCAGACTCACTTCCCCGTTTCCTACAATGACTCTGACAAAGCTCAGAACAAAATCCAGCCCTCCTGTTATCTAACCCTTTTCCACTAAATGCTGACTTCATTCAGTTTACAATCTAGCAAGGATAGGACTAACAATTAATACTTTAGGAGTGGAACAGACTTTTAACAGAACTCATCATCCAAATATCATATTAAAATACATACTTTTTTTTTTTATCACTACTGCAAATTTAAACAGGCTGCAAGTGCAATTATGCAGGAAAATAGAAATAGGGGAGATTGAAACTATTTTATTTTGTTTTACTACAAAATAACCATAACCAAAATTACTTGACTTCTGGTACTCCTTAACAGAACTGGATGAGACGACCCCAAAGGTTGTGTTGCTTTATTTAATAAAATAATGGTATTAGGTGTGCAATCGTATTAGATATGAAAATCATTTCAGTCTCAGATACACACGTAGTAGTCAGGACTGTGAAGTGCAATATCCTCACTAAATGCTTCTGACAAATCAAGTTGTGATGTCTGGGTTAATCATCCTGCTGACTGCCCTTTGCACAGAATCTAGGACACTCTTTGCTTTTAGACTAAGCTGGAACCACTTGCTGGGCAAGATTTAGAACTGTTTTCTTGACTTTTCTCAAAATTTTTTTCAGTGCATTGAATTTTAAACCCTCTGGAAAAGTACTTGAATTCTCAACCTTTTCTGTTAGGCACACACAGCTGCATTGCTGCTACACTAAAAACAAGAACAGCACCAAAACTTTCAGAAACATGAAATATTCAAAGACTAATCTTATATATTTATGTTGTATGCAGGTGCTTGGGCCTGCTACCAGCTTTTTCCTAAATAATGGGTCAAATTAGAAGTATTTTCCACAGAATTGTAAAAAAAGCAGATTCTACCGAGGGCCCTCAAGAAGTTTAATGACAGCTTGGAAGTACAGCTGACTCAGAACTGTACCCATAGTCATAATTATTCTGCTTTGTGTGCTATTTCAGAAACCAACGAAGTTGACCAGCAAAAGAAAACACTGGAGGCAAAACCAGCAACACTTTCCAAATTACACAATATTGTAAGCAACAGAACAATACTTCCTTTATTATCTTCAGTCACAACTGCTGATGCTGGCAGAAATTAATTAGGAATGATTTCTGCTTGGCTCCCACTCCCTGCAAGAAACAACAAATCCCATCTGGTGTTCCAAAAGCACCTTTCTGCACCCAGGACTGACTGCAGCTTCCCTATGTGCCACTGCTCGAGCCTCTGGTCTCTTAAACCCAGCTGGGTGAGAACCAAGCCCTTCCACCTCCTCTCAAAAGCCAAAGGATGCTCCTGAGTCTTCCTGTCACGTCAGAGTTTCAGGATTGTGGATTTTCCTGGCTCGGGTGCTCCCCCACCTCTCCTGGCTGTAGAGCACCTAGCACAGGACACGATGTTCACAGCAGGGCTGCTCAGGAGTGTCTGAAGACAACTCACTCTATTCCACTGCACAGTGAATTTACTCTTCTTTCACAGTGGATTTACAGTTCTTTCAGATCAGGCAAGCTGAAGTTGTTTTCACAGCATAAATTATGTGTGTCTTACATTACCCAGGTGTTTTCTTTATCTGAGTTACCTCACCCTGCCATTAATCTTGGTAATTGAGAGTTTAGAGTATATGAGTAACAGTCAAGATCAGCTGCAGGATATGCCCAACCAACAATTCCACATGTCACAGCACAGAACATGTTTTGCTTCCACCCACTCATCTTCCTTCAGCCTGGGATCAGAACTTGATAAAAATGTGAAAAAAACCCATATTCTTTATAAGGTATTTAGAGACCAAATAGCAGAAGAAGGTTGTAAGTAACTATTAAGTCAGGGCTGGTTTTGCAGCAAAGGTCTCAGCACCATCCCTGTGTGAAATGCTAATGTGCTGCTATCAGCCCTCTCCTGCACTGCTGAAAGTGACCTTTCAGAAATCATTTTGGCAGGATCACGAGGCTACAACTCCTCCTGTAGGTGACACTGCGACCCCAGTTTCAAAGAACAGACGTGCAACAGTCTCAAGTACTCAAACAGCACAAACCCCAAGTAATGGAAACAGCTGCCGAGCCCGTAACAGAGGAGCGTGGCAAGGCAGGGTCACGTCAGCTCTGGGCTTAGAGAAAGGGGAAGAGTAAACAAACACAAGCCTCCAGCAAGCTTTAGGAATCTTACAGGGACTACTCATGACAATGAGGTTCCTACTCATAAAATTACTTTTCAGAGTAGGACCACACAACGATGAGTGTGGAAAGGTTACTGTTCCACCTCAGGACAGCCAAGTACATCCTCAGACTTCACTCATTATGTGTTACTGGAGAAACTGGATCATCTTTGTCATTTTTTCAGTTCTTAAGGGGGTTCATAAAAAAAGAGTGACAGCAACTTTTTACACAGGCAGTTAGGACAAGGAGGAGCAGCTTTAAACTAAGACGGGAGAGATTTCATTTTATGAAGGAATTGTTCCCTGGGAGGGTGGGAGGCCCTGGCACAGGGTGCCCAGAGCAGCTGTGGCTGCCCCTGGATCCCTGGCAGTGCCCAAGGCCAGGCTGGACACTGGGGCTGGGAGCAGCCCGGGACAGTGACAGGTGTCCCTGCCATGGCAGGGGTGGCACTGGGTGGGTTTCAGGTCCCTTCTGATCCAAACCAGTCTGGGATTCTGTGATTTTGCTGCTCAAGAAGCTTGCAGTAAATGGTGGTTTTAATGCTGTATTCATTATTTTCTCCACAGGAGATAATATACATAATTTCATACTCGGTATCTCAGCCTAAGTGAATGCATGTTATTTAGATCAGGAATTTTCAACCACTTTAACTTTCCAAATCTCTAACATTTCTGAGTGAAGCTGCAAGGCACCCTGAAAGCAACAGATTTTCTTTGCTCAACTACCTCTTATAGACCTCTAGAGTCGATGCTTTTGAGATCCCTAGGGGTGAATAAACCACAGAATGAACTTACACAGACAAGAAATGCAGGAATCCCTAAAAGCTTTCCAAAGTAAAAACAAGTCTCTCCATTTTTCAGAAGCATTAGTTTTCTTTAGGTTTTCTTTAGGTTTCATGCCAAATACATTCACCACAATCTGTGTAGCAAAGGATGTCAAGCCCAGACTTTGTGTTGCATTTAATTAACCAGGTTTAAAGTATTTCCACAGGGCTAGAACTTCTGATCTGAATCCCCTTTTGTTTTGCGTATTAGTTCCTGCATTTCTTGAAGTTCATCTATCTACAAAGTCTCTCTCTTCCATACCCAACATGCTGGAAAACACAGAGGTAAAACTGAAATACACCAAGATGCATTTCCTCAGCAACTGCTATGCAAATGATGATTTTTCAAACAAAACTGGGTACTCAAATGTCCTTGAAAACCTCTCCTAGATATGTACCAACTTCTTGACGAAAGCCTTTAACAGAGGTCTCTCCATATGTAAAGGTATTAGAACACACTGATTAACAAAAACTTGTACCATTCATTATTAAATCTATTTTTACTTGCTGCTGGAACTTTAAAGCAGCCTAGCCATACCTTGTGGTCCTGCTGTGGTAGAAATCTTTATTTCTGTGTAATATCTTGCTTTTTTTAGGATCTTAAAAGTAGATTTAAAAGCTTCATCTAAATATTAGAGCAAAACCTGCTTCCCCCCCCACCAACCAGGATTCCTTGACTTATATATTTCATGACTCTTCCTACTAAACTGAAATGGAATTTTTTTTCAGTTGAGAGAAGAGTGTTTGTCCAAAGAAGGTACAGAGGTATAATGAATTTTTCTGTCATTCTTCCTATCAAACGGGTCTTCTTCATCCAGACCTGTTACACATTAACAAACTGAAAACTACCTCACAGCTCCAACTTGATGCTCTCTGACTCATCTGTGTATGCTCACTGACCTGAATTCTTCTAGGAATTTTAAGTTGCTTGACACTGCAATGGAAGTTATTTCTCTTCTATTTCCTAAGTCAGGAGATTCATGAGCCTGACATCATTTGCTTAAAAGTCTTTCACTTTTCAGTATTTAGACAGCATTTCACTGGCATTAGGAAAAATATTGAAGTTGAGTTTGCCTCAATATTTGGTTCCCTTTGTTGATCCCCATGACACACTACAAACAGCAAGTGGAACTCAATATCGGATAGTCAGAGCATAAAGGCTTTAGGAATAGACACAGCAGGATCCAAGCTCCTGACCACAAGTTATCTCAAAAAATGTTATTTTATTTCTTCACAGAACATCACCAAGATATGAAGTATTTCTTTGCCTTTTCACTCAGATGCTCATACATTCCCCAGAAATCCATTACAGCAACCTTCAGCAAGCAAATGTCAATGCTAAGATTTAGTGCTTTTCCTTCCCAGTCTATAAATGTACTTGATTTTAGGATGCAGCTGTTACAAATGTGACTGACTGCTGCTACATAAGCCTCCACATAATTATATTTGTCCTCTGCTACTGAATTACTTCTGCATAAAAGATGGATTTTGCTTTTTCTCCAGCCGAAAGAACATTCACTTCCCGTGTGATTGCACACAGGGCACTGTGACAGCAGTGACCCACGAGCTGACCATGAAATGGCATTTCCTTGGAATTCATTTTCTTCCTCAGAAACTCTACAAGACTTCTCCACCTATGCCAGCATATTAAAAAAAAATTATTAAAAAAGAAAAGGCAGTCAAAGAAGATAATCAGGCACACCACACTGCTGGAACACCACAGATCAGCACAGCCCTTGATGGATCAGCAGGGGAGATGCCACAGGAATTCTTTCCTCATTAGGTCTATAAGCACATCAAACTTGTTGACATTTAAGTACAACTTGGAGAGAAGGGTGACCTAAGGAAAAGAATCCATCCCAAAATTCAGAACACATGTGTAATTTGCAAATATTATAGTGGACAGCTGAAAAAGTGTTTAAAAAGTGTTTAAAGCTGGCATCAGCAGTTGATTTTTTAAATGCAGCTGGTAATCTAAACTGATAATGTAGGGAGCACTTCAAAATTAGGCTTCAAACTCTCAGAATCCCATGTGAATTATCTACAAATGACATGACATGTTTTTAAGTTTGCAGTCTGCAGCCAGACTGACTTTATTAAATCCTGCCTACTTATGGGACAGAGGAATACTGAGACAGCTGGGAGAATACTTCGCAGAGGATCCACGACAGATAAAGCTGTTCTATTTAATAAGCGTCCATGATATTTTCAAAGCTAAGCCAGGTAGGACAGCAATGTTTTATACTCGTGCAGGACAGGATAAGAGAAGCTTTAGCAGCGACATCTTTCTATTTTCATTTGACTCCACCTGCATAATCCTGTCACAGATCTTCAGTACCCATCTGAGCATATCTAATAAACCCAAGTGCTGGGATTACTTAAGAGGTGACAGGACTACATCCATGTCTGTGGTCTAGCAGCAGCTTTTGTCATGACCCTTCTCCCCGCTCCTGCTTACCACTGAGCCCAGCCAAGGGATTGTCCAGAAAGCCAGGATGTGTTAAACGCCCCTTTTCTTTAAAACTGATAACTAGATTGAACAGCTCAAACAGGCCTGCTGAGCAGTGCCTGAGCATTACGACACACTAGAGTTTATACCTGCCTCCAGAGCTATAGAAAGAAGACATTATTTACACACTGCTGGCAAACTGCAACGACACCTGCAAAGCTAAGTTGCAATAGCAGTTTATTTATTTTCAAAGCTGCCCCAAAAAGCCCTACATTTTGGTTACACCATAAAACTGAGGTTGAGATGTGACAGCTGATACAAACACACTTCAAAGTTTTCTCCCTGGTATCTACCAGTTTTTGCACCTTGTTTGTTCTCAGTAACACTTGGCAGCAGTACGTGCTCATTCACACGCTGACAGTAATGTCTACACAAACAAACATACTTCATAAAGATTTTCATGTAACACCACTCAAAGAAACCACTTGATTCTTTCAGTTCTCATTAGGAAATCAAATGTAAGGTGTAATTTTTACAAAGACTATGTTTATCACTAGCAGGTTTTTCATTACAATCAGGGACGCTGTCTGGTAAAACTTGCAAGAAGTGGTGCTTTGAATTGGAAGTTTACATAAGGCAACTTACCTTGGATTGTAAAGCATCTTTTCCAAATTAAATTCTTTGAGATATGCAATTACTGCTGCCAGAGAGCAAATAACAGGCTTATCCAAGCTTAGTATTACAGATAGTTTTTGAGGACCTAAAAAAAAATGGTTTTCTTGTTAAGTGTTTATTTTCTGGTTAACTCGCTATGTACTACTGATGTATTGTAGAAAAAGCATAATCTGCTTTTCAGTTTATTCTAATAGAAATCTGTAATGTATGTACAGTGTTTTATGAGATCTATAAATCAACACAGAGCAAGGCACCAAAATAACACTTAGGGTTCCAAATAATGCAGAACATTGCAATAGTGCAAACACATTAAGAAACAGAAAACATTTGACTCCATGGATTTTTCTTCATAAAAAATGAGTAACTGTTGGCGTAACAAACTTCTAAATATACAAACTAAGAACGGAATTCTGACATCTCCATTTCCGTGCACAGTGCTCTACTACAGTGCCTGTTCCAGCTGCAGCAACAGGAAAACTCACTCCACCATACCACAACATAAACTGGTATTTTTAAAAACCCATGTAGTTCAGGTTTCTTGGGGATGTTTTTAAAGCTGTTCTCCCGTTCTCAGATAACACATACAAGAGCTTTAGAACTTAGTAACAAGAATGTTACTCCTATCTTGAAAAAGGGCAGGAAGGACCCAGTCACCTCCGTCCCTGCGAAGGTGAAGGCACAAGTGGCTCTGGAGGTCATCACCACACATGCAGAAGGAAAGGTCATCAGCAGTGGCCAGCAAGGATTCACCAAGGGGACACTGTGCTTGAGAGAACTGGGCAGAGAGAAACCCAATGAGGTTCAACAAGGGCAAGTACAGGTCCTGCACCAGAGGAGGAATAACCCCAAGTACCAGAACAGATTGGGAATGACCTACAGGAGACCAGCTCTGTGGAGAAGGACATGGGGGTACTGGTGGATGACAAGTTGACCATGAGCTGACAGAGTGTCCTGGGGGCCAGAAGGGCCAGTGGGATCCTGGAGTGCATCAGGAAGAGTATGGCCAACAGGTCAGGAAGGGGATCCTGCCCCTCTGCCCTGGCCAGGTGAGGCCACATCTGGAACGCTGTGTTTAGTTCTGGGCTCCATAGTTCAAGAAAGACAATGAATTGCTGTAGAGGGTCCAGTGGAGGCCATAAAGATGATAAGAGGCTGGAGCATCTCTTATGACGAGAGACTGGGAGCTGAGCCTGTTTACTCTAAAGAAGAGAAGACTTAGAGGGGATCTCGTCAATCCATATAAACACCTCAAAGGGTTGTCAAAGGATGCTGCCAGACTCTCTTCAAGGGTGCCCCATGACAGGATGAGGAGCAGTGGCCATAAAATAAACCACAGCCAGTTCCACCCCAGCAGGAGGAAGAACTTCTGTCCGTGGAGGGGCAGAGCCCTGGAGCCGCTGCCCAGGGAGGGCCTGGAGTGTCCCTGTCTGGAGACATCCCAGCCCCAGCTGGACACGTTCCTGTGCCCCTGCTCCAGGGGACCCTGCCTGGCCAGGGGTGGGACTGGGTGAGCTCCAGAGATCTATTTCAGCCCTAGATATCCTGGGATTCCATGAACTTGAACAAACATTTCAGATCTCAGGGAGTAATCTCCCTCAGCTGCTATATATGTCTAAATTTAAATCTGTCTAAACACACACCTTCAAGCTATGAAAAGAAGTAATGGTAGCCCTGTATTCATTTCTATTTAAATAATGTTCATTTTCCTCCAAGCTCAAAATAAGATCCCACCATGCAGAAAATTAAGCAAAGGTGGCCAAAAGCCTGCATGGATGTAAAGGCTAATAGGATGCATGCTTCAAAGATATTTGGAATAAAAGACCTGTAATGTCAGGCACTTCTTTTGCATAAAAATCTGAATGACATACCTGTAGTACCAGGAACTTCTTTTGCATAGAAGTCAGTAACCCTCTGGAAAGCATGGCTGTACTCCAAATTGAGGTTTTCCATCCTTTCTATCCTAATTCTGTCATCCTGCAACCTGCAAAGAAAAAATGTTTGACATTCAGTTTTTTACGCTCCCTTCGTGAAGAACACTGAAGGAGGTTACAAAGGTGCACTTTGTTTTGTCTTTGCTTTGTTAAGAGTTGAATGAGTAAAGAATGAAGAGGTGAGCTATTAAAGTGGGTTGAGAACATTTCCAAGTGTGGTGTGTTTTTTTAAGTGTTTCTTCCAACCTCTGTAAAAGTGCAAATAAAGCAAACCCAAGCAGCAGCAAGCACACCCAAAAGAGACTGCAAGAGGTGGTCTAGCACACCTGCAAGGCAGACACAGACGTGTCTTCAGCAATCATAACAAGTATGCCTTATCTGTTCTTAAAAGACCCTGATGATCAAACACTTAGGCTATTCTCCTATGCTGTCTGTTACCATATTTAATTATCCTTCATCTTGGAAGACTTTGTTCCATGCTGTAGAACTAAAGGGCTGGACTTCTTTTAGTGCTCGTGCAGTCCAGGCAGCCAAGGATGTTTTTACTGATAACCCTCTCCTGCCAGCGTATCAGCAGCTCCTCCCAGGGTAACAGCACCAGCAAACATAGCAAACTGTACGAGATGCAGCATTTCTACACGGGCTGTCTTTCCTACCTGGTTGCTGAAATTAAGATTGGATGCTGCTTTAATCATTTCAATTTGCGCAGCTGTTAATAAGCATTGAACAGATTTGCTGGCTAAAACACCACAACAAGAGGAACACGTGGTGCCCCTGCCACCCTGGAGCACAATTACACAGCTACCAAGTGAGCACTGAACCAGGGGCCAGGAGAAAGCTCCAGGAAAAAGACACACGCAGAACCTACTCGGCCTCAGTTTTCACTCTCATATCCCCATGGGATGTGAATTAACCAAGTGCTTTGAGAAGACTGGAATTATGCCCGTGAGAGGGACTGTGTAGGTATTACAGCATGGAAGTTAATCAATACCCTTTTTGCAGGGCTTTTCAACTTCACAGGAAAAAACACAGAGACAGATTTTCTGCCTTACATTCGACATACTCCCACCCGAAAGGATCAATACATCTCTGCGGCCCAGCTCTTAAAAATGAGAGTTAATTTCCACAACACGTGTCCAACTAACCAGGACATGCTCGGGGATCCCTTCCCTGCCTTTGTTTTAACTGACTGATCCAATTAGGTTTTCAGTCTCTCTGGGAGCCCCCTCTCCCCAGCCCTTCTCAGAATGAGCAAACATTCTTAAAGCAAAGGAAAATACCAACACCAATCAGCTATTTTCTTCCTTGCCTTTTCCCACTTGCTCCAACCCTCACCAATCATCTGCTCTAGCACATTTTAGCCCTCTTGCTGAATTAGCACGTGTTTCACTGCAGCCTTGTGCAAAAACATCCCTTCAGCACTACACTGCTCATGATGTGATGTATGATACCTTTGAGTCAGCCTGAAAAGACACAAGGGCCTTTCTGCTGACCATGTGTGAGTAGGGACTTAGAAAAGTACTTTTAAACAAAGATTTTATTTTTCATTTCTACCCCTTTCTGTTTTCATAGCAATGACTACAGAAAAGCAAGGCTTAACAAGGTCTGCAGAGCTAGCTTTTAGAAGGAAAGTCAAAAAGGAAGGCTTTGGGGTATATTTCACTGGATGGTTCATTACACACCTGTTAGTTTCCCAATGTTTAAACATTAATTCTTATCATTTTCTTTAATGCATTTGTGATTTTCTTCCCTTTTATAACCAAACTTATCCAAGTCCTTAGCATAAACTCTGGAATATGATATTTACAATCAATATAGGTTGAGTGACTTCTGACAGTATTTTTGTTTGTCAGCTCTATGAATGGGAAATATTCAAAATTAGACAACTCAGTGATCTGCAAAGATCTTCAAATATTTTAATATTTGTATTCTAGATACAGCAACATCAAATATATATATGACATTCTGACTATCTGAGAGTATGCACCTGATATTCTAGATAAAGTAGGAAAAATTGGAAAGTTACCGATTCAATGTGTGGAAAAAACTAAATTTTTATAAAGATGCATGAAAACAAAGTTTGCTGCAGAAGGTTTTCATGCGTGTCCTTTGTGAAGCACGATGATCACCCAAAGGCCATTCCCCTGATTACAGGCAGGCTGATACGTCGATGCTTATTTCATCTCTCCAGCCACCAAAGCCTATTTAAATCAGAAGTCAATTCGCCATCAACTTCTGTAAGCATCACTCTTGTCAGAGCCTCTAAACGAGCTGCAGTTACACTCATCCCGTGTTTCCCTGATACCCTTCCCAGCGCCCCGAAGACAAGCCCTGCTCTCAGCCCCTGGCATGACACGGCTCCTCAGAGATCAACTCCACCTCTCACGGCTCCCTCAGCTCCCCTGCCCAGTCCTTTGGCACCCCCTGACCAGTGAGTGACCCCCTGGACACCGAGTGACCAGGGAGCTTTGGGGCTGAGGGCGCAGGTGAAGCCACGGTGCCCCTCATCAGAAGCCCTGCTCCTCCCACACTCTGGGATTTGACGTAGAGCTGTCTCTCCTCACAAGGTGAGTACCAAAGTTGCTCAAGGAGATGACCATCACCCACAGCCAAGGATCTAAAACCGATGCATCCACAGACAGATGCATAAAGGATGGGATCCTAAAACACACACAGTTACACACACACTGTAATAATGTCATAATGTAACATGTACATCCTAACCTATGCTGTTCTATGATTCTGTTACTGGAGGCACTAATTTATCTGTCACCCTGCTGGCAAAGTGAAAAAGGACCAACACTGATGGGTTTAATTCCTCTATTTATCTGACAATCCAATGCATCCACTTAAAATTCATTATTTAGCAAGTGCTGTAGGAAAATTAATTAAAAGAGATCTCTCAGTTTGGATGGGAAAGTCTCTTAAGAAAAACATTTATTAAATGCTAAAAGAAAAGAACATAAATAAAAGTAATTTACAGAAACTGACTCAAGACACCTAAAAAATAATAAAATCTTTTATAAAGATCGAGCTCGCTTTAAGCACGAGAGCTAACTGCAGCTTGCTGAATAAAGCAGGAATCACTTCACTGCTGCTCCACAATTCACAATAAACAGGCATAACATGAATAAAGACTGACTGCAAAACAGACACGTCCAAAATGAGTTTTCTGAAAGCTCAGGAAGTCCTCCTAAGGAAAGCAAGTAACTGCAGAATTTTACCTTTCAGCTACTATCCTGCCATGCCCATTCTGTGTCAGGGCATTCAAATGCAAGGACCAAAATGTCACTGTACAGCCCTGTATCACAACACAAGGACATCAATGATGCAGAATGTGGAAAGGCATCTGCTCCTAAGATTTAGTATGAAATTTTTACTTCTGATGCTAAGCACGGATTTGTTAAGCACAAATAATTTATTTAATTTCTCCTATACAATTTATTCAAACTGATCTTTTCTCTGCATTTCTCATAGTTTATTCTGCTGGGATGACCAGTTTGCCACCGCAGGGAAGAAGTGCCAGCCCTGCCCAGCAGGGCAAGGTAACCTGGATGAATTAGTCCTTTCAGAACTCCAAGCACATCGTGTCAGCTTCCCTCATTAATATGCTTGGCAGAAACCGCATTTCCTTTACTTGTCATCACTGTGTTACCTTTGTTACCCAGCCACTCCTTGCTCAGGGGGCTCAGGTCTGAGTGTTGTCTGTGGGAAGGGAGAACAACCACCCTTCCTTCTTGGTGCATCCTGGCACGGAGCTCCAGCAGCTTCTCTGGCAAAGCCTCCAGGACATTTCCAAGCAGTTGTTCTTTTGGCACCAAGCACACACATTTTTAGAAGCACAGCTTTTTCTCCTGTCAGAGTCAAGTACTTCCCCACATTTGCTCTGAACAGCCTTCAGATGCCAGAGATGGAGACTGGTGTTGCAAGAAAACAGCAGCACAGTCACCTTCTCTGAATATCTCTGAATATGATACAAATCACTGCTGTCCATGAAAACCAAACAGAAATCACCACATGGATGTTATGAGTGTGTTACATAGGACACGCCACCCCACAGGACCTCCAGCTTCCAGAATGCCCCATCCCAAACCCTTCCTGGATGCCAGAAGCTGCTGAAAAGCCCAGAAGCAACCCTGACACTCTTTAATATACATACACACGTACATGTACATCTACTTACTCACATGCATATGTATCTTACGTACAGATATACACACACGCAGGAAAACTTGAGCAAAACTCCTTGCTTGCCATTTTCCGTCCAAACTACCGACATTTCTCAACACATTTTCTGATTTTCTCAGGAAGAACTACATCTGAAAAGAACTCCAACCACACTGACAAGCCTGGAGCCTGGAACCAAGGAATTTGAAGAAAACATTCTTTTAGCTTTAGGAACTGAGAGGCAGGAGCTGCCAAGGAAAGGGAGTAAGGAGGTTATGAGAGAAGCAAAGGGCAGAGGGCTGTGCAGGCTCTGCATGACACTGCATCCCTTCTGTGAGGGCAGAATTAGGCAGCACAGGACAGAACACAAGCACAGTTGTACTGCAGCAGCTTCTGCACCCACAAATAGACACAAATCTTCTTCAGGCTCCTTCCATCTGCCTGTCTGAAGAACGGGATGAGACATACTGTACTCATGTCTTGGAAAGTAGAAAAGATCAAGAACTGCTAGGAAACTATTTATTAGCACCTAGGAAAAGACAGGATGAGCAATAGTCAACACTGAAAAAAGACACTCCCACCACATCAATTTAATTTCTCTCAAGTGCAGAGAGGATGGATTCTGTGGACAGAGAAGACGCAGATCCTGGACCTGCTTGATCTCAGGGAGGTTATTTCACAGTGTTCCACAGGTCCTCACAGCTGATCTGCACAGCATGATTCACAGGGAAGTGCTCTTAGAGAACGGGACCACACAGGCTGGAGAGCAGCACTCAGGGGCTCCCTGTGGAAATGAGGTGAGTGTTGTGCACAGCTCCATCAGCTCAGCACTGCCCTGGGAGCAGTTGCTGCCCCGGGTACCACTCACAAAGGCAGTGACAGAGAGGAAGCTCCAGCCCACCCACACGCGGTGTGAGGCTGAGGTGGCCGCAAACAACATTAGAAAACCTGACTCAAAATGTGGCAGAGAAATTATCTAAAAAGTACCCATTTTCTCCATCACGTATGGCTGTGAGCAAACACACGGAGGGCTAAACAAAGCCCTAACCTCTAATGCAGAAGTTCTTTCCATTCAATCTCCTAGAGTTTGCAAAGGGACAGCACAGAGCAGTTCCTGTGCAGTGACCAGCACTGCCTGGAGGGCACTGCAGTGCCCTGTGCAGGTGTCAGATCACACCACTCCTCAGAGCCAGCACAGTACCTCACCCACACCTCAGCAATAATGACTTGCCTCTGTGTTTTGCAGGAGCTATACAGAACATGATGCTGGGAGGATGCAGCTCACACTGATTTGGTCTCACCAGGAGCGTGGACCAAGCTGCCATGCGATTGTCCCACTGCTCCCT
This sequence comes from Gymnorhina tibicen, assembly GCA_013399875.1. Classification (NCBI taxonomy): domain Eukaryota; kingdom Metazoa; phylum Chordata; class Aves; order Passeriformes; family Artamidae; genus Gymnorhina; species Gymnorhina tibicen. The sequence continues at coordinate 153,119 of VXAZ01000206.1, forward strand.
TCCACCTGCACCCGGACAGAGATGTGCTACAGACAGCCCGGTAAGCCAGCTGCACAAGTTTGTCCCCAAAATCAGCAGTTCCTCCATTTAGGATTATGCCAAACAGCAAAAAATCTCTCTTCTTGCAGGGCTTCAAACAAATTAAACAAAACAAGAAGACCACACCAAACCAAATCAAAAACAAACCAACAGCAATGGAAAAAATCAAACAGCAACAAAAACCAACCACAAACAAACAAACAAAAGCAACAAGAACACCACAAAACAAAACACTAGAAAACCTAGTATCTGCCATACTGCATGCACGCTGATGACATACTCTTTCTGTTACACCCCACCATGGAAAAACAGCTGTTTCTGAATCAAAGTGGGAGTGAGGAGGGAGTGAGGACACAGAGACAATCATTTGCTCATGACATCTTGGGATTATCCCTATGGGTAACTGCAAGTATGTCTACATATCTATATCTATACAACAAGCATGAAAAATGCACTGGTGACAAATTAAACTCCACATTTATGCTGTGTATCGTAAAATCAGGCATGGAAGGCTCCTCCCCAGCTGTCTTTCTTGTACCTCCGCCGACAGGCCATGAAATGAGCCCTACACTGTGCTTTTGGGATCATTTTCAAATTCCAAGCCCCCCTCTCCCCCTTCTTGTCCTCAAGAAAAGAGCATTTCATATGCCTGTGTTCCCCAAGTTTTTGCCAAGTAGTAAATAAAATGTTAATTACCTGTGTTATTTCCCATCAGATAAGGACATTTTCTGTATTTTCTTTCAGTGTGGGCCTTAAGCTTCATACAACAATGTACAGCTGGACAAGCCAACTTTATAAAAAGGGAGTAATTACTCATTTAATTCAACACCAGCTCTTACCACTGTGTCTGGTCTCAGTTGCTTTGCAGCTGCAGCTGTGTGCGTGTCTACATCACTGCACCTACGGACTGCCATAACACCACTCTCTGATTCTCTATTCTTCTTATTCCCACTGCTTCCTCTGCAATGGCTGTAGGACCTCCCTAACCCTGCACCAAGCAATGGGAGCATTCTGTGGCAGAAGGAATTCACGGCGGGAGGAAGAAAATACAACTTCTTGCTGGCTTAGCATGGTTAAATCACTCAGCAACAGCAAAGTGAAAAGATGGCGATGGTGACGGGACCAGAGCAGTCACCAAGGGGAAATACAGGAGAAGGTTGTCACCAGAAAGTTTTAGGAGGGCTGGCTTATTGTCTCAGGATTGCACCACAGTCCTGCTCCAGCCCTCTCCATGGCCAGCAGCTTCATTTCACTGTTTGCAGCGGCTCAGCAGGAAGACTCGGCCCTCAGAGATTTTCCCTGTCCGGCCCTGCTGCCTCCTGCACCTCCAGGTTTCCCTGCTTCCATTGCTGACCAGCCTGGCTGTGGTGGTCAGCGGGGGCGGCCCGGCGGGCAGGACTCGAGCCAGGTGAGGTGACCTGCCCGGGGCACAGGTGCCTGTCCCCGAGGGACAGAGCCGCTGCAGGAGCAGCGCCAGCCCCGGGTCGGGCCCAGGAGAACCTGGCAGTGCAGCCCCACAGAAAGCCACGGGCTGCTGCTGCAGCCTGGGCTCCCAGAGCTGCAGGGACAGTGGCACAGCTCCCTGCTGGCACGGCCACGCGCCAGGACACTGCCCACAAAAACATTTTTTCTACTCCACCATAAGACATGCAGCAGCCACTTAATACTATTTTAATTTCTTTCTGAATTACCAAGCCTTTTAGAAGGCTTTTTACCAAAAGGGCCTTCTAAAAGCATGTCTACAACACCAGACAATAGGTTGGCAGACAGAAAAGTTCAGCTCTGTATTACACATTATATAGCTCAAAAATACTACCACCTTACCTTGCATCATTTAGGAAGAAAAAGAAACTTGGGGAAGTGCCTCAAAAATATTACCAATAAATTAAACAATAAGAAGAGCGTGACTAAAAGAAACCAAAAAGCTCTGGACAGGCAGAGCAAAGGAAAAGATGACAGAATAGCCTTGAAAGAATTAGTTTTGAAACTCTAATACAGAAGCGTGGACTACCACCTTGTTCTAAACAGCAGCATTTCTACTCCCTCTTGAGAACCCCAGAGCTCCACCGGCGTATCACACACCCTCCCAAAGTGAATGCACAGCTCTTTGTCTCTCAAGGACACGTGCTGTCTGATCACACTTGTCCTGACTGACAGGAACACGAAACCTTCTCGTTTTCCACAGCAAAAACTTCTGAGCACAAAGCACTTTTCTCTGTCTCTCTTAAAATATTTCTGCAAAGGCTTTCCACCTACCAGATCTCGCAGTGAAGCCGCAACCATTGTGCTACTGTCAAATCACTGCCTACTGTCATCAACACTCACCATCACAACCTCTCTCTAGCATCGAGCTGACGGAGGAAACATTCAGTACAAAACATGTAATTCAAAGACACACCTTCTCTAGCAGCAGAAGTAACAGCCTGAATTCAGCTTGAACAAAGCCAAGCTCAATGCTTAACAATATTTCCCAACTATTCTAATTATCTCCCCTTCCCTTATGCTGTGTGTGAGCACAGAAATTTCCAAGGCATTTTAATTTCAACATACTTGAAATAGCACTGGCCCTCAGAACACTGCAAGTTCTGTGGGTCATACACATACATATACAAAACACACAGTGCTTTGTCCGAGAAGACGAAAGCGTTTCCTAGGTGAGGCTGCTGAATTAAAAATTAAAAGCAGATGGCTACAATGCAACGTACTCCTGGAAAGAATCTTAAATTCAAGTTAATTACTTCTTCACAGGATTAAAGAGAACCCGAAAACAAAGCTGAATGCTGCAGAATGTATCAGCCACAGAGAATCCGCAGTGGTCAGAAAGACACGGAGCTGCTGGACAGGATCCGGTGGAGGCCACAGAGATGATCTGGGGTCTGGAGCAGTCCAGACCAGTCTGGTGATGAGCAGAGGCTGCGGGAGCTGGGCCTGGCCAGTCTGGAGAAGGGGAGGCTGAGAGGGGATCCCATCAATCCACACAAACACCTCCGAGGGCTGCCAGAGGATGGGGCCAGGCTCTGCTCAGTGGTGCCAGGGACGGGATGGGGAGCAGTGGCCATAAAATAAACCACAACCAGTTCCACCCCAGCAGGAGGAAGAACTTCTGTCCGTGGAGGGGCAGAGCCCTGGAGCCACTGCCCAGGGAGGGCCTGGAGTGTCCCTGTCTGGAGACATCCCAGCCCCAGCTGGACACGTTCCTGTGCCCCTGCTCCAGGGGACCCTGCCTGGCCAGGGGTGGGACTGGGTGAGCTCCAGAGCTCCCTTCCAACCCCAGATACCCTGGGATTCTGTTCTAAGGATTACTGCTGAAGTAGGAATTATGTTTACCCGGGTAATCGATAAAGGGATATTCTACAAGCACAGATTGACAACATCAACAGGAAGCTGAATGGAAGTCACCATCAGCTTATGAAACATCATTTCCAATGATTATATAAGAAATAACTGAGATGGTGATAGACATCCATGGTGATAGGGTCCATCCATGTCTCTGTTTTAAATCAGTCTGAGCTAACCTCCCACACTGCTACCACTACTCTACCTGCCAAGAACTGTCAGAAATGTAATTCCTGTTCTTTAATCAGCATAAGAATTGCTGTGGAAATTTACAGGGAGCACCAAACGTCCAATACAGACCTCACCAAGAAAGCACAGTGCCCCTGCAAGCAGGAAGGCCACACCTGGATTTTCCACCCATCACTGCACCGAAACGATTTAGGTTCAGGGCTCTCAAGAGGGGATCCAGCTGCTGTTCAGGCTCTTACACACCTTCCTTTGGACTGCAGAGACATGGAGTGCCCACTGCTTGGTTTTCAGCCTCCTGTGAGAGAGGCTCAGAACTTGCAGGATGAAGACACAGCCAATGACAGCAGAGCTGCAGCAAACCCCCAAGAGCTGGAGGCCGGGGCTGGAGAGCGGCGCTGGGGGGGTGGGAGGCAGAGCCCCCAGGGACAGCCTGGAGGAGGGAGCAGATGGCTGCAGGATGGCTGCGCTCTG
>VXAZ01000238.1:0-367287 GCA_013399875.1 Gymnorhina tibicen
AATACACTCCTACCTCTGCCTCTACCCCAGCACCAATCTGGGCATACATACAAAAATCTATCATGCATTATATACTGATTTTCCACTTCCAGGCACTGCACAATTATAGAACAAGAGAAAAAATTCAGATGCTAAAGCAGTTACAGACCTAATTTCTTCAGTAAATAGCCTCATTTGCTAAAAGCCCTTGTAAGGCTCACAGGTCTCTGTCTTCAAAACCAAAAAACCTCAATAATAATCCATATCCCAGAGTAGGAGATTACTAAACATACAGAGAATACCAAGTTCCACTGCTGACATTCTGCTACAAACCTAACTGTTAATGATCAATTCATGATTTAAGATTAAGTACATCATTCAGCTTCTTTGAGAATGGCTCAAGCAAAGTGCCTGTTATCTTCAGAGTAAAAACTGAGTGTCCCTAATGACAGATCTGACATCTGAGGACAGATATCAGTTTTGAAAAGATGTTTGTTTGGGGTTTTTTTACCTCTTAAAATTTTATTCTAGCTATATAGAATGTAAGGCTAATATCTATCTTTGCTGCATCCATATTTGGAACAGACTGTTTCTTCAGTCAGGAGAAGCAATAAAAATTAACTAGAGCCATGCCTTTGCTCTGAGAGTTCTAGCATGAGAACCAGCTTTTTTTAGGATAATGAGGCTTATATTAACACCATCTTGCAGGGATCTCTGGTTTATTTAAATCCAGCAGTTTAGTTGTCTTTCACACAGGTAGTGATTTTTCTTTAAACTCCCAAAAATACCAATCAAGACAGGACTTTTTTTAGAGAGTCATTTTCACAATAATTCCAGTCAAGTTTTGAGGAAGATTTATTTGAAGAATCTTCAGGTAATGTTGCTAGCATTTATTTATTCTATCCTTTATTTTAGATGGTTATAAATATAAATAGTGAAATTTTCCAGAATAATTTTCTAAATCCTTACATGAAGACCATAGCGTGGGCTCAAAATTGTTAATTATCTCTTTTAAGAAAGTAGCACTGATTTTAGGACTCACCTTGTTTCTACACAGTCTATCATAAATCAAAGCAGGGATCCAAGAAATTTATTAATATGTGACATTAACACAAGCACAAAATCCCAGTAGGTTCCAGATTCAATCCTCATGCATGAATTTCCCTTACACTACAAACACAGTGAATCTGGTGCATTTAGGGCATCAGATTGTTCCTATTGCTCCCAGGAATCTGATCTGCGCAAGTACAAAACCGTTCATCCATGTTTGGTTACTACCCAAGTATAAATAAATACAGATAGTATGATACATGGTTACCTAATAAATTACTTGTGAATGTGTCTTGGCAGTAGGTAGCTTTAGATTATTGTTAATAGTATTTTCTTGAATGAGTCTACCCGCCCAAGTCCATAATACCATGCAAACCTGAAAACATAATGTATTAAATACATGTTTTGTACTAAATGGAACAAATAGTAGATTAATCACTTTATAATACACAAAAAATGGAGATTGGATAAACACTTACTCAACTACACATTTCAGGTTCTGTGACTTCTGGAACTAAAAAGCTATATTTGAAATTAATAAGCTTTGCAAGATTAAACTCAATGTTTTCTACAGTTCTGTGTGAACACCCTCCAGAATTCTGTATGAATACCTTCCAGAATTTAAGTGTCTCAAGCATTCCACTGGAAAAGCCAGAACATGATTATGAGGTTTAATATTGTATCTGAGAACGATATATTTCCATATCAAACTCTGAAATATGAAAAAAGTTATTAGACTTTACATAATGAAAACAGCCTTGTAAATACTAACTATGGAAAATGTAATGAATTAGCTTTCATTTCATGTTGCTTCCTTATATTATTTTTAATATTCTTTCTTTTATGTTGCTGTTTATAGCAGTCTCTTAAAAAGTATCTACCTTTCTCTCATAACAAATTCTGAGAGGAAGTAACACTTAAAAATGTTTACAGTAATTTAAAACAGTCTTATAAACTAGCAACATAAAATGTTGGTTCTATGCTTTAAGAAAATCCCACTTCCTCTCTCACATGCATCCTGCATTTTTGGTTTTTTTAAGACTCTTACTTCCTCTTGTTAGACAGAATAGAAGGACATAAGGAGAAAATTACCAGAGTAGTTATTCAGGGTTTGAGTATAAGTTCAGGTATTTTGTTTCATATTAATATACTTTTAAATTTATTTTCTAGAAATTCAAATCTCAAGAGTATTGTTACTACCTAAGAAACTTTCTGTATTCTATAATATGAACTGTGTTCTATAATATGAACTTTAAGCTTGTTTTTTATTGATGCAGAAGACTGAATTTTAAAACCCTCAATCTATGAACAGCTGAATATGTGCTAATTTTCCATATGAGTAGTTCTATTCAATTCAACACCTTTTCTGAAGTATACAGTAGAATAGATCTCAGAGTTGATTGTTATGATTTTGGGCCCTTTATGCTTCATTGTTAAACATGGAGCTGAAAGCTTTCACAGAATCCAGTGAAACACCTCCTGCCTCTCTGGTGACTTCATCCTGCTCCAGTTCAGTTCAGCCAATAAGCCTTTGTAGCCCTTGGTTTACACCTTGCCTCCCTGGACCAGCCATTGTTCCTCAACAGACCAAGGTTCCTGCAGCCAAGTAAATATGATCCTGCTATTACTGGTCAAAAGCTGCAGGCTGGCTTTAGCTCCACAATGATCCACAACAGCTACTGCCTAACCTGCATTAATTTCAGCTCTGTGAATAGGAGAAATGGCTGGAAGACCTAGGCAGTGTAATTCTAAGAAACAACAGTCCTAAGAACAAACTGAGCTGGTGGATGGCTTTTGTGCAACTTTGAAATGTTTACTGAGTACCAGTGAGAAGGAAGCAGGCTGCTATAAGAAACTATAAAATTAACTCCATAAAAATTCCAGATTGAAGAAGACTTCTCTTCCCCCAGTTTCTGGGGTTTCATAAATCTACTCCTAGGTGATTGATTAGAAGAAGAAATTACAGAGTAACATGCTCTGTACCTGTACACATCTTTCCTCCAGTTAATGCCTTTACATACTGGAGCTCACAGAAGTATTCCAGTATGAGAAATTCATTCTTATATATACAGATGATAAATGAATCCATACAATACCTAGATGTTTAAAACTTTTAATAAGTATGATCTTATACATGTACCTTGTTGGACTTTGTAGCTATTTTCATTTCTATTTCATTGCTTTACAAGTAGTAATCATTACAGAATATTTTTGTCTTCCTTCCTAATTTCTTCTGATTTATTAGGATAATATTAAATTAAACAATGACAAGTTCTAGGTCTGTATTGGGTCTTTCTGAGATGAATTTAATTTTCCCCACAGCAGCCCTCATAGTGTTGTGCTTCTTATTGGTAGCTAGAAAAATATTGATTACACAACAGTGTTTTGGCTACCGCTGAGCAGTATTGGCATAGCATCAGAGCTGTCTCTCCAGCATTCCCTCCTCGACAATAGGCTGGGGGAACAAAGTCTTGGGAGGGAAAATAGCCAGGACATCTGACCCAAATCGACTAAAGGGATATTCTATACCATATGACATCTGCTCAGCAATGAAAGCTAGAAAAAAGTAAGAGGAGGGAGGGACACTTGTCTTCCAGAGCAACTACTACATGTACCAAAGCCCTACTTCCCAGGATGTGACTGAACATCACCTGCTGATGAGAAGTAGAGAATAAATATTTGGGGTTTTTTGCTTCCATGTGTGGCCTTTGCTTTTGTTTTATTAAACTGCCTTTATTTTGACTCACCAGATTATTTCCATCTTATTTTCTTCCCCTTTGTCCTGTTGAGGAGGGGAGTGATAGAGAAGCTTGGTTGACGCTTGGCATCCAGCCATGGTCAACCCACCACAATGCCATAAAGTTGAACCAGACTATGAGCTTTGGACAGCTATCCCAGTGATTGTGACAAATTGGCAATAAATTTAAATGTTGACACATGCAAAGTAAAACGTGGGAAAAAACAAGCTTAGCTATATGGAAACAGAAAAAAAAATCTCTACTGTAGATATAAACATGAAGCAAAGTACAAGAACTGGGAGATGCTTATAAGCTCAGGCTCTTGCTCGTGGTCCTCACCTGAGTATGGCTGCAGCTACTCCTGTGCCTGGATATGTATCCCACTGATTTGGCCCTGTAGGCTGATTTCCCATCCTAAGGTGAGCCCCACCTGACCATGATGGACTCCTCTGAAGACTGTCCCTAAGCCTTCTCTGTTCCTTCATGGGGAGCAGTGGGATAGGATCTTTGTCTGCATGGACAATGCCTTGTCCAGCCTCACTGCCACCCTCTCTCTTGGCTTATCTTCCCCATGGGGCAGCCAGCCCTTGCTGCTCCCAAACAAGATTATTTCACCCAATGTAGTTATCAGATTAAGTATTTAACACAAACAGAAGGAAATACATTTTAAAAACATAATCATATTTCAGAGCTCAATGCCATAATGCATTGCATAAAAAAGACATAAAAACAAGCAACTTAGAAAGAAGCTTTTCAGGACAGGAGCATTAGCAGCTATGAAATATGATGTATGTTTCATCTCAAACTGCAAAAGATGCTGAGCACTAGATGCAAGTAGGAAGATCACCCATCATCTCCTCACATACCTGTTCCCAGCTGATGTCAGAGGAGAATATGAGCCAAGGTGGACCTAGACAGACCTTTATGAAAGCTCCTATGTTTCATGCCTCTGGTAGTTGCAGTGGAACTAATAATATAATTTCTCCAACAAGGCAACTTCCTAGGGCATGCATGTCAGCCAAGACCTTCAGAACTTTTTTACCTGCACAAATCTGATCCTGGAAGGTACTGGGAAAATCGTGAATGAAGAAGTGGTATTAATCGAAGATCGCACCACCTTTTCTCCCACCTAAGTCCTGGGGATGCTGGCCATGAGGAACATGATAATGTATCCTGAAAAACATTAAAAGATCCTTCTCAGTTTTGAACTTCATTGTAAGCACTCAGCAGATTTGGAAAGAAAGAGATAGACTTCAAAGACTTTATATTTCATTTGGCAGTGTTCCACTTTTCCCAAATCCCTTGTCATCAGTTTTAGTGAGCACTGGAAAGATTCTAAATAGAGTCTCTAAATTATTTACTATACAACCATAATTCAGTTGTTTCCTGTGGCTCTGTACATATTTACATACATATCTTTTCTAATGATATCACCTCAAAACCTGGTAATTGGAAATGCAATTTAGTATGTGATGAAAATCTTCAAAATTGTCAAGTCTACATGCTTGTGATGAATATTTGAATTTTACCTACTTAGAGAAGACAATGCTTATATGAAAACTGAACTTTATCATCTTTATGGTCATATCTACAAAGAATATTTAAATATCTACAGTCTAACTTGACCAGTATTTTTAAAGAATATAGATTTTCATGGGAAATGCTTATAAAAAGTTAAATTATCAACACCTGTTCTTAAAAATAAAACACCTCTTTCTTTCTTTATAAAATGCTTTATAAAATAGTGATAATGATGATGCTGTTTTTCTGAAAGAGCATGATTCTTCAAAGTGCCTTCTCATAGTGACAAAGGATGAGGAAAAGGCTAAGGTATTTAATGCCTTCTTTATCATAGTATTTAATAAGACCAGTTATTCACCTGGTAGCAAACCTCTGAGCTGCGAGACAGGGATAGGGAGCAGAGTGAAGCCACCATAATCCAAGGGGAAATGGTCAGTGATCTGCTGCATGTGGCCAGATGGGATCCACTGAAGGATGGTGAGGGAGCTGGCACAGGTGCTCAGCGAGTCACTTTCCATCATTTATCGGCAGTCCTGGCTAACCAGAGAAGTCTCAGTTGACTGGAAGTTGGCAAATATGATACCCATCTACAAGAATGGCCAGAAGGAGGACCTGGGGAACTACAGGCCTGTCAGCCTGTCCCGGCGCAGGTCATGGAGCAGATCATCTTGAATGCCATCTCACACCATGCACAGGACAACCAGGGAATCAGGCCCAGCCAGCACAGGGAAGGCAGGTAAGGCAGGTCCTGCTTGACCAGCCTGATCTCCATTTATGACCAGGTGACCAATCCAGTGGATGAGGGAAAGGCTGTGGGAAGAGTGGCTGGAAAGCTGCGCGATGAGAAAGAACCTGGCGGGGCTGGTCAACAGCAGCTGAACATGAGCCAGCGTGTGCCCAGGTGGCCAAGAAGGCCAATGGCATCCTGGCCTGTATCAGAAATAGCGTGGCCAGCAGAACCAGGGCAGTGATTGTCCCCCTGTATTTGGCACTGATGAGGCCTCACCTCGAGTGCTGTGTCCAGTTCTGGGCCCCTCAGTACCAGAAGGACATTGAGGTGCTGGGATGTGTCCAGAAAAGGGCAACAGAGCTGGGGAAGGGTCTGGAGCACAAGTCCTGTGAGGAGCAGCTGAGGGAGCTGAGGTTGTTTAGTCTGGAGAAAAGGAGGCTCAGGGGAGACCTTATCACTCTCCAAAACCACCTGAAAGGAAGCTGCAGTCGGAGCGGGGCTGGCCTCTTCTCCCAAGTAACAATGACCGTATATCAATATATCAGTAAAATTATACCTGCTGATTTACATTCTATCTCAAACTTTGTATTTTTTCTTACTGGTATCTTCTATAATATAACTATTGCAAAAATTTAGTACACCTTCTATTTCTCTAGAGTGTGTATTTTAAGATCTATGGAATTATAAAGCTTTACCAATCTGGACTTTACTTTTATATATGTTCATATATCTTTATGTATATGAAACAAAATATCACTAAAAATATCATATTAGCTGAGCAGCAGTCTTTTCACAGGTAGTTCACTTATTTAAAACATTGAATCTCTGGTGAAACATTCTATAGATTCAACAAAAATAAATAAATTATTGGCTAGGAAGACTATGCTAGGATGTTGTTTTGAACATCTTAAATTTTTAATGATTTTGTCCGCTTTTGGGAACCTTTCTTCACCTGCAATTAAACTTGGGGGAAAAAATGAAATGCAGTAAAAGTTCAGATACAAATTGTAAGCCGGGATACGACTGCAACAAAAATGTTAACACTGCCTTTAGTCTGTCTGCGTAGCTCTTTGAACTGTTGACAAAAGACCAAAACCAGTCTTGTCTACCCCAAGTTCTGAGTCAAAATTCTCCTTCATGTAAATTAAAAAGATTATAAATTAAGAAACAAGATTATGGCTGTAAGTCACAGAGTCATAGAATTTCTAAGTTGGAAGGGATCCACAAGGATCATTGAGTCCAGTTCTCAGTCCTGCACTTGACATTCCCAACAATCCATAACAATCCCACAATGTGCCTGAGAGCATTGTCCAAACACTTCTTGAACTCTGTCAGGCTTGGTGCTGTGACCACTTCCCTGGGTAGCCTGTTCCAGTGCCCAACCACCCTCAGAGCAAAGAACCTTTTTCTAATATCCAACCTAAACCTCCCCTGACACAGCTTCAGGCCATTCCCTTGGGTCCTGTCACTGTCACCACAGAGAAGAGATCAGTATCTGTCCCTCTTCCTCTCACGAGGAAGTTGTAGACTCCAGTGAGGTCTCCCCTCAGTCTCCTCTTCTCCAGGCTGAACAGACCAAGTGCCCTCAGCCACTCCTCNTCTGAACAGACCAAGTTCCCTCAGCCACTCCTCATACGGCCTCTCCTCCAGACCTTTCACCATCTTTGTTCACCTCCTCTGGACACCCTCTAATAGCTTTAGATCCTTCTTATACTGAGATGCCCAAAACTGCGCACAGAACTTGAGGTGAGGCCGCCCCAGTGCAGAGCAGAGCAGGACAATCCCCTCCCTTGCCTGGCTGGCAATGCTGTGCCTGATGCCCCCCAGGACACAGCTGGCCCTCCTGGCTGCCATAATCAATGTGCCATTGACCAGGACGCCAAGGTCCCTTTCCATGACACTGCTTTCTAGCCTCTTGTTCTCCAGTCTGTCTGTACATCCAGAGCTTCCCCCTCGCAGGTGCAGAATCCAGCTCTTGCCCTTGTTATGGCTGCCCTTCATATGGTTGGTGGGCATCCAGCCCACCAGATTTGTCAAGGTCTCTCTGCAGGGCCTCTCTGCCTTCGAAGGAATCAACAGCTCCTCCCAATTTCGTATCATCTGCAAACTTGGTTAGTATCCCTTTGAGTCCTGAACCCAAGTCACAGATCACAATGTTGCTGAGCACTGGGCCTAAGATATGGCCCTGCAGAACCCCACTAGTGACCAGTCACCAGCCTAATGTCACTCTGTTCACTATAACTCTGTGTCCAACCCATGAGCCGGTTGCTCATTGATCATGTGTTTATCCAGCTGTCATAACTTCTTCTAGCAAATATTCAGAGAAAAAGAAAGAATTGTGGGATAAGAGTTGTACATAATTTAGGAATTCATACAGAGGTCTCCTTTGGTTTTAAGAACCCTGCTCCCATGACAAGGGGACATCTAAGATAAAACCACACCTTGGACTTCACTAGAAGAATCTAATTTAGGGTGAATTATAGACTCGTGATATCAGATTATATTACTTAAACTGAAGGTACAATACTTGGTTCCAGTAAATTATTATCAGTCATTATTGCTGCACTAGTTACATACATTTTTATTGCTATTTGATATCAATTTTATTGGTGTTATCTATTTGTAAATTCCAGCTCCTAAAACTTGTATAATTCCTAAAGGTTTTCCAGATTACAATCAGGTTTTAAAGCTGTGGTATTGTTATTTAAATCTCTGGGTTGTTATTTAAAACTTTTAATAGTAAAATATGAAAGCACAATAAAACAAGGTGGAAATTAGAAATGGCTCCTCAACTAGGCTTACATTTCAGGTTTTTTAATATTTTTAAAATAATTATGATCTATAGTGGTTTATTTATTCCATGCTTTTTATATTGATGCCTTGATGGGGCTACCTAAAAACAGAGGTTAGACAAAATTAAGAGGATAAAAGTAGGTATATTTATCTTCATCTATCAAAAAGCCAAATACTCAGCAAAAAATCCTTTAGAACTATATAAAATAAAAGAAATTTTGCATTTTTTGGCTAAGAAAATATTTTAAAGTTACTTGTTGCACTTCAAAGGCATCTTTTAGTAAGTATCTGATCAGGTATCTGTAGCATTGTATCCCAGAGACACTCTGCTCCATAATCCTATCCCACTTCAGGTAAAATTTTAAGTGTACAAATTACTAGAAGTAAAAATAGGCAAAAACATGCACCTAAACATCTTTTGACAAAAGTTTTAGATAATGCATGCAATATAAGTAACGGAAAAATATTCTCACAAATTTTTCTTCCTTTTCATAAATAGATATATATTCATTTAAGAATTTAAATTCCTATGCAGAGAAAATAATGTAGAAGAAAAAACTTTTGCAAAATCCCTACTGCCCAAGTAAACAGTAATCATACATATCAAGGCACAATCTCAGCTTTAATAATGTCACAGTTTAATTCCCAGCCATATTTTCTGGCTATTCTTTTTTCCCTCTGCAGAACCATCTGTCTCCACCGTTAACTAGAGCTGCTCCCCTGTTGCTGTCCTTTATTAGTACTTCCACTTTGCTATTATAGCATAATTATTCTTCCATCAAGAAGATTCAAGCTCTTACCGTGTTGTTGGGGTGGTAGTTGAGATGCAAACCACTGTCACACAGGGGAGAGGATGTGCCACTGCTTTGGTCACTGGGGGCACCTAATACAAATACAAATTCACAAAAGGATTCTTCTTTAATCAATGGGACATAATTCAAATTTGTATATGTATGTATGCATTCTCCTCACCCCCAAATAACTTCAATCATATATAACATTCATTTACTTTCTCCATTCGATGTCTGTCTTCTGGCTTGAGTGGAATGCCTTTGTAAGCTAAATGGAGGCTCAAGAAAACCTCCTCTGGTGCTTGGTTTAAATAAAGTTAATGTCTGCCTGGTAAGAAAAAATCCCACAAAGTTTCTTTCAAATTTGACAGTAAAAGGGAAGTGTGTACCTTCTCTCTTGGTTTTTACTTGAAGGAACCTGTCAGATAACCCTTTTGCTGCTCTCAGTGGAGTTCACTGTTCTAAACGTTCTTGTAATGGTTTAGGAAATTACAGTGCTACGCCTCAAAAGTGACATGATAGGATCCATGCAAATGCACGCTCCTATGCATCACTCAGGCTACTCTTTGGTACCACAGCCTTTTGTAAAAGGAAAAAAGGTACCAGGATGCATTTTTATTTAGGAATACAGTGTTCCGATTCTTTTCTTGTTTCACTTAAATTTAATACATAGACAAAAGAAAAAGACAATATTCCATCAAATGTTTGTATAAAATGCTATTTCATTATTTAGTTTATTTAATTCCTACTAACTTAAAATCAAAGGCTAGAAGTATTGAAATCAGGTATTTATTGTTTTGTTGCTTAAAATTTGAGCAATTTATTTCACTCTCTTAGGGAGCAAAATGCAGAAGGAAAGCAGAGGTGGCAAAAGGCACAGGCTGATATATAAATATGGTTAGATATGCTGAAATTGTCTATAATTATGCATTCACACTTACAATTTAATATAATTAAAGGAAGACAGCTGTCTCCATATGACTCTCATGGGACTAGTTGACTAAAACTCAGTTTGGACTAAAAAAAAATACTTATCTTTCCAGAGTAATTTATTCTTAGGTAGACAGACATCTCCACCAAAGCCTCTGAATTTTAAACAAAGTTAAGCCCTCTGAATATACACACACAATCTCATTTTCACATTTACAAGAAAAAACTCCCTGAGACTAAAATACTATCTGATGCTGCCTGAAAAACTGATTTTAAACACTCTGAATCAGGATGTGAGCTATTGCAAACTAATGTAATTCTACTGTTTTACCTGCAACTTTACTGATTCACACTAGCCAAATGCCTGGTTATCTGCTTTTCAACCAAAGATAGCAATTTTTCTCCTGAGGTCAATGTTAACAAAAGCCCTGGCAATAGGAAAAACTCGTATCCAGGCAGCGATGCTGATTGTTAAACTGCTGTCAATCACCCTCAATGCACATAGTTTCGGAAGCTGCAAGTGTTCACGGGTATGGAATTGATGGTTCTTCTGGCCAAGTAATAAAGGCTTACATGCACAATCTTCATTCAGTGGCAGTTTGAGAAAAGCAGGTGCTCTTTTCAGAAAGGACACAGTTAGGGTCACTTCTTCCCCTGCGTTGCGAAGGACCTGTACCTGGAAAAGAAGTATAGACAGACACCTTGAAATAAATTTACGACGAAAATGCATTAGCAAATGTGAGTAACACCACACAGCTTTCACATACCAGAATATAACTGCTTAGCAATTTATTGCAATTACATTTGTTTGAGAAGAAAGCAAGATGTAAAGCTTGCTATGTGCTTGTCTGTTGTGTTTCGAGCCACACATACACTTAATGGGCTGAGGGGAGCATTAGCCTCCTATATTAGTACTGGCTTCGACCTGTGCTGTTGGAGAACTTGTTCCTTGAAACTATTCAGCTATGTAACACCTTCTCTCAGGTCTGGAATCATCCCCCCTAGCATGTATGTATTTAAAAAAATAAATGTATATTTTCTCTATTCAAAGTTGTCTCATAAATCCTCAACCAAAACAACAGCAGTAGTTTCCACAGCTGTGCCACAATCCTATCAGCAAATCTTTCTAACAGTCACAGAGTTAAATTTAGCTGAAGCGCTCCAGCATGGATGAGAGACCTAATCTTCATCACAGACACAGAGGAACAGAACCTATTTTAAGCCTTAAATCTTAGATAAGCACAAGATTAGGTTTTGCCAAAGGGCAGCTTGCATTTTGGACATAGAATGCATAAAGCACCTATCCAGCTGTGAATACTTTTAGCCTTCCTGTACTCTCCCATAGTTACCCCTCTGGCTTTTGTTCATCTTTAGCTTTTGTGTGGTACAGCTGTAGACACCCCAAACATACGGCAGAGTGAGTGAACTCCAGGCACCTCCCCAGAGTGGCAGAAAGGAAGCACAAAAGCAACTAAGCAAAACGCTGTATTAAATCACAGAGGAGGAACGTTTGAATCGGCTTATAACCTGAGAGGCAAGAATCAGGTCTGTTTCAGAGAAGAACCATTTCCTGTTCTGGCTTTATGACTTCAAAACTCTTCCAGGGCTGATTTAAATTGGGCTTACAATGACAGAAGATTGCACCATGCCTCTCTCCGAGTGACTGTGTTCATACTGTGCAGAGAGCCAGCTCACAGGGAGCCACTTTCAGAGAGCTGCTACACAGTGAGGCATTAGGCAAACATTTTATACTAGCACATATCTGCTCCCTTTCTGCTGTGCAGCTGAATAACACACAGGTAACCCTCCTGTCATGCTGCTGCTTGAGAGAAAGCCTCGTAAATAATTTATGAAGCATTGCTATTCTTTAATTATGTCTGTCAATAACCTACTCAACATTTAGTTACATGCATGTGTATAACTATATATTGGGATGCTTTCACATGGAATCACTGCATTATGCTGTTAACTTAAAGCAATTCTTCAGGAAAAAATGTCAACTTTGCCTTGAAACACAATAGTTTCTACTCCATGCTGGTTGCCACAGAGGACTAACAAAAATGATGACAGAATATTTGGTTCAGTAACTGAAATTTTAGGGTCTTTATTGTTTAAAATAGCACAGTGGTTGTCTGCACATTTTGCAGTATAGTATGTATTTATATGTATGTCTGCAAATAAACACAGAAACATCACAACAAATTTAATTAACTTATACTGCATGCCAAAAACTTCATCTGTAACACAGAATCATAGAATCATTTAGGTTGAAAAGATGAGTCTCTTTGATGAGCAGTTCCCAGTTCTGATACCTTTTATATCTTAAAATTTTTATGCAGCAATTTTTTCACAGAAAGATGACTTCCAATGTGCAGAAAAATAGATCAAGATTCTGAAGTCCTGAATTCAGCCAGAGAAACTGTCCTGTATCCTCAGCCTCCATAGAAAATTCATCCTTTTCCTCTCATATGTAGTAGTCACACAGTTCAGAATAGTCAGAGCCAAAGCAGAAACTTACAGGTACGTATTCTCTATTGTTTGGATGTGGATAGACAAAGTGCAGGAAAATACAGCTACTCTCTGATTTTAGAAAAAAAATATTTCTTTTTACTCAGGAACAGAGAATAAATTACCAACTTTAATTTATAAAGTCACCTTTTAAGATAAGTGGATATCATCTGTGAAAGAAGCTGAGAGAGTAAACTGCCCTGAATTGTTCTCCCAAGAGCCTACATGATTTCACTTGATAATATATTGCTCCATAAAGCCTGTAAGATGCTGTAAGTAGTCTACTGTAACCTTTTTCTCTAACCTCTCTCTCCCTCAAACCTCTTCTCATAGAATGAAAACTTTAAGCTGGAACACGTTTCAGTTTAAATCAGCAATACTTATACCAATGAAGTGTATTTTGGAGTGTAAGGAGCATATAATGCTTAGTCACTTAGAAAGTGACTAGATTTTGACATGCATAATAAACACTAAAGATAGATAAAAGATTAAAAGAGAAAACTACTAGGTAATGATTACAACAAAGAGAAGGTGAGTTATCGATCCCATTTTGCTTACTTTCTAGTCATTAACAAAGCCATTCTGGGAAATAAGTTTAGGGAAAGAAATTGGGAATTTTAATTACTTTATTGTCTTTTTCTAGCTTTCAGTTGAAAGCTTTACTGTTATTTTACATTCTTTATCCTTACTTTATGTAAGAAATGTAAAATTACTGAAGTGTTTTAAGGGAAGTATGCCTTACAAGATTAATTTACTTTGTGTTCTCATTCACCATGTACAGCATGCCGTATTGCCATTCTTCCATGCAGACAGAGAAGGAGGTACAATGGGAAATCTACTCCTACTGACAAATGATTTTAGTAGTACACAAGAACAGCTCATGTTCACGAATGGAAAATAGATGATTTTTCCAAAAAAAAGGGTAACAGCCAAAAGTAATGTGGCTAATTGTTACGGGGAGATATGTTTATGAAATGAAGCTCAACACTTGAAACACAAGGAGTCAAACAGTTTGTTTGTAAGAGACAGTACAGTTAAAATTTCTCAGTAGAGTTAGAATTTCTAGAGTTTTACAAATATGAGTGAAATTCCAACAGTCAGAGATACTGGCATATTAATTATATCTTCTCTCTTCCTCATTGCCAAACATCAGTTTAGCTCAAAACTTTATAGAGCTAATATGAGGACAGTGTGAATGAAAATGTCTTGCTTGCCTCATGTACATTCACAAAAAATGAATTTATCTGCACAAGTATATCCGTGTGGACATGATTGGTAGTATATTACACCAACTAAGCAGTAATGACTTTCACCACTGAAGTCAACTCATGAACACATTGAACAAATCAGTTGTCAATCACGATATAATCTGTAGATAAAGAAATGGATAGATACATGAACAGCAATACTGCTTGCTTATTTGGAAGAAAACTCCCTTACATTTATTGTATACATATTGCCAATAACTTGTCAATCATGCACTAGCATTGACAAAAAAATTTTGACTATTTCTGGCAGCAATAATTCTAGAAATATTTCAAGGTTACTTTCAGACACAAGAGGGAATATGTAAATATAAGCTAAATATGTATTTTTTCAGTTACAGCACGGTCTCTGATTTATAAGGAAAACTTAGAGCTAGGTTGATCAGAGGAAGTAACTTTGGATTTTTTTCCCAGAACCATGATGTAGTGTATGCATGGTAAAAATGACTCAATATTAAAAAGCTAGGGACTACTTACTAGTTCTTGCAAACAATGACTCTCTCTTAAGAATTTGCAATTATTTGAAAAAATTTCAGAATTCTTCTCATTTTGCAGTTTCTTCTTCCATATTTTGATATAGTTATATTAAATACCTTAAATTACTGATATGTTAGTCCACAAATGAGAAAAAGGTGGGGGTTGTTTTGTTTTGTTTGATTGCTTTTTTGTTCTTTCTGCCCCACCCCTCCCTACTCGGGGGTAAGGTGTATTTAAAATGGCAAAAAGAGAGAACGGGAGAGACCTTGATTCATTGAATGTTGAACAGTGGCATTAAAGTGGTACCACAAATTTTCAATA
The DNA here is from genome assembly GCA_013399875.1 of Gymnorhina tibicen. NCBI lineage: Eukaryota > Metazoa > Chordata > Aves > Passeriformes > Artamidae > Gymnorhina > Gymnorhina tibicen. Next base: position 15,104 of record VXAZ01000238.1, read on the forward strand.
GATTAAAAAACATCAGGTCACTGAAAAAAAGTATTAATTATTAATCCTGCCTTCTTACTGCCTGGACCTTCCAAAAATAAATTTTACTAGGGCTATTACATACAAGCGCTGATTGATTACTGATTTCCATAATGATCCCATCACTTATAAAATATTCCAACGTGGTTGAACCACAGTTGGTTCCATCCAACTGGATGGAACAGGTTCCCCAGGGAAGTGGTCACAGCACCAAGCCTTACAGACCTCAAGAAGTGTTTGGACAACACCCTGTGGCACATGGTGTGATTCTTGGGGTGTCTTGCACAGGGACAGGAGTTGGACTTGATGTTCTTTATGGGTCCCTTCCAACTCAGCATATTCTAAGATTCTATGACTTTCCCTAGTATGTGAAAACATGTAAGTGGACCCAACTTCTACAAAGTGAACAAGAAACTTACTTTTGAATGAATACTAATTTTAATTAAATATAAAAACATTTTTTCAAAAATTTCAAAACAATAATACAGCAACTTCCTAAGATGATTTTTATCATATATGAGGAGTTTGGTGCAGGTGAGAAAAATTCCCAGTGCTAAATCCAGGGAATATTTGCATGACAAAAATTTAACTCAGTAGTAGACCTAACATTTCCTATTTCTAACTAGGTTATATATTCCCGCTGCATACCATGGAGAAACTCCTTTCAGAAGAGATATGGCAATTTCTAAAGCAATGCATCCTAAATTGCAGAAAATGCATGACCAGATACCATTAAAAAGATTTGCTCATTGTTTGTATCATTGAAAGGCAATGATCTGCTTTATTTCCAGAGGCTATATTGACTATTTAGGATACATAGGTTTTCTTTCTATAGAACTCTTGATTTTTAATATTTTTGAGATATTCTGTGAAGCCTTACATTTTAGGCATAGGAATTTACCTAACTAGATCAAGTTTTTTCTAGTTAAAAATGAATAATAGTAACACTTAATATGTTGATATAGAAGTTGCATGGATTTAATAATGAAAAGTTATTTAGTACTGCTGTTACTACTTGATTTAGCTTTATTTTTTAATTTCAGCCAGTGAGTAATAGCAGCTATTGATTTGATGGTGCATGGTGTCTAACGAAGTCATCCCTGTAACAGGAAGAAGCCATGACACTGAAAAATCTTAACATCTCCTTATCAACATTATGGCTCTATATATTAAATTCCTGCTGCTGTTTTAAAAATCATATACATATATTTATTTCAGAATGAGTTCATGTCGAAAGAACTACACAAACAGAAACATTAAATATTGTCAATAAACTTTCTTATGCAAAGTATAACCTTACTACCAATGGGAGCAAGAATTAATTTACTTCTACCACAAATAGCCCTATATAAAGTTAGGATGTTCATGAATGAAATGAGATAGGCAAAAAACTCAGTTGTGCATGTCTGAACCAGTAGCTGTGTGAAATAGTGAAATTAAAAGAGTCAGTGTTTCTGGAGCGACAGTGACTATATTTCTATGCAATTACTGTAATGACTGTAAGGGGGCTATTTGAAGAAGTGAATTTTATGGTGATGTGTGATATTGCTGAATAAAATCTCTACATAATAACAACACTAATCTGAATTTTTTTTATAATGTCTACAATGATATTGCCTTTTAATTTTATAAACCCTTTTCAATTCCCAGTTCAAGAAAACATTTGAGCATATGCTGAAGTCTCTCTCAATATATTCAGCAAAGCAATGAAGCGTGAAGTCCCTCTGACTTCAGTAAGTATTCTTTCCTGAATAAGACTGTAAATCCCCTCTCAAATTACCAGTGAAATTTACCCACCCATAAAATGGTAAGGATTTAAAACAGAACACTTATTTAAATCCCAAGATCTATGTTCTCTTGAACTGGAGCAAATTTCACTCTTCAGTCTTTAAAGAAAAATTCAGTTCATTGGTGAATACCTCAAATTGTAAAATTGGGAAAATAAAAAAAAAAGGAAAGGTATAAGACACCTTTCTAGCCAATGTACATTTACACAATGCACAAGTATCAAGTCCATAGGCAGATAACACAACACACATTTTGACACAATCACAGAGAGGTCAAAAGCTACAAGGCTTCAAGCACACCTGTCTTGAATTATGTTTATTTTAAAAATCAACTGTTTTATTTAGTAAAAGCCATATAGTTAATACAGAATATTAGCATTAAGAACACATCAGTGCATAGTGAGTTTTCAACTCCAATAATCTAATATTTATCACAGTATTTTCCAACAATTGAAGTTAATCCAGAAATATAATATCAAGAGCTATCAAAGCTTTTTTCCTTCAGAAAATTTTTCTTCCCAATATGCAGAGCAAACTAGAACACATTTTATGACAGAAGTTCCTACTTCTGCAGAACTTAAAGTATACTCCAGACTATAGTTTGACACTACCACACAGCTGTAGGTTTTAAACTTTTGCTGTCTGATTCCAAAACCTGTGTTAGATATTTAGACACAAACCCAAAGGGCTGCACACTAGAACTGGGGGCTATCTCAAAAAAGGGGACAGGAACTGCAGGGCAGAATGGTGCACTTCCCAAGGACACAGGAAGACATGCCCTTCTATTCTGAGCTCTCTTCTGCTTGTATCCTGCTACTAGCACTGTTTTACAAAAGTGCAGTATCACAAGAACTTACAGCAAAGACACCCTCCAGTGCCCCCCACTAAGAAATTATTCTGAAAAGTGCAGATAGAGGTTTATGGATCTGCAAGATGACACAGCAGTGGAATTGAAGCAGTGCTTGCTTAGTGAATGCTCCAGCTACTAAGGCACTATACAAAAGATCATTTCAAAGTAACATACACAGGGATTCAGGGTTTGATGCTTTTTGACAAGTCCCATCAGACTGGCCACTTAGAAAGAAAATTCCTCTTGGTCCCAAGTGACAGCACTTGTTTAAGCTAGACCATTAGGTGGTTTCTCAGATGTACAGCATCATACCAGTCATTTTATAGCTATACTCAGGCTTCCTTCATTGATCCTTGCTCTACCTGTTTTCACAGGCTCATGGGCTTTAGTCAGAGGTACCAGAACATGCAACCTCAAGACTGCTGTATAAAGCATTAGTAGAAAACTAAGTGATCCTCCTTTAAAAGTAGATTTCATCATCTTTCAAGCCTACATGCCAAGTAGTCCACTTACATTAGCTAACACTGAGAGCATGTACAGAATTTCCTTCACAGGAATGACTATGATAATCAGATGCAAGCAATATGAATAAGTGTAATGAGGAGGTAGGAGAAAGAGATTAATTTAATTTTAAAAATTGAAAATATAATTAACCTACAAAATAAAAAACATCCACCAGGCAATAGAAGACCAAATATAGATCACACAGAGGAAATAGACTCCTATCAGTTCTTTCTTCAATGCACTTCCAAGATAAAAAGATACTACTGTTTCTTCAGTGATCTATTCAAAATCAAGTTGAGAAAAAGAATATGGTTTCAAACTTTTAAGTCTAACACTTGTGGAATAGAGTACTTAGAAGTTTGTTTAAAAGATCTGACAGCAGCTTTCTGGACATCTTTAACCTTTCTTAGGCTCCACAATCAACACTAAAATGTCTATTATTCTTTCAGTCAGAATAATAGCAGGCTGCAACTAATTATTGCTTAGTTGTATGTTTATGTTTTGAAAAGTAATATAGGAGTGCCTCAGCAAAAGATATCAATGCAAGCAAAAAAATATTAAAAGGGAAGTCTGCAGCATTTTCCTGTTTTTCTTTCATTAAATCTTAGTATCAATAATATCGCACAGAAAAATATTGCTATAAGTGCTTAATTTGCATTCTTAAGTCATGTATCCTAATTTTGAATTCTGTTTCACTAAAAGCTGGGTGTACTGGTCATCACAGTTCATATTAAATAATTAGAAGGCCATTACTCCAATACAGAAACTACGAAAAGCAAGGAATTGGAACTTTTTAAAATGCTATGTCTTCCAAAACTGAGAACACACCCTGGAGTCCGTGACTCATAGGTCATATGGGACATCATGGGTCCTTGAACTGAAACATTTCATACTATATTCTGAAATACAAAAAATAACAATTCCTTAAATAGATTCCAACTATAATATATTATTTACCATGATCTTCCAGTATATTTTGACTCATCCCAGCTGAGTTTCAGACTGTTGATTCCAATGCAAATGTTCATTTTAATACCAAACAATGGGTCTTGTTAATGATTCTCAGCCTATGGACAGTAGTGGACTGGTGTGGAACTGTGGTCCACAGAAGAAATACACAAAAATGCATTTAATAGCCATTCAGCTCTACATGATAGGCAGCTATTCATGACAAGAAAATACCTATGAAAACACCAAAAAAACCCCCAAAGAACTAGAAGACTTCAAGCCAAACTCTTTCCAAGCTTTATGAGCTTTTTCAGTGTATCTATTTGTAGTGAGTACGTGCCGGAGTTCAGAATGGCCTATCTTTGTTTTCACATTATCTACTTATGAATGGCTGTACTTCTCCAGGATTATTCAGCTACAGTAAATGAACTTTGTAGTTCTACAATTTTACAAAGTCCTCTACTTTAAATGCTCACAGATGTTCCACTTTTTAAATGTGATTATGTGTTTGGCTGTTGGGCACCTCTGTTGAAGCTAATTAATGAACAAGTATTTTTGAATCATATATGTAATGGTTTCCAAAGCAACTGGCTAAGAGGAACAAGACAAATCCCATAACAACACTGAAAATGACAGAAATACCAATAGAATTTTTCCCAGTGTAGTTGAAATTAAACAGCATGTAATTCACAATTTTTTTTAATATGAAATAGGAAACTTGAATACTTTTCGACAATATAAAACTTTAAGATAGTTTTCTAACTGTGTATTACAACTCTATGAGACTGATAAAATCCCCACTTTTATTTAGGCAACCTACTCAACCCCACCATTAGTCAAATATTATAAATCCATAGGCCTAATTCTGATTTCAACTTGTTTGATTTACATGTATGTTTCATCTTCACATACAGCACACTTACAATCATATATATATATATGTCAGTATATATATGTCATATATGTCAGTAAACTTCTCATCAGTATATCTCAGAAATTTACATAGGAGTCAGATTTTGTTTAGGATCAATTTAACTGACATTGTCAAAACCAGATGTTGACCAAAGCTGCTTTGGGAGGAATGCGTGAACCCCTTAAGCAAACAAAACTCTACAAAAATGGGAGAAGCCTTTACACCAGTGTTGTAACAGAAATCTACTGATTTCTACACAGCTTTCCACAGGCTTAAACAGCATCATGTGTGCACTGGTGTGTACAGCCAGATGAGCGATAGGCTTTCCCATTATTCTACAGAGGATTTCTTATTTAAGATACAAAGTTTTTGGACTTCGTAATAATCAGAAAGCAACCGTGATGCTAGTCTATGCTGAGAATGTTGCTTGGGATTTTTTTTCCTTTTAATTAGTTAAGGAGAATACTCAGAAAAAGCTGCCAACATCTGCAGCACTTGTAACATGTTTTAAGCAGGCTCCAGAGGCTTTGCACATTTGCCTTCAAGGATGCATGACATAAAAATTCAAAGATTTTTTTCTTTTCTGTCGAGCAGGCCATATTTTAATACATACATAATATGTAGAAATTCTTCCTACTCATCATATTTGCAAAAAACCCTTGTGGAATCAAACTTGATTACTCATACAAATAGTATCTTTTTAGTGGATTTTAGTCCAACTGATATAAAGTGTTGAGAATAAGCCAGAACTATAATTTACTAATTATTTGTAGGCTACCAACAAATCATTGGCATTGCTATTCTCTAATAAGAGTTTCAGATAGTAAGAGATCAATAAAACCATCTTTAAATAAAAGCAGAGAAATTTAATAAGACACATTCTCGTGGACTAAAAAAAAAAAGAGGATTATTTAAGGTATGTCAAACATACACCAACTAAATATCGCATCATAGATTTCCCCAACATATATTTAAGCCAGCTTTTGATTACCATCCATCAACCTGGAAACAAAAGACAGGCTACACGGGAATCACACTTTCTGATGATAAGAGCTGCCTCAAACAAAAACTCTGTGCTGTATACAGGCCAGAGCTTCAGTCGTGAAATTACAAACAAATGAAACGTGAAAATCAATACAACAGGTAGCAATATCAGTATCTGTTATGTAGAATATTAAGATTTTGCTTGTGGTCTGCTGGTGTTATGGCATGTAGGGCACAACAATGCAATGACTATTCTAGGAAAAAATAGATGTATAATGCATGATCTATCCAACAGTGTAAGAGAACACGACAAAATCCAGCACATAATCATGAGCTGAATTGAAGAAAAACATTGTATATCATCTCTCAAAACCATAAGCCGTATTTCAGCAATTAGCCAAGAAAACCTTAGAAGAATGACCTAGACACTTATGACTCTCCACTCCCTATACAAAGGTCACATGAAATACAAAATATAGCAGAAGGCTAAAGACATTACCCATGTTACATAAAGAAAAATAATCAGTGATATTTACAGAATAAAGCAGAATTTTCCATTTATCTGCGTGGTTTCTAGACTTACCCTGTTACAACTGGAATAAAGATCACTAGAAACACTCTTATGAATGGATACGTATTTTTCTTTTGCTGGAAGACATTATACTAAAAATAAAAGATTCATACACAAGCTTTGCCTTTCCAACTTTTTTTTTTTTTAAGTAAGGTTAAAAATAAAGACAAAGTAAAAAGTGGAAATGTCTTTTTCTAGTAAGCTGTAACAGAAACTAGACAATAGCTTGGAATTAAGATATCCAAATTTTGCGGGTAATGAGTACGGGAAGAAATAATTCTAATCAAATTATTTATTTAAAGAATTTGGAGTTCTTTCTTTTCATAGTTGATCATAATGCACTTTTTTTTTTCTTATTATAGTAATGAACTTGACTGGTTTGAGTTTTTTAACCCTGATTATTAACAAAACAATGAAGCTGCTTATTAATCTATTAAAATATAGAAGAATCTCCTGCTCTTTTATTCAAATTGTTCCCACAATTCAAATTTACCAGAAAAAAGTGCTCTCCTGGTTGAATTCTATACAAAATTTCTAAGACAGTTACTAAACAAGTACATTTTTTTGTTTCCAGTTTTTGAAAGGCTCATTAGCAGTATTCAAAATACATACACATTACCAGACTGTATAATATGGCAGCTATTGTTCCTATTCCTCATGCTTGAAGAGTGAAAAAACATCCATTTGACACAGTATTTTGAAGCACAGTCTTAAATTTCAAGACATTTTATGAACAGACATGTATCTATGATTGCTGAAAACAATACAAGTGCTGCATGGCTTGAACATTTTGCCGGGCTATGCAGAGCATCAGGTCTGGGGGAAAAAAGAAAGATCATTCCCAGAACAAGAGTTTGCTCACACTAATCCCATTGCAAGGCTGGGGTCAAACACACAGCTAGCAGCAAATTTCACATTTACATATTCAATATAAAATTTGCTGTTTGCAAATATGACCTTAACACTTAGTTTTCATGAATAGTCACACTAATCAAGCACCAGAATATAAATGCTCATGAAAAATGAATAAAAAGTGGTCTTAAAGAGTTTGAAATCAAATTCTAATTCTATATTTGAATAAATATTACTGTTCAAACCTATTCCTATTTGTTCAGTTCTAAATGTTATCAACTTCAATATGACAAAAAAATAATTCTTGGACAAATTTGTATTTGAAGTAATGTTTTAGATCAATATATGCAGTTAATTCTGCTAAGCTTCTTGGCCGTTCAGGATCTAATCTCTGAGAAAGATATTTTAGTACTTCAGGGAAAGTGCCCAGTGGTAAAAGTTCTCAGCTGAGAAAATGCATAAAAACATACTTTCATGCCATTTAATGCAATGACAGTTTTTCTGCTCCAGATTAATTGTACTGCATCTGGTTGAAGTTGAGAAAATTACTTTTTTCTTAAAAAATATTTGTAAAAAAGAAAGTCACCAATTTAATAAAATATGTATATTCATAATTTTAGGCAAATACATATGTATTCTGCTGAACTGGGATCCAATATAATTATATTGTAATTCAAAAATTTTAGAAATAATGTTGCCTCAATATTTTTAAGATAATTTTCATCACTGTCTAAATTTTATAGACAAACTTGGCAAAACTGGATTTGGAAGTACTCATGCTGTATTTTAATTAACTGGAGAACATTTACAGATATTTTGGAAACAAAAAAGATTAGCATATAATTCCAAAGAAGTAAAAAAGATAATTTGTATTTCAGTACAATGATGAAAAATGCTGAATTACAGTTTTAATCAGTTTATAGCATGAGGTCTTCATAACTTTCAAAATTAAGCATAAATCTGATATATTAATCAAAACTGATTAGGCTGCTTATCCCATTGCAACCCTTATTTTACCTTTTCTTATTTTCTTAATTAAGCAATAACACCACAGAAATTCATTCTTGCCAGCAGTTAATTACCATTTGAGACTATAAAATCTTATAAAAACAATAATTTATAGACTATTATATAGCGTGAATGTGTTTTCTGAAACAAAATTTGCAACATCAACAACAAAAGAAAAAGAGAATGATTTGTATAATTTTATTACATTGCTGCTAGGTTATTATGCCATAATATCAAAAATGAATGCACAAACTACAGGCCTCACTTTTAGAAAGTCCAAGTCTCTCAAACCTTAATAATTCTAGCTTTACAATTTTCTCTGTGCTCTCATTTTCTATAAAAATTCAGAAAATAGGAAAAACACTGCTGATGCTACATAACTCCATGATATCTAATGGACATTATACAGAGATGCTTTGATTCAACAAAGCATACCCCCACTTAGACAGCACTTTCCTGTTGAGATATAAAGATCTTGGAATACTAAAAGCTGCAGTTGTACAAGTAAAATTAAAAATTTAAATGTCTTAATGCTTTCAATTTCCAAAGCTCCCAGTGTTTTAATTGGAAAAAAATAATACTCTCTTTCAGAGGTTTGTTGTTGCCATTGTTGTGCAGGTGGTTCACTTTACCCTAAAACCTCACTTATTAATTGATGGAAAGATGTTTTATGCACTCTGTGAGACCTTGTAATCTTTCAGGGTGATGGGTATTTACACAAAATATTTTATCTGTTAGCATTCATTATGGTAAACTGTAGCTCTCACTAACATTTCTCTGCAATCACTGATTCGGAGATCATACATGATCTGAAATGCACAGGGGATTTTGAATATGTTTTGTATTTGATTTCCCATGTAAACATGACTGAACAAAAGACGTCAAAATAATGTCAAGACAACTGAGAAATGGTGGATATTTTGTGAAACATGTCTGTCTATCCATTTACTATGTAAGTACATTATACTCCAAATAGTATAAGAAGAGAAAGCATTTCAGAAAATCTAGAAACATCCTCAATAGTTTCCATTGCAAGCCAATGTGTAAATATGGGAGTTTTTTGATGTAGAACAGGCCCTTGAACTTTCCTTTTAACAGGTCAGCACAATTTGAATCTTTTAAATGCTCTGAATCACTACTGGCTTGACAAGGGCATGTGAAGTGAAATAGAACATTTCCTAGATCACATTTAAAGATACATGTCATTATCCTGGTAATGCCAATTCAGCCTGAGGAGTCACTATTTCCCATTTTTCTCAGAAAAGTATTAACAGCACAGGGAGGTAACAACTCTTGAAGGCCTCTGAAGAAAAATCTATAGAGTGTGTAACTGTTGTAATTTTTACTGAAGAGCTTCTTTGCTCAGTAATCACATCTGCAACAAAGTTCTTCTTGTGACCTGTGAAACTCTTACTACTGCAAGCTGTTGTACTGGCCACAGCCTTCCAGAACAGCTGACAAGAAATAGGTAGTACCAAACTGAACTTGTATGAAGACATCAGTACTATCAGGGCAAAAGCAAGAAAAAAATACATCTAGAAATAGGCCCAGTGGTGACAAACAGATACCAAAACACCAGTACCATACTGTACCATACTAGTGGTTGAGAAGTATGGGGTGGGCCATCTGGAAACCTCCATGTATCTGGCTGGAACAGGCCAACACTGGATACTACTGAAAAATTATATAGAGTCCATTCTCCTTTCCTCTTCCTCCTCCACCGAACAAACTGTCAAAAGACAAAGACCCAATGTAGAGAAAAAAAAGACCTAAAAATATGTACAGGTGTTAGATAACCCTTGGATTGAAAGTTTTCTCCTGGCACCCATTTGAGTTTACTATAGCCAGAACAATGACATTTCTGAAGAGTGAAGTCAGATATTTTAACTGCTGGGAAGTTGTCAGGAGACTATGTGTATGCACATTTGCACTTCTTTGAGCACGCCTCCTACTTGTGGCTCCTCCTAGCTAGTTAAATGAGTGCACCTCCTCTATTCTTTCCACTGCTCTCTCAGGTCCAGATCAAGCCATTAGAAATACAGAAGCTGTCTTTCAGAGGTGAACATTGCTTTTAGTCTATACCACATGGTTGTTATCTCTTTAAAGAAAACATAACTGATGCCAGTTGGACAGTATTTTCTAGTCTTTATGGGTAAACGAAATTTTCTTAACAGTGAAGATAATGTCTGTGCCCATAGGAGCTTTCATTTTTCCTACATTAAGTTGGAGTGTTTTGTGTATGTTTACTTATTCTGCCTTTTGGAGGCTATGCCTGGACAGGAAAACACTGAGTCCCTGAACTAAAGTCTAACTGAGGTGTAGATCCACTACTGGGAGATGCTGTGCAGAACGAAATATTTCAAAAAGTCTTTTGGAGGGTAAAGTGCACACACGTACAAATAAACATGAAAATATTTCTACTTGCTTCTTAAGGAGGCAGAGAAACCTGAGTCTTTGCAGTAAAAATATCAATGTAAACAAGGTCACAAACAAAGCATATTTGATGGTACACACTTTAAATCCACTCCTCAACTGTTTCATTTCTTTGCAGCTCAGGCTTTCAGAATTAATAGACCTGTATGACAAAGGAGGAACCAAGGGCAGTTATTTGAAGGATGTTGTGCCGTAACTGGTGATTCACTCTTTCACTCTATCCCACTAAACCCTAATGGATTTTTGCTTTGAGGACTGTAGCCATGTAATAAGGAAATAACAATATTAATCATGTATGCTTGGTATTAGTCATGACAGCATGTTCTACTCCCTTCTATTAAAACTCAGCAGTAATGATGAGTAGTTTTAAAAGATGAAGTCTTAATAAAATGACTAATAGATCTACAGGTATCTTGAGAAAAAGAAATGAAAATATAAATTAGGAAGACTAGCAACATATTAACATATTTTAAAAGTCTAACATCATAGTATTTGAATAAATTTAAGATTTTACTGAGTTTGGCACAATAAAAAATATTTGAACAATAAAAAGACATAGCTAGAACCAGATTAGAAAAGCAGATGAACACATATTAAGAATAATGCTTCAGGATATACCCAGATTCCAGGAATTTCCACCCCACCACTGAAAACAGTAGACTATTTAGAGCTGCTAGGTTCTTTTCCACTTGATGGACACATTTCAAATCTGTGCTGAAGTATTTGACAGAGTATTATTAGCTCAAATTTAATGACCAGTAAGGATATTCAATAACAACAGGTATTTTCATTAATTATGCCAGGGTAGGTAAGGTGACATTGGTTTTATTATTGTTATTATTATTATTACTTCTCCAGAAATAATAATAGGTAGAAAAGAGTAGCTGTACAGAAAAAGTAAAAGTACTGGATTTCCAGAAAGTTTACATTTCTCTTTTAAATCAGAAGTTAAAAACTGAGTATTGATTATAGTCTTAGAAGCACTGACTGTGCAGCTTCCACATTTAAAGTTGCCATTCTGTCTAGAGGGGAAAGGATTAAATGGCTGTGCCGTGAGTTATAAAGTACAGGATTTCTACAGTATGACAAGGTGGTAATCTGTGTTTGCAGGTTGCTATTATCACTTCATGAAACTGCAAATATTAATGCAGAGACACTTTTTTATAACAGATTCAGAAGTACTTCATATAATTCAGAGAGCTAAATCTGATAATAGTCTAGGTCTCTGTTTCACAGTTAAGGAAACAAAGATAACATAAAAAACATAATTTACCAAAAGACGCATCTGCAAAGTCAAGATGGACTGAGATTTCAGATCATTTGGTTTCCAGTCCTGTCTTAAAAATACAGTATGCTATTCTTCTGCTTAAAAACATTTACAAAAAACATTGCCAAAGCTATTCACAATGAGTTTAAAAAATCAGTCTGAATGAAACCATAGTTTTAAAGAGAAAGGCCAAAGTAAGAGTTTCATTAGTTGCAGATGATTGCAGTTAAGCAAAAACAATCCCTACACTGCCAGTTTCATATAACATAAGTGAGTCATGGAGAGTTAGCAGTTACAGCCCTGCTGTGAATGCTGAGAAAAGGGGGAAGCAAAAGATTCAGTGCAGTGCACGAGGACATCTCACGTCAGATGGAAAAAACGGTGTCTTGTGTAAAATGCAAGCAGTGGCTGAATTGAACCCCGGTGCTACATATTGTAGTTACCTCTACATAAACTCCACCAAACCCTAAATATCTGTTCTGTCTTTATATCTACCTGCCACTACATGAGCATTTCCTGTTACTTTTCAAGGAATGTCAGAATGCCACATTAACTTACTTTTCAAGGAATGTCAGAATGCCACATTAACTGACACATGAAAGCTACCATTTTTCATTTGAAACATTCCCTGAATGTTCTCGAAATACAAGAAATAAGAAATTATTTCACATCTATATAGTATTTAATTTCTTCTATTTTCTAAGAGAAAAAACTAGATGCTAAGATCCAAATAGATAACATAACCATAGTTATTGATGCTGCCTGAGATGTTTTATTCACAACATTAAGAACAGAGACAATCTTAAACATGTCAGCCTTCATTTGACTGAAATTCTACCTTGGCTCTAGATGCTTTGGTGCACTACAACCCTGAACAGTAGATCCATCACAAGGTTTTTGGTCATATGCAACTGAACTGACAAACTCTCCTACTTGTAGCCACTCAGAAGTAGCTCAAGGGCCTCTCACTCTCTCCCCAAACGTTGCCCATTGTTAGTGGTGTAGTGGCTAGACCCAGAACCACCAAAAACATCCATACAACACTATTATTTTGGTACTTTTCTATACATCTTTATATTCGGACAATAAATGGAGGTAAAATCTAGAAATACATTAGTTTCCAGCCTTAAGAATATTCATATCTATTATGGTGGATAACCTTATTCACTAGGTGTCTGGACTGACAAACTACACGTTGTTGGACCTTATTAATTAGACAAAAGCCAAAACTCATAGGTCTGCCTGTGAATAATCCTAATTTCAGCCTCTTAATATTCTTGTTGTAAAATTTAAAGGAGAGTCTACTGGAAGAGGAATAATTAATAAATCCTGAGTAGAAGGAGCACAAAGTCATGTAATTTAACAGATATAATGGACTCTTCTTCTATGTACAAGTTCATATTGCATTTTTTTGGGCTCAAACTGCCAGTTTGAGAGATCCTGAGAGATATTTTTTAAGAGAATTGCTAGATTACTTTTTTTCTGCAACCTCCTCCTGTGCTGACACTTCACCAGAGAGATCATGTATTTACCTTACCACATGAGAGCACTAAGACTGAAACAACGTTATGCTGTACTCAGCTGGGGGTCTTTACAACTCAAGAGAAACAGCAAGCTGACAGTCAGTCTTTGATAGAAACTCATCATGCTTTCATGGTATGAATAATATTTTCACCTTCTACAAGCAGAAAACTAAACTCAGGATTAAGTGATTCACCTAAAGCTAAAAAATAATCAGAAAGGAACCATGTAAAGGCTTCCAGTAAAATACACTAAGAACTGACTAAACCTACCTATCTAGGCTTTTAAGAGTCTATCAGTCTGTCTGTCTATCCATCTACGATCTGTATCAAAAGCAATGAAAGACAATAAAGACAACAGAGCGCCCACAACATGAAGATAACTAAGATCACTGTACACTGGGGAAAGATTCTCCCCGTTATGAAAGATGCCATGAGTTTGATTACACTACTTAATTTTGAAATTCAAATAATTTTAAATCCATAATACAGTTATCAGTAAAGCAAGGTGAAATATCAGGGTCTACTAATCACCAGTGTCATACAGGAGGCTGCAGTGATTATGCCACAGATTTTTCATTGCAGAGCTATGACGATATGACATATCCTGAAAAAGTTTCCACAAGCAGCAACAAGTTTTGCATCTAGGAAAAGAATGAATGCTCTTCAGAGTCACACTGCAGATATAAGACTGAATTTTCTACAGGTATCTTCAGCNGACCCTTCGAATAAATACCTGCCTTTATTCCCTTACTCTTTGTCTAGTCTCTGTTTTTTAGGTAGCCACTTCAAGGCATCAGTTCTTGGCACCCCAGATGGGACAAAGAGGTTTCCAAAAATCCTCTAGTACTCAGAAGATCCAGCCCATCAGCATTACTCACTGAAAATAATTCCACGCTGGTTTAAAATGAATATTTTCTAAGACATTAAGACAATCCAAAAACTAACATATGTACCTGCTAAGCTTTAATTAGTTACAGAAAAAAATCAGAAAGAAACAAAGGTACAAGCTCAGGTGTCTTGCAGAGCCATTTCAAAAGCACCTATACGCAATAAGGATTGAAAATTAAGTTTCAACTCCTGTTCAAATCCCTGCTGTGAGCAACTAGGCTCCACACACTTCCTATTTTCTCTATATTACCTTAGAGCTATAGATCCTATATTTGATAAAGACCCTACAAGACAGAAGTGCTAGAACAACTCAAGCTGCAAAGGACATGCTGCAGACAAAACCCTACCTGCAACTCCTGCTGGCACACCAGTTGATGTACTTTTTCCTTTACTGAGGGCTAAGCCTAAACCCACAGGTTACTTCACAATGCAGAACCATATGTACTACCACTACAGCAGCTTTACAACAAATTTACTCTAGAAACACGTAGCATATGACAGTGAATGTTTCCGAAAAAAATGGATTATCAGAGTTCATTTACTTTGGCTTTTTAATTTATATTATATATTTGTAACTCTTATGCATATTTTAGTTTATAAAATGTCATATGGATATTTGATCCTATTTAAAGATAAGTCAATATTTACCACTAAAAATTAAAAATTATTCTTAATTAAAATGAGGATTTAATTTAAAATTTATTTGCTTCTTAAACTTCTAAACCATTTGCAAATACATAAATGCACATTCAAAACTGGTAAGATACCATTTTTTTTTATTCCTAGAGAATTATCTACAAGGAGTTTCAGAAGTGGATTATGTTAGATAAACAAGGTATAAATCAAAATTTAACATGATAACACTTGCTACTCTCTGTCAATCCCCCCTTTCAGCTTCTCCAAAATCTCTTTCTGTGAACGTGTTTCAGCCTTATCATAAATACCCAACTGATTTATGCATCACTTTGAGGGTTAAGAGAATGTCTCAGAAAAGAAAATCCTGATGTCCATACCAGTTTTCAATACGCATTCAAGTGTACAAGGCTACACTTTTAGTAATATCTCTCTCATGTTTCGTAGTTTCAACATTTAACTTCCAACATTTAAATCCCACTGAGAGATTTGCCATATTAATGCATATTAAAAAAATCAACCGCAGTAAACTTATAAAATATTTATAACCTGATCACTGTTGCACAGACAAAACTTAAAAGCAATATAAATACAACTCTTAGCCAGTATATACAGAAGGGGGCATGATGAAGGCTGTGAAGAATGAAGCAGGATTTGCAGTACGGATTTCCAAAAGGAAATAAGTGTGCAAGAATAGTGCAGTGATCTAATCTTTCAGCCTGCACTAAACCTGTTCATCAGAACTTCATCTTTATTAACTCCTGCTGTCTGTACCTGAACAGCACATGTTCGATGATCTGGCATATAACAGAAAGCTGTATGAGGCACAAAGAGTATCCTTGAATTGGCAAAGTAAGATTCAGAAAGATAAGCTTTCAAATACAACAGTACTACATTATTTTAAAAATACTGGTACAAAATTTATGGGGCTAAACAGGATTTAAAGGTAATTTCTTTGGTAGTCTTCTAATTTCTGGCATTATTTTCTGAAATATAGGGTTTCCTACTTCTGAAAGTACTTAAGAAGAGTCAAAAAGTCAAATACAACAAAAGTACATGATGCATTTTGCAAAGCTGATTCACCTATGGAACCAGCCTACTACAGACCTCTCAAAAATTTCTTCTCTACAAGAAATCTCCTTAATACACTGTTATTTTATACCCAAAATGATAACAGCTTAACTAAAGGAGAAGAGCACCCTCATAAGGAACAGCCCAAGGACGAGAGGCAGATGAATACTTTTGTCTCATTTTTTAAATAGGATTAAAAGGAACCAAACAACAAATCTCCAACATAGTGCAAATTACAGCTTTGGAAATTAAAATGACCTCACACAGCCAGAAAGGTGTAGCACTGCTGAAATTTGACAGCTATAAGCGGGAAGAAGAAATGCTGGAATATGTACAGCTCAAATATTCATAATAAAACAATCACCTTTAATATAGAAAAGCCTACCTGAGAAGAGCAAATACACAAACTTAGGAAGAAAAGATTGCACTTTGTTGCTTGTCATGTTAGATGGTATAATCGTATTTGTTTAGGAATAACAATAAAACAGCTGATACCACTACATTGCTATCAGCATACACTATCATTTCAGCAACTACAAAAGACAAAAAGTAGACTAAAAAACAGAAAAGCTCACCACTTCTTCATGCCTGCATTTTCTCACATTAATTCCATTAATCTGTTATTAAAAAGATAAAGAGAAGACTTACTCTACATTTCATAAGCATAGATTTTATTTCACTTTTCTAGAAAAATACAGAAAAAATAATTTGCAGTTTTACTCACCTGTAGAATTGCATCTCCTATAAAGAGCAAACCTGAAAGTTCCGCTGAAAACAGAAAGCATATTTTTCACTCACTTTGTACAAAACATCCAACATTTTGTGTACATGAATTCTTATTTAACGCTTTTTCATAATCTTTTAAAACTTCCAACAAAAGCCTGATAAAAACCCCAACATAAAACTTCCAAATAAATTATTTTTATTTTCTTTTTTAAACCCAAATTACCAGTGTATCAGTGGTACAATAAAAGAGGCTATTCAGCCCAAGCACAAGACTATGAAACTTCATCCATCAGTCACCTGCACCTTTCAGGCCATTCTGGTGAGGTGTGGTATATTTTTCTGAATAGAAAAGGACTGCAGGACTAGGTCTTATTTGCCTGTGAGAGATCATTTCTTGCAAAGAGAAAAAAGCAACATGGAGACTCCAGAGCTACTTATGAAGGCAAATTTAATTTTTAACCTTTTACTGAAAATAAAGGACCCTTTAGATCCTGCATCTTTGATAAACTCTGATAAATAACAGGATAACACTTATATATGCTGAAGAGCTAGAAAATCAATATATCGTAAAAAAATCACCAGCCAAACTGAATGTGATTTTTAAAAAAAACCTTCATCACAAAGACATTTACAAAATCTAATTCTACACTTGCAATTTTTAAACACTGTGTTCCATTTCAGAGCTATCTGATGTAAATACATTATAAGCATGCCAGCAATATAACAAAGATTTTTTAAGTGTCTATAAAGAAGCTAATAACCGCCAACATGAGAACTAAGGAATATTAACAGATTACATGCAATTACTACCTATAGTATTCCATATCATCACAGAAGATACTGTCTGGAAGAGGCTAGCATCGGACTTGATCCAAAAACTTTACTTATTTATATGAGCTGTAAATCTAGAATCCATACTGACATAAATTATGATACTCAAATCTGCGTTTGAAGGAATGGTCCTATTAGCTATATTTAACAACGGATTGTTAAATTATTGCAGGACAGACATTATGGTTTATTTTGAGGAATAAGCTTTGGCTCAAACAGCATTTTCTGTATGAAAGTTCCCTAGTCCAGGCACATGGCATGACACTTTCTACATCTCAAGACAGCAGTCTTCTACATAAGAGATGTCCATCAAAACTAGCTCTCTAAAAATCTACAGTATTTTTACTGAAAGCAGTAATGAAGATTATATATCACAGATAGGTATTGGGGCTAGAAACAATGCAACAGCTACTGCAGCAAAAAAATAATGACAAAAATAAAATTGCACTTCAGTGTGCTCAATTAAACTCAAGTATATCTCTCTTATTTTTCCTGCAGTGCTTAATAGCATTTTAATAGCTACTGTATGTAATGTATGCCACATTTTTATGTATTACTTAGTTATATGTATACTGAAAATAATGTAGTCACAAATATAACTTCTTAAGGTTAACCTTATTGCCTTCCTTAGGGGCTCATTCCATGCTACTCCTTAGCCTCCTTACATCCAACTTTCACATCTACGTTTCAGGGTTGGCTTTCGGCTCTCAATATGTTGATTCTTCCATACCTCTCTTTATCTGTGTGGGTGAATATGAGACTTTTTTTATGCTGGCACGTTTTAGTTGAGGAGAAGCTAAGTTCTAGAATTACTGCATTACAGATGGAGGGAAATGTTTCCAAGTTTACATTTCTGGCCTTACACAAACGTACACAAATACATATAAATATAACAAAGATATTAAGTACTGATTCACAACCTTCCTCCCTCATAATTGTGCACATCTTGAGCCATTTAACTTCATCCATGTATCATTCCAATAATTTCAAAACATTGCCAGTTAAAAACAACACAGAGATTCAGCATCAGCTCTGTTGTTATTAAAAATATGGTCAAGACTTTATGTAGTACCGATTTCGCTACGTACGAGTTGCTGCAAAGGCTTACACAGCTCAGCATCCAATGCTGAAATAACATAGGGATATTATCAAGGTTCTGCCATTTTTCACCCTTGTTTAAATACTACCTGACTAACCAGGTTAAAAAGTCATGCATTCTCCTGCTGTGTTACCATGAATTAAGAGCCAAATATTTGATCTTGTACAGCCTCCAGAAAATAACTACTGGAAAGTCAAAGCCACTAAATAATTGCCTTTTACAGAATTTATTAAACATTTTTATTCTATAAATACCTTCCTATTTCTCATCTTAAAAATACTGCTTTACAGAACCTCTTCTTAAAAAAAAAATACATTGAAGACTTTACAAGCTATTCCAAATATTAATTCTGTACTTTTTCAGAGAAATTTTCTGAGGAAGAGAGAGACCATAAAGACATGGGAGAGAAAGGATTCAACAATAATATTTGTTTAACACTGACTGAAGAATCTCAGGATTTAATACATCTTTCTTTAAATGCAACATCAAAGCACAATGTAATAAGCTAGTATCTGATACCCACCTCTTTGTTCTTTGGAAATCTTAGAAATGACCACTGGAATATTATGTTCTGCTCCACCCTGAAAAGAGAATAAATTACAATCTTGTCAGTCACTAAAAATATCTTTTTGCTTAAAGTTATATTTTACCCTTTCTCTAAATATAGTTTTTAGAGAGATTTAGAAAACAACTCTGATTCTGCATTTCCTCTTTTTTTAATGAATATTTGATTGTGATTAATTCCTTATTGTCTCACATAAAGAAGTCCTCTGTTGCCATCATTAGCTCTGGAAGTGAATTCAGAACTCTACCAGGCTTGAAGAAAAAGGACATCAGTTTCTGTGAATTCTGGAGAGCTTAATGTATGAAATTTGTCCTGGAAAAGCATCCACCTATAATGGCAACCACACTGTGACTACTTATTTTTCATGCTGGCAAGAAGGAGGTAAACAAAAGCACAAGAAAGAAGGTTTGGAGTTTTCATCCCAAAAGCAGCCTTTATTTGTTTCTGTCTGTCACACAAGCACAAAGAGTGAAGAAAGCAGCAGCATAAGTAAAAAGGAACAGAAAAAGAAACAAGAAGTGGAACAGTAGGTGTTCAATAAATGGGGAGAAATAAAGGAAAACCGGATGACAGTTTCAACAGTTCGGCAACAATTCAATGCTATGGCTTCATTCAGTTTATCCTGCTGGGACTGGAAACATTTATGGTGCTTAAGAACAAACTAATAAAAATAAATCTTACATGAAAAGGAAATTCAAAGGAAGGTAAAGGCAAATACACAGAGAGACACAAATATTTTTTCCTTTGTAGAGAGCATGAAAGCGTACGCTCAAATGCAAGCTGTACAAATTCAGGTCACCAAAAACCACGGTCCGCCACACTGTCGTTTGGCCTACGAATCCTGGTTAAGGGTTTGCTTACCCTTCTTTTCAGCAGACAGTTTTACTTTGGAAATGATGGCTTTTTTAGGTCCAGGCATCCAGTGTCAAGGTGTGAAAAGGACTGACACAGGTATTTTGATGGCCTAAGGAACAGCACACGTCCCTTCTTCATACAATCACCATGTGTTTGAAACTGAACAGACTCCTGTACTCAACACCTCTTTCTGTCATGGAACAAAGATTAATTTCCTGTGAAACTGTAGAATGTTAAATAGGCTAAATGTTCCTTCTGCTAGTGGCTATCAATGCAAATGGCCCTAAAAACACTGAGTTAATAGAGATTTCAGTAATATTACAACAGTTATATGTCTACAGGAAAAGTTCTACTGGCATTGCATGAGATGAGTGTTGACAAGCACGGAACATATCAGTATTTCTAGCACAGACTGAGTATTGACTCCACAAAGACCGGAGGCTACCATCATTTCAGTTAGGCTGAGAGATGTATTCAGACTAATTAAATTGTACATTATAGCTTGTTGAATACCTTTCAGTAGTTTTCACCAGAGAAACAGCAACTGTAAAAGCTGGTTTCACTGCATATAATGAGCTCAAGCTCAATAAATTTTAAATAAGTTTTAACCTATATCCTCCAGATTTTCTAGTCACATGCAAATTTAATTTCTTCCAATTTTTTCAAACAAACAGAAAAAAAACTGTGTCATTTTCTTTCTAAGCTTCCGATGTCACACACATGTTGCACTATTTAAAGCCCAGCAAAGAAGAGTAAGGTTTAAAATGGCCTCCCTGCCTCCTTTAGACTCGAGGCTCCATTAAAGCAGGAAATTACTTTCATTACTAAGCGAGCCTGCAATGCACACAACATGATTATTCCTCTCTCATTGTATTGAATCTACCAAAATCCATTTACACGGCAGATCTGAAGAAGCTTTCAGTAATGTCCTACCGAAGAGAATTATCTCCACTCATTGTATCCGAGTCTGACCTGTATAAAGGCTTCTTTTTAAATTAGTAAAAGGAGGTAGTGCCTGCTATTCTAAGAAACGAAAAATCAAAATGGGAAACAGAAAATAGTTGACCACCTATCTATACCCAGTCACTGTTAGCAATTTGTAGCAAACTAAATATATTCTGCCAACACCTTGTTGAATACTATTTTAGGTTGACACTGCAGCCTTGCATCCTCCATTCTCCATATTTGATTCTCTGTCCTGTAGAGGACAAAGTGTATGTGTCTCTAAAATCTGGTTTTACAGTCTCAGGGGATAATCTTCTGAAAAAATCTCTGGAAACAGAGGCAACTTTTCCACTGCTTTAAATTTTCTCTTCCTCTAGTATGGACATGTAGTTATAACCTCAGACAAAAATACATCAGGTGATGGTGTTGAAGATTTAATGGCTCAGACCCTTACCAGACTCTAATCTCGATCTTTGTCAAGCAAATTTTCTCTTTCATTTTTCCTTAAGCAGGGACAGATAAGCCTGAAATAACGGCAGCAGCCCACCTGCAGAGGTGCTCCTGTTAGAAGAGGCAGAGGAAGCTCTAATCACTGGCAGCTGTTTGAAGGTCACTGTCCTGGATGTTGGCCACTACTGGTGAGAGGTCATCCACACTTCCATTCAAAGTGTCACTTGATAGACTCCGAAAGATTTTTTTCTTATCCCAGTTCTCATGTGTGAGGGTTTTTTTCAGAAGTTTTTGACATATGAAAAATAGGGCAATTGAAAGCATTAACTTTTATTGACAAAGGCTGAGGGGTTTTGGCTCTAAGTAACCCAAGGAAATTACTTTTTTATTTTCTAGAGAAAAGAGTTTATAAAAGTTTAGACTAATTGCTGGACTGTACCCTCATCAGTTAGACAATCTAGGGGACTTTAGGACTTCATACTAAAACGCAGCATTTCTACTAGCGAAAATAGCTTTAAGGTCTACTGCCACTGAATTTTTTGACTGAGTCAAACTGAAAAGTCAAACTGAATCTCAGAAGATCTGTGATGCTGTTCTCCATTTTAAAAGAATGATCAAAATAGAGTCAGGAAAATGGCAGTGCACTGAGTCCTGGTAGCCAGGAGTCAGACTGTAACCGCAAACCTCAATTTGTTTAATAACTATCAATTTTGTTGCCTATCTCTTCAGGAACACTACACTCCAATTACTGAAAAAACAGGATGCTCTTTCAAAAATCATACACCTAGCAGCATCTTTTGTCGAAACTCTGCAACTTGTCACAGATGCGATAAATGGCTAAAATACTACACAACATTTACCAAATTCCACATCTGTGTCCATGCCTGTTCCTTCACACACAAACATTTAACAGGAGGCTTCAGAAAAGAGAATATAATTCCTTCAGAAGAGTGTAAACCAGAGCAGGTCTGCTTCAAATTCAATCACAGTTTCACCACTAACTTCAGTTAAGATGTACAGCAAAACACAAGGTTTTCAAACCTTAAAAGAGTGGATTATAATCTATTTTTAAAAGGGCTGAAGTTTAGGTCTTGGAAAAAAGTAAATCCTACTTTTTTTAAGCAATCAGCAGAATTTCTGATTTTTACAAATATAGTTGGAACACCCAGGTTATAAGAGAAGAAAGTTTGCCTCATAGACAAGTAAAAAAAAATTAGTTTAATTTTGGAATTATAATCCATTTTTCCTATGCTTTTAAGAAAAAAAGCTAGTTCCAAGGGTCCGAAATACTTGCAGTGGAATAAGACATTTTCAAATTTGACTGAAGAGAAAGTTAAAAGGTGACTTTATCATGTGAGATTTCTGACAATAAATGGGTGTTTTAAGCTAGCAGAAAAAAGAGACATGTTGATGCCCCAGACCTAATTGCCAAAACTAGGCAAATTCATAACAAAGCACAAGCAAGTATTCTGAAGTGAGGGTTATTAATCACTGTACTGCTGTAATTAACACCTCAGATAAACTGCATCTTCTGATATAATCACAGCCAAAACGCAAGTCCTCGGATAACCCTTGTCTTTAATTAGTCTGGGAGTAGTAAGCTAACAGAAACTACTGCAGTATGTGGGGCTGTGGAAATTGAGACAAGGGGGAGAGGCCTCAGTCCTTCTCACTCCTTCAGGGTTACTCGTGGACCTCTACTTTCTGGCACAATTTCAAAATAATTGCATTTCTATTTAAGATTCATAACAAATATATGTTCTTTGTTAAAGTTCAGGAATTTTACAAAACAAAACAGCAAATTTTTATTCATCTGCAAGAAGAAGCATACCATGATTAAATGACATATTTTAAACAGAAAACCGACATTTTTCAGAGTATTTGGAACTGACATGTCAGTTCATGCCATAAATAAAAAGTCAATTTCAGTGAGTCTTCATAAAGTTTGCCTACTAAACTAAAAAAGGAAAATTACTGTAAGTTCCAGTTCTAAGATGTTTCTTACAACTAGCTTAAAATTATTACAATAATAGATTAGATTAATTTTTTTATTCAAGATTGTGTTGGCTATCCAATTGCTTGTCCATCTTTCTTTGTGAGAATGTAGAATTACTAATAAAGTGACCTCGCAAATAAGGTCCCACATACATTGATTTTTTTAAAATTAATTAATTTTAAAGTAATAAATCATACTACCTGATACACATCGACAGAACATCCTGGACCATAGAATTCAACTTAGAATTCAACATAGAACTTGTAATTTTCATTACCTGTTCTATGCCATCCAAGCAAGTTTGAGTTTCCTTTATTTTAAAGAGAATTCTTTTCTCTTTAATGACATTTTTGAAGGTATTTCATCATCTCATTCCTAGTTATTTCAAAAATTAAAAATTGTCTATTCACATCCGACTTTATGTATCTTCACCTTTCCATTACTCAGGTTAATTTTGATCAAAATATCTATGATATAAGATAATCCTAGAAAATGGATAACCTACTCTAAAAAGTTAAGAATATCTTGCTCTACTAATTTAAGAAAGACCATTGCACATTCACTATCTAATTTATATTTCTCAATGATATTTTATTTTATGCAATGTACATAATACTAAGTAATGTCATATTGAGATAGTCATCAATGTTAATTCTAAATGATAACTCATTGTAAAGTATACATAAAAATCAAGTTTATTGACTTGAGATTTGTTTTCCAATCATCTAAAGTCCTTACTGCAAGCATTTATTTCTTAGCATTTATTTCTAAATAAAACCTCATTTACCCATGTACTTGATTTTGCACTGACATTCATTACTTCATCATTATTCAGTGAACTGTAACCTACAATGATACTGGAGGGAAAAGAACCTGAGTGCTGTTGACCAAACTGATGAGAAACTTTGATGCAAAATAGCAATTAGTTTTCCTTGAATAGAGGTCTTCATGGGTCAACAAGATAACAGCAAGCACACCAAGACATTTTTAAAAATTAATATTTCTATTCAGCAATATTCTTATCAATGACAACACAAATGCACATTAATCCTTCTTATGAGTCACTTATAAGGTCAGTACTAGCAGAAGTTCTTAGGAGAATCTATACTTTCACTTTATATGCATAATTTAGACCTCTTTGCATTCATGTGAAGTACTCTTCACTTTTTCCATTGCTATCTTGAGACTGAGAATTGCTGAGTTTAGAAGAAAAACTTAATCTTGTGTTGTCTACACTCATATTCACAGCTTAGGTAAGGTTTTCAAAATCATGGACTACAATAACAAAAATTATTAACCCTTCCTCCCTCTCCTAAAACGGATCACTTACACTTGTATATGTTCTTAAATCTTACTGGAGAAAGCAAAAACATGGTAACACGATAAATTGATGTCTGTGCTTGATCTACAGAAAAATAAACAATACAAGCAAGCAGTAACACTTTCCGCCCCACTAATGAATTGCAGTGAATTAACGTGATATTCTTTGTAGGAGAATTGATGATGAACTTTTTGGCTGTTCCATGTGCTTGCCACTGTAATTTAGTATTCATTAATAACTATTTATATTAGAGAGCAGTTGAACACAAGTACAGTCTATACAGTTGAAAACACTTTTTAACTCTTGTATCAAACCTTATTACAGAGTTGGTCAGCTTGAATTTTAAGGGAATGCCGTCCACTCCATAGGGCAGCATAGTTCTGGTTGCCTGCTGTGATAGTATCTAACATACAAGAATATGTTTCCTCTCTTGTTTCTAGTCCTCTAAAACAGAGTTTGCACTCATTAACAGTAACATTAATGATATACAAAGACACACTTTGTGCAATATGGAATAATAGACAAAAAAAATCATCTTACCTTTATACTTAATCCAAATCCTCCTACAGTCTGTCTTCTAATTGTTACTGTTCTTTCCTGGAAGAAAATAAATCAAGTTTTGCTAGATTTAATGTCTTCTGTCAGAACAACTATATTCAAACTTCAAAAAGTTTTTCCTGTGTTTCCATCCTACATTGATTTTTGTTGTTTTAATGAAGTTCTGAGTTCCTGAACTGAAAATCCCATGAAACCTATGCTGCAGAGGAAAAAGACAAAATCTGGAAGGGAAGGGATCCTGTCTCAAAAAAACCCAAAAAAATCATTTGTTCAATTCACACCATCCTAGCGAGTACTGCAGTGCACTAAGAACAGAACTGCAGAGTTGGACAACTACAGCACAATACACATATTTCAGAGGTTAAGGCATTGACTAGTCCTAAATTGGTCCCATATGAAGGGTGATCACTGCATGCTGAAGTACATACACTGCACTCCTGTAGTGCATTTTCCAATTTAGTGTCATCTGAAAGGAAAACAACTTCTGCATGCCAAGACCACTCATTGATGTGAACCAAAGCATAACAAGTGCACATGTCGCATAAATTAATTTCAAAGCACGGTAATGATCCAAATTAAAAAAAAAAAACAAAACAAAAACCAAAACAACCAAAAGCTAATACAAAAACAGCCACTGTTGATCTCAGAGCTGTGGTTTAAAAATCGTAACCCATAACCTACAATTATTAAAAGCAGCCCATCTTTTTCCTTTTTTTACTTGTCTTAAAATTTGTGCTGTAGTAACTGTAGGCTACTATCTGTCTCAGATATGAACATTTACAAAAAAGAGTAGGTTTTTTTTTCCTAGTCTGTCTGTTGACTTTATACCTGAAGATAATTTAGAATTAATATATGTAGGTAGAGGTAAAACATCTTATTAGCAGATATACCGTATATCCAGATTCAAATATACTGATTTTAGAGATTTCTGAATGTCCTCTGCATGTGGTCTAGATTTTATACTTACTTAATTACATATGTATCTATTGTATGGCATAAGTCTGCATATATATTTTAACTATATATGTTACATTTAACTATATTTATTTCAGCAGAATCAGCATAGATTACCAGTGTCAGTCAGATTTGAATAAATCATCAGGGATGTAGCAGTGATGGAGAAGATGAAATATATACAGATGTATTTTTTTCTTCCTTACTTCATTTACGGAAAGGAAAATAAAGGAGCTACCACATAAAAGTTTTGGGAAACTGTTATTGCTGAATTTTGGTGAAAATCAAGTCACCTTGTTTCCTTTTTCATGTTTGTGACAAATACGAACTTGTAACTGTGGAAAGAGTAAGCGTAAACTCATCCAGGGTTCTGGACTGAAAGACAAAATGGATTGCCTAAAGTGAGGCTTACCATTTATTCATTTAGGCTAGTGCTTGCAAAACATAAAATGCTTTCAAATATTTATTCTAAGGAAAAGGTATATATTTTCCTGTTAAATAGCCAAACACTTCAATTTTTGTTTTTAACACAAACTCCTAAAAAGGAACTTTCAAAATGCAGTTCCCACAGACTGGGTTCAGGCCACTTAGAAAACCTGTTCTTAGAAAACCTTTTGTCTGCCACAGTTTCAGATGCAGGTAATAATGCTGACAGTATATTCAGGATAAACCAATATAGGCCACAGTCTGATGTGTGGTCTAAGCTGAGTTTACATAAATGAACACAAAACACTCAGCTGTGGCTCCACTGGGAGCTGTATTTTTCCTGTTAACTTCATCTCGTTTCCACCTCCAGCTTGTGTTGAACATGGAGTTAAGAGCAGAAACCTGACTTGTACACTCCAGTCAATATATTCTGGTATTTTTTGTTATACATGCCCAAATCAAATAGAACACACTTGTGCTAAGACAACATTGAAAACCAGCAAACTTTCACTAAACTGGCTTGAACTGGCTAGTGTTATATCAACCGTGAATGGAATAACGAACAACACACTAAAGGATTAAATTTCAAACAAACTAATATTCTCAGTGAAAGACATGTAACTTCATTAAAATTTGTAGTTCATGATATGTCAGTAGTCACTGTAAATACTGGCATCTGAATGTATTCTAATCTGAAGCTACATTTTAAAAAAATCTAATAGAAAAACTATCCTGTGGAATATTTCTGTCCTTCTTTTCTTTCTTAGCCAAACATGCACATAAGTACCCATAAAAAAGAGTCAATAAAATATACTTTCTGGTTTTCACTCAAGCAAAGGCAGACTCAAGTTAGTCCTGAAAACACCTGATCCAAGGTCCTTTGTGAGTTTGCCAGTGCTGTCTGACAGAAAACTGGAAACATTTCACACTGGAGTTCAGAATTACTTTCTTAAGTGAAAGAAATGCATGGTAGATTACTAAATAGGCAAAACTGTGTAGAAGGAAAGAAACCAGAACAATTTCAAGACACTTTTTCAGCACAACATAAGTTAGGGTTTTGTCTAGTATTCTTCCTAGTTTCTTTTCTATCTCCATTGAAAGTTGACATTAAATATTTTGGGACTAGACAATTACTGAACTGAATTTCACTTCAAAAACATACTGCAAACTAGATTCACTTGAGTGACATGCAGTGAAGGCATTGCACTCTATTTAACCTAGGCTAATTCAACACACCCCTCAATCTTACAGTAAAGAAATAATACTTCGCTGTATCTTAATTGCAAAGAGTTATATATTCTTTTCATCAAGGTAGCTAACAACAACAAACATGCAAATGACCTTCAAAAATACAAATCAGAATTACATACAAGTTGTATATTTCACTAGTAAACCATCAAGAATCCCCTACTCTGCAATTTCAAACCCCTCATAAACCTTATAGTGAAATAGCTCTTCCGGAACAGTTAAAAGTATCAGACAATTCATACACATGAATTTTGAATTAGGATCAAGCCCCAGTTCTAATCAGCCATTGGTCAAGGCAAGTTTACTTTTGTAATCAGTGAAGAAAAATAAACACATTCAATCCTGGTGGGTCAAAGCAGGTGTTCAAATTAGGTGTTAATCAGCTTCATCTAGTATAGAGGCGGGATGTCAAATTAACTTGGGAAAGATTAATCCCTTCCTTTTGACTTGAAAAGTAACTTGAGTATTTTGATGGTAGATACCCGCTTTGAAATGTTCTGCCAGAAAACTCCTTCGTCCAAGTAAGTTTTACTTTGTGATTTGCACGTGACTTATTTTATGTAACCCTCAAAAACCCCAAACCAAGCTTAATTTTCAGTGCCATTTTACACCCAGGTGAACGGAATATAATTTGTCTGCAAAACACTATATCGTAATGTAAAATATTTTTATTATAATGATTAATGCATGAAAGAAGTTTAACCAGCAAACTGAAGCAAATTATTTTGTTCTCATGTCTTTAATTAGCATTTCAAATGAACAATAACAATAATAAAATGTTTTTCTCTGGTCTAATAGCTTTAAGTTCTTAAAATGATTTACAACTATTCATTAATAAAACACAGCAAGAGCTCTGGAAGGCAACAAATTTTGTACAAGTGAAGAAGTGCTCTAAGTATCCTGATTGAACATTTGTGTTGTTCAGGTTAAAAATAGTGATGTTCCATTGATTCTCTCTCTATCAATATATTTATGCTTTCCCCTCTTTTTGCACCACATGATATTCTATGATCGAATTTGCGGTGGTTTTGCAAATTCCAAACCAACTTCATCTCCAAGTTTACAAAATAAAACTTGGTTCAGATGAAAAGATACCTAGTTCACTATCAAGACTACATGAAGTGTTCTGTGAGCTTGTAATGCCATTTTCACATTTGTTATCTACATTATACCAAACAGAGGGAAGATTAGAGCTCCTAGGACCCTTAAAAGCAAGATTCAGAGTAGTGTTCTTGCTGTTTTCTGGAACAGAACAAGAGTAGTTATCATTTTATTGAAAAACACAAAGCCGCTGCCATGCTGTCAGCATTTTCCATGCCTCTAACTCAGAAAATTCCTTGTACACACATATGCTCATTGACTGGAAAGGACAGCAAAGAGTCTCGTCAAAAAAAAAAAAATGTTCTTCCTCAAAGCTATGCAGTGAAACAGAAACAATGTTTTTGAGGCTTTCATTAGAGAGCTATTAAAATTTCTCCTTAAAATCCATATGATCTTCTGGGGAACACAAATGTCATCATGACTAGATCAGATGTGACGAATGACCATGTGAGCACAGAGCAACAGTAAATAGTGAGGAAAGAAAAACACAGAATCCTATGTAATCATTAACTATTTATATTTGGTCAAGAGTTAATGTTATTTTTAAGTTACATCTTGGAGCACAGTAAAAATTCAAGTATTTCGTACTGACTGGTATATGATGTAAAAGCAAGTTTGTAATTGCTTAACTGACTTAAAAATAATGATTAGTTAGCAATCCTTTCAAACTACTTATCCTGTATAACATAAAGCAGTCATCTAACGTAATCTAATAATCTAATAATGTGTCTCTATGAAAGAAGTCAAGTAAACGTTGAATGAAAGGATGAAGAAACTTCAAAAATCTTCACAAAACTGAACAAGTAGCATGAGAAACTTAAATGTACCATTTCTCAACCTTTTCCCGGTGTGTGGTTATTCATCTGGTGAGTCTGGATATTCATCTTACAAGAGTAAAGGTATGAAGAATTAGTTTGTCTAGGTACAGACAGAAAACAAGACCTCTCTTTTCAGAGGACAGAACAGAGAACAAGGTATTATACATATGGAAGAACATGATAAAAAGCTAAAAGGTTTTCAGCACAAAACGGTGGGAAAAAAGGGACAGGCATGGAGAAGAATCTACAATAGCACAGTGACATGGAAAAATGTAGGGGAAAATAAAGGAGGAAAATGTTAGAACATAAATTTTAAAATATAATAGTATAAAGATAAAATCAATACATTGGAAGCAATTTCATAGATTACCTTGTTAACATTTGATGCCATAATATATTCAAGGCCATACTCTCATATAGTTTATCAGCTATTAGTAATCCTACTACATTTTGAAATAAGAAAATATAATGAGAATTTTTTTTTAATCAATTTAATTATTGCATACATTTTCAAGTTTTTATATCATCTTTTTGGTAATGCTTTGCTCTTTCTTAGTGACATTTCTTTGGATTAATTTACATGAGCAAGATTTATACTCATTCTGAGTGTAAAGGACACAGGACACAGGTCAGTCACATTTCCAATTTGAATTAGTAGTGCTAACAAGGTTTGCCAGCAGACTTGCTCATCTGCTAACAACTTCCATCGTGTGGCATTTGAAGCTTGTCTCATTATTTCAGTTCCTCATGCAACTGGAGAAGGTTGGCAGTAACGGAGAGCTGCAACATGCCTGGTCAACTGGAAATCCCCCTTCCTCTGCAGCTGTACTGAGACTGAGGATGGCAAACACAGTGCTGTCGTGTAGGCTGCTAACAGTGACTGGAATAAAAAAAAGCACTCAACCCTGCGTTTGTTCTTACTCCAAAATGTTCCTGGTCCTGCAGCCTATGCTTGAAAGCTGAAACATTCACCTAAATATCTACTTATAAAATTTCTACTCATACGATTGATTCATTTCAGAAGTACTGCATTTCTTAATATAGAAATAAAAGAGAAATAAACCTGTAAACCCATGGTCAGGATCTGAACTCCCACCAGGTTTAGTAACAAACATTCTCTGTAGTTTCCAGCTACTGCCTCACATCACAGACTGCCACTGATCAGTGTTTTGGGTTCTCTGAGTTTTTTCTGATTTGCAGTATTTTTTTTCTTGTGGAGGAAAAGCCTTCTTCCAATGAGGAAAACTTATTATTTTCTTTCAAATTTGGCATTATAAATGGCATTTTTAACCTCAGCTGATTGCTACGCTTTTTACTTTTAAGTAGCTGCAGAAAAAAAAGCTGCCTTAGGCTTTCCCTAAATAATCATATTTACATCTGTCAGGTTGTCACTTTAAAGCTGTCCAGATTGGCAGGGAAAAAAAAGTTACCCCCATCTGATAGATACTTGATGACTTCTCTGAAAAAATGGATTCACTCCACTGAATAGCTGACAGATACCAACAAGATAAAAAAACCCAAAGATTCTTACTGGTAGCTTTGTGAAGGTAACAAGAATGGAAAGTGCTTGAAAGGTGACCTATCTGTGCACATATTTGCAATTCTCTCCAAGACAGGGAGTTTGATTTTGGCATTGTTTATAATATTCAACCGCACATCAGAATCAAAATTGCAAATAAAGACAATAGAGAAAATAAGTCAAAACCATTATTTACCATTTTAAGCTTTTAATTTTTTTCTTCTATTTCTATTCACTAAAATTGCTAATGTTAATTGAACTTGTTTTACCAACACTAAAATATATGACAAGAAAATTCGTAATTTTGAAAAGAGAATGATTCAATGTAACAGATATAAAATTAACTCTCAGGAAGTCTCAAAAATTTAAATATTCAAGCAAGGAAAATGTAATAACTTCATCGAACTTCCCAGGCATGTCATCATTAAGTGATGAATTCTGAATTTAAATTTATTCTTAAAAATTAATTACAACTATTACTGAAATAATCAAGAAGAACATTCTATTGCGTAAAGTTTGTAACTCAAAAGACTTTTTTATAAAAAACTAAAAAAAAACTAGAAAATCTTTAACAACTAGTTTTTTTAATACTTTATGGGCTTTGTATATATGAATCTTTCAGCAGTTGATTTCACAATAGCATGAGGACAACTTTAAAAGTAAGATATCACATGTTCTTATGCTTACAGAAAAAAATATGACTGTGTGGTTAACGATATCAGAAAACAGATCTGGCTACAGTGAAACAATTTAAGACAGTGTTACTTTCTGGCCTTGGAAAAGGTGTTTAATGATAGGTTTTTTTCTTTATCGAAAAACCAATTACAGTCCATAGGCTGCATTTAGATACAATTGTATCAGCCTCAGTTAAATGCTTGGACAAATGCCATGCTACTCTGAGAGCTGTTGCTCTATCAATTCACAAAAAAACATGCATTTATTTTTTATTAGTATTGAATTATGACTGACCTTCACACAAATTTCCCCCAAAGATCCTTAATTAAAAAATCAAACCACTAAAAGAAATTATTAATGTTTAATTAAATAATGCATTTACTACACAGCAGCATAGAAATAAATTTCTTGAAAGAAATGTGACTCATCTGTATTTTATCACCAGGTGAGTTAGCAGTATTTTGTAAAATCTATGACCTTTTAAAAGAAAATTTAAGACAATTTTGTAAAAATGCAAACTATCCTGGTAGCTAACAATTTGCCAGCTGCTCGCAGTTTATCTTCATTCTTTTAGAAAACATAGTAGCTGATTCAAATCATCCATCCTGTCTGATGGTACATTGTCATATGCTTAATTTATGGATCTCACATGCACACAGACTCTATGTGTAAAAAAAATTTCTGAGTATAATTAGCAAACAAAATTTATTAAAGAAAAGAAGAAAACATCTCCAGCTTCCTAGGCAGATAAACTACTTATCTTGCTAAAGCACAATAATCCTTTTCCTTGAATTTCAGATGTTCATGAAAGGTGATAGAAACTGTGAGGATTAACTCTAAGATAAAAATATTGATTCTGGAATGGCAAATATTAAAACCTTTCCTAGGAATAAATCTTCTTCAGATGAGCCACGCCATATCTTAGGCTATGTCCTCTCCCATCACAATTTTCACCAAGTTCAGCATTAGGTTATCCTGGTTAGTCCAGGCTATTGACATGTATGTCTAAAAAGACTGGGAGTTG
Organism: Gymnorhina tibicen; assembly: GCA_013399875.1. Lineage (NCBI taxonomy): Eukaryota > Metazoa > Chordata > Aves > Passeriformes > Artamidae > Gymnorhina > Gymnorhina tibicen. Next base: position 48,465 of record VXAZ01000238.1, read on the forward strand.
CCTCACTGCACACTGATATATGGAACACCATACAGCAAACTTTTGTGAGCGTAATTTCAAGTAATTGAAGAAATATGCTTACAAGCATATATAAAGATATTCCGTAATCCTTCCATCAATAGTGACAAGGTTCCTACATGGTTTAATTCAGCTCTTTTCATGGCATTTCCTAACTGCCCTGGGAGAAAAAGGTGTATCTGACCTTGGTCTTATCTTCCTACCCAAGCTACTCCAACTGGGGCATACAGTTCCAATAATATAAAGCCTCTCTAAGGCAAGGATTTAATCTGGGTTAGTAACAACACTGTCTTCTACACTTTGAGTTTCACAAAATGTTCTCATCCCACTTTTGGTCATTTGCATTGGAGCTCAAATCTACATTGGATATCTGCTAGCAGCATAATGCTGAACGCGCTACATTTCTTTCCCTTGGAAAGAAAGTCTTTCTCATTGTATACACAATAATCTCTTCAATACTTATTGATGCAACTGATGCTCAAATTTAGATGTACTTCATGATCATTTGAATGATGTTGATGCTGTATGGAATTGCTGTAGGTACAATTGCTGCGGGACCCTCACTAATGTTATCATTTTTTTCAGCCCACTAAAGAAACAGATGCTTTCTTTTTTTAGCGTATTACACTGCTTATTTGGTTTATAATCTTGTATGAATTTTATTTTGTTACTTCAAACTGTATACAATGAAAGAAGAAACAAGGTTTCTTTGCACCTCTTTAGTTTTGGAAACTAGAACTGTTTAACACCAAAAGGAAGTGTTCTAAATTAAGAACTACGTCCTTATCCCATACACTCACATTAAACAGCACTTCATTCGTAAGGAGCCATTGACTTTATTTAGATTATTCCGCAGGATGCAGATCTGGATGCTGCTGGAACGTTAAGTGCCTGTTTAAAGTCTGTCCTACACAGAGGAGCATGCAAATTGATTCAGACTCAACAAACAGAAGAGATACTGTTCTGAACCAGAAACACAGTAATAGCCTTTCGTTCCGTACCAGTGCAGCAGTGATAAAACAAAACCTTATAATCAAATTATTTGAAGATTATTTATTTAAACAGATTAAAAATTACTTTCACTGTAGCTACTTGTCTGTAAAATTTAACAAAGCTATTGTTCCTCAGTTACAAACTTTATTTTTATGCTTTAAGAGTTTATTCTCTGAGGCATTCAGTGTCAGTTGCTAATGAAAACCCTTGCTTTGTAGAATTCAGGTAAAAGAAAGATAAATGCAGTCAGTTATCTAGAATGACAGAAAGAACAAAACAAAATCAACCAAACAAAATATAACATGAGAAAAACAAACCAAAAAAAATGAAACCTAATAAATCAGGAATAAAGATGAGGAAAAATCAGAAAAAAAAAAAGAAGCCTGTGGGACTTCTATGATTATAGTATACAATCAAAGCACATGATTTCAGATTATTCAAATTATCTGTGACAAAAGGACAGCTAAATGTCTGTGAAATGCCAATCATCCTTAGTTGGAATGAACCTAGTGCTGCAAAATCTAGTCTTAATCCCAAAGGAAATCAGGGTAAAGCACTCAAAAGTCACTAGTCTAACAATGAAACTTCCAGGAAAAAGCAACTCTGCATCAACACACTAATATCAATCGATTAATGAGTTATGCATTGAATATGCAAATAATATGGGGGAGTTTAACTGAGGAAGCAAAGAATCCATTACTTTCTACAGAGCCTTTGCAAAACTAAGGAGAGAAAAACTGTAAGACAAAACCTTACTGTGAAAAGGGAAAAAAATTAATATGCATTTCATGAAGACACTTAAATAACAAGTTCAGCAGGATATTACAGATCTTACAGCAGAATAATGAAAGTCGCATTCCTGAGTGATAAAATCTTTTAATAAATAATGCCAGAATGGAATAATGGTGCCACAGCGTATGTTGCTAATTGAAGAACTACAGCTTGAGCTTGAACTCATAACTTATTTCTATCCTGGCTGCTGGATGTCCTGTCTCTCGAGGAACAGTGGAGTCTGCTGGTAAAAGAAGCATTCCATATAAAGGACACAGACCTGCATTAGTAAACTGCATTTGTTCAGCACGAAACAGTCAGAAGCTAATGCCAGATTTGTCATTCAAATAAACCTAAACTCTATGGAGATTGTAGGTAGTGTGTTCTTCTTGTTTCAGAGAAAAGCTGCAAAGAATTCACCTTGAGATATTCATAATCATGAGATGAATAATTTGATACATTTTTTCATTAATCTTTCACACTTTTTGCACTGCTAATATTCTACCAATTTATTTTTTGTTTGTTCTTTGTATCTTTTTATTGCACTTGTATTTAGAGATGCAAGTATGTGCCAACAGTAGCAATTTAATAATAAAACAGACATAACAGCATTCACAAAACATTTGCATAAACAGATATCACACTACTATGCCTCACAAGATTTAACAAAAATTCTATGATAATTTTATTTAGCTCAAAGGGAGACCAGAACGTTTATGATAGTTTCACATAAATCTTAAAAATATCTTAAAAATATCTCTACAAAATACAATTACAGTAACTATAAAAATGTCTATAGAAATGAATACTAAATATTTTCTATTATTTTTGTACCTATCTCCTAATATTAAATAAAAATTTTGCACTACAATAGTTCTAAACTCTACAATATTATTCTATACAAAATTTTACAGATCTCACAAATAATTGTGGTTTCTCATGCACAAAATTCAATATGATGCTTAAATAAGGAATCTGACACATCATGTAAAAACAGTAATAGATAAACCCCACTCTTACACTGTTCCATCTCTGTTAACATGATATGCTGTTAAAACTAGTGACCCTCACAGCATTCCTGAAGTCTAGTGCTGTGCTACCATAGGAAGGAACCAAATCAACAGAGGATAAAAGATAACTCCTCTACCAGCAAAGCCCTGCCATAAGTATCTTATCAACTCCACAGACAATACTCAGATATCTAAGTACATTCAGGTATCTGTACTCCCTGCAAAAACCACTGCTCGTGTCATTCCTCAATGGCTCCAGTACCCAATGGTGAGTGAAGAGAAACAGTACTGTACTGCAGTCATGCATATAACTTATTACCTTTTTGCTGCTTCTTAGACAATTACTGCTAATATTTACTCACAAAAGAAACATATTAAATACACTTAGTGTTAACAGTATAAAATGAAATACCAATCCATAGGAGTAAATGCATACATATGAGTGTATGCACCCACACAGCACTTTTTCTTTGTAAAGAACATCTTAAAGAGGAAATAAAAACTACTTACACCAGAATAGAAAGGCTCACCAGACACACAGATCACATCCTGCTCCTGGATCATCAAAATATCTTTGGCTAAGTGCAGTCGCACTTTGAAAGGCTCCTGGTTACCATCCTGCAGCAAACAAACCCCTGTCTTCGTCTTCAAAGGAAGGAATAAAGAAAAAAAAAAGGTTTTTTTTCAGTTAGCGCTTAGCATTGTTAGCAGTAGTATTTTGAATCAGAATACTTGATAGATAGGTACAGTCACCATATATATGTTAAAAAATACCCTGTATTATATATATATATATATATATATATACACCCTGTATATACCCTGATCACTGTATTTACTGTGTTTAGACTACAAGAGAACAAATGTTACAGTAGTAAATAGTAAAGGTAGATTTTGCAACCATAAGGTGTTATTTCACCCATGATGATTTTGTGAAACTCCTTTCAAATTGCTTCAAGTCAGCTGTGCTCTTGCTTTCCATCTTTTCATTAAACAGTAACACCCCACTTGGATGTGAAATAAAAGCTGATCCTCCACATATTACATCACTTTTGACACAGAAACATGCACAATGACGTGTACAATCTCCAAACTAGCCAGATGTGTGTACCAGCAGCTACATAAACCCAGTTGTAACTTTCATGTATCCTTTTCAAATGAGGATGGTGAGCTGAGAATAAGAGAAAGTAAATCAAAGACTACAACTCCCTGTAGTAACTTAGTTCTTGCTCCATTTCTGTATTTTACATTTATGAGTAAGGATCAGGAATTCTGTAGGATTCTTCAATATATAATAAATGATTTTGCAGCAATTAACAGTGCCTTTTTGGTAGTACCTACTTGTACTATCTTTTGAGGCATTATACGTGAGACGGTGAGCACTGAAAAAGTTGGCACATGAAAGTACTATCAGTATTTAATTTTCTCTGAAGGTTATGTTGAAAATAGCACTCCTTGTAACGCTTCATCAGTGGACAAAATTGCTATTGGTAGAGCATCTTTTTTAATAGGAGAAACCTGCTTACCAACAATCTAAAAACTTAGCATTACAAGTATTTTACCAGTATAAGTATTTACATAGATACATATATATATACATATAGATAGACAGATATAGATACAGATATAGATATAAATATATGCACATATCTATCTCAGAAGTAAATTCACATATAAAAAGTATTTAAAACCTTGGACTCATCAGTGCCAATAATAAAACTTTCATGGTCTTCATAGAGGTCAGATTTCAATCCACCATCTGTAAAAAGATCCCTTAAGAGGAGATCAAGGAAAGAAAAGTATTTCTCTGAACTTTAAGTGCCAAGGTTGACCTGGCTGAATCTGAGGGCTCTTTCTCAGACAAGAGTTTAAAAGAGGATTTGGAAGATCTCCCCATAAGGTGCTCTTACATCCATAGCATGGAGAGAACAAACACAAATATGGAACTGACAGTAGGCCACTGGCAAAGTCTCTCTCATGAGGCTTTAAAAGAGGTGGAAAGGTCGAGGACAATCTTTAAATAGCTCTATATAATGTTCTCCACTGACAAACTGTTCTGGCACTTCTGCTCCATACTCAACACTCAAACTTTGGAAATTGCTTTTTCTTGGATGCCAGGAGCAAGTGTGTATAACTTAGCCATGACTTTGAAAGTGGCTTTGACGTTGCTTTTATTCTTTTTAAACTAGATAAGAAGAAGAAAACAATGAAGAGCTCCATGCATTGACCTCACACTGAGGTCAGTCGAACCTCTGGTCAACAGTCATCCTACACCATTTTTCTAATACCAATGTGTCTTTTTGTTTGTTTGTTTGTTTTTAAACAGGATGAGAGAGAAACTGATTGACGTGCACGGACAAAATAAATGGATCACAGAAGGAGTTAGGTTTTCAGTACCACTGAAAAATTCTCTCTCATATCATACATAAAATGTTACAGTATTAAAATAAAGAGCGGTTATGTCCTTGGACTTTCTACTTTACACACTGAGATGCCTTCTCTCTCCTTGGAGTTGTGAAGCAAGCAGTAAGTGACAATGGAAATTGAACAATGTGAATTGTAAATAACTATGGTCAAATAAAGGGGTTAACACTTATAAAATGCCTTTCTCCTACAGCAGTTTGCAACATGCCTTTCCTCCTCCCTGGATAACTGGCAATAGAATAAATTCTGCCCCTCATACACTGGGTATAGAAATTTTGCCTTACTTGATTGCACATTTCAGATTTGGTCAATAACCTTATAAAATCTCGAGTCTTCCTGCAAAAGGTGAGGGGCTACTTTGTAGGAATTAGAGGCAACCACAGTAGGCACAATTAGACATTAGAATAAAATTAAAATTCAAGTCAGTTTCTAGATGCAAGTGAGCTGAGCTTATTCAGCCTGAACAAACAAATCAAACTTGGGAACAGCAAAATATTTTGGCCCTTGGAAAGATTGATCATACACACTCAGGGACCTTATTTACATCAGACATTCTAAAATGTAATGAACCACTTTATTGTTGTTGGGTTTTATGAAAGCTAGTTTACAATACAGGTCAAAATAAAATCTTCAATTATACTACCTCCTTCCCTCTCCTACCTGAGAGCAGCATTAACAACCATGAAAAGGAGAAGAATGTAGCTGAGTTTCATTAGGTAACTTCAAAAGAAGACCTTGAGAACAAAGACTGGAATTTACTTGTTTCATTTTTGTCTGTTAAAACCTCTTTCTTGCTGCTTTCACCCACCCCTTTCAAAGTATTCCATAAATTGAGTCAAATAAAGATATGAGTTCATGTTTCAGAGCTGGGAATTAGGGAAGACAACCTGTATATATACTTTCATGTAAATTGCCATGTACATCAATATTTTTTATTCACGTGGCTGCAGTAAAATTATTCTGATCAGCTGTCTAGCCTATAGCCCTGCCCTCTCTTACATTTGAAGAGCCTTTATGGTGTGCATGTGTGTGTGCATGTGTGTGTGAGTTGTGGGAGTGCAAAGCTAGGGCTGATGTTAGCTTTTGTTCCTGATACCAATTTCTAAGAGATCCCATGTGAGGCTGTGCTAAAATTTTTCCCTTCAAGCCTTCTCCATGTGATTGGCAGAGGGCTGAGACCTACTCCTGTCTTACACCAATAAGACACAGGCAGCACATCGGCTGAGCTGCTGGGCCATGCAAGGCATCCCCTTGTGCTCAAATGTGTTGCGCTGCCGTGCAACACCTTACAGCAGACGTGCAGAGAGAAGCAGAGTTCAGCTGGTTAACAGTTTGTTAGGCCAAAACACCTTGAACGAGCCCAAATTGCCAAGAAAATCACCTTATTTATAGAGTTGGACTCCTGCTGCAAAGATGGGAAGAAAACTGAGTGTTTGAAGTTGCACATTTTTATGAAGCAGAGGAGGTGTGTTAAGGAATGCATATGTAAGCATTGTAAAGAGGTGAAAGAGTCTCCATCTGGGAGAAGAGCCTGTGGCTTCAAGCAAAAGCAGTGATGAAAGAAGGTAGTGGTACCTAAGTAACAGATGCAGTGAATGTTGCACCTGCACAAGGCTGCCTCTGTCATTTCATTCGACACCGTTTTAAGCTGAGTTAGATAAGAACACTGATGTGGCAAGAGCTGATGTCCTTGGAACTGATTACAGTTCCTGAATTAATATAATTACAAGAGGGGCTGAAAACTGATCTCCCTTTGCTTTGCCACACCAGTCTGTGGTGAATTTTCTGCTTCAGGTCACTATCAGAGAACAGCATAGGTTGGCAGAGCCCTTAAGACAGACTGCTTCTCCTGAGAATATGGTCTCACTGATCATTATTAGCAACAAGGCAGGGAAAAAAGGCCACTTAAAAATTATACCCTGACTGACAGCACATTGTCCATACAGGCTGTGTAAGAGATCTGGCCTAAAGATTCCTTTCCTAAAAGGAATTTAGAAATGTTTACATACCAAACCCAACACTTCACATTTGTTAAATGTCTTTAACAAATATTTAAGAATTAATTTCAGAGGAAATACACATGAAAACTACAGTTTATGCATTTATGCTAGCAGCAGAGCATCTACCAAACACAGACCATAATAAATACTGAAGGAGAAACATCATTAAAGTTTCCTGTTGATTTAAAAGTCAATTTCCTGCAGAATTTCCAATATAAATATTATTTAAATTTATCTAGCCTAAACAAGTCTGCTGGCAGATTTTCTGCTGAAGAATTTTTTATTTTCTAATTTTATGTCTTTGGTTTTTTCTTGTCATTTATGACAAGGAAAAAAGAGTTCTAGAACATTTCCTATGTTTTGTTCTGGAAAAGACTTTTTCAGTATTTCAGGGAATTTTAAATACTTGTAATTAGTTTTCAAGACATGGCTGTATCTTTTCCTTTATGCTTCTTTATCTTTATCTTTATCTTTATCTTTATCTTTATCTTTATCTTTATCTTATCTTTATCTTTATGTCTTTGGCCCTACAGTAATAAACCAATTTGTTTAGCTTTGCTTTTCCTAGTTTTGTATCAGCAGGAAGACTTCAACAGATATCCCACAATAGTTTAGTCCACAAACAAGTGGAAGAAAGGAAGAGAAAAAAAAAATTCTCAGCACATTTTCTACGCAAGGTGACCTGAGTTTTTAGTTTCTACTTTGACTGTTACGTCCTAAAATAAAGTAAGCCTCTGCAATTTGGTTTTAAGCCCTGAAATTTATTTCTACTATCAAGAACATGATAGCAGTAAGGAGAATGGGTTGCAAAACTGCCTTAAATGTGTACCTAGCTCCTTCAGATTAATATCTACCCTTTTGGATGCTTATTTGAACTGAGGCTGACCTCTGAGTATTTGGAGATATGCCTGTCACTGCTTCATAATCGTAAGTATAATACTAAAAATGGAAATTGAATCAGAGGTTTAAGGAGGTAACAGCAATGGATTTAAGGAGGTAATAGCACTGGATTCAAGAGGCAGGAATATGTGTCAGAACCATATAAAGGATGTTTTTTAAGCAGTCCAGCTACATAGTCTGTGGAGGTATTGCTAGCTTAAGTGAAAAGCACTTATATTGTCAAAAACTGGAATGCAGCCCAGACATATAGGGATGTGTTCAACTTGTCATTCAGAGCCTCTTCAATCAGATACCAACATTTTCCAATCCAAAGAACAGCAAGTCCATTCCTGCATATGAATTGTACACTCCAGTCTGAAAGAACTGCAGAGAAATTCTGAATTTGGACTTGAACTTATTTTATTTTGATTTGTCAGTTATTTGCCAGGTAAGTATTTGTTGTGGTATTCTTTCTAAGAGATGCTATTGAAAGAATGAAGTCTTATAGGAAAAGTCCTTGTTTCATATAGTTTGCAATACCAAATGTAAATTAGACATTTGGAAAAGAAAATATTTATATAAATATGTATATATATGAGCTTCTTACTAAGCTAAGGTACTTTTTTAGAGCAAAAATTTTCTTTTCCTGACACTGTAAGGATGTCACTTTGATGTCTGAATTGCCAGTGAGCTTACTGTGACTACGGAGTTGAGCCTAAGAGGTAAGATAACATAAAATTGAAGGCTGTTGTGAGAACACGTATGTTTCTTCAAATTTACTTCACCTATTATATGACATTTTAACAGACATTGTAAATTACCAGTCATTTTCCATCTTGTGTTTTTAAGATTAAATCATGAGTTGAAGCTTTGTTTAAGAAAAATCCTAGAAACCCACAGTATTAGAAATCTCAGTATTGCTATTTAACAGGATTTATAAACAAAGGAAAACAGTATCTTAGTCTGAAATGTGCAAATCAGAAAATGGCATAAAGGTGACTAGAAACAGACCATAAAAGTATATAACAAGATTTAGCGAAGAAATTAATGAGGAAGTTAAATATGGTTTAAAATTTAAAACACGTTTTGTTGCAGGCAAAAGACCCCCCCAAATAGATGGATGTTGAAATAGAGGTCACTACACCTTTGAATAACAGAACATATCAAATTATAAAGTTTGTGAAGTTTACAAGAATATTTATAGGAGTCATAAAGCAGAGGACAAACAGTTTACCAATTCAAATTAATCCTAAAGAAACAATGGACAGTACTGTGAAAACAAATGAATAGAGTGCAAGCATGAAAAGGAACGGGGTATTTATTAACTTAAATAAGTTTGGTGTTATGCTGGGGGGGGAAGCAAGCTATTAGAAGTAAAGAATGACATCTCAAAAGTCAGAAAATTTAGAAAGCTGCTCATGCAGCTTGTCAGCTTGTTCATAAATTACATGGAAAATACAAACCTAAAAAAAAAATTGCAGGGGAAAATGTTCTAATGCATTATAATCATCCCAAGTCTTCAATTTCAACAGAAAGATACTTTCACTGCAAAGGACAGTATTGTGTCAGACACTGAGGTTATCTTCCAAGAGATAGTTTTCAGAATATAGAATAAGGTCAAGTGAGTACAGGAGAGTGTTTTAAGAACCCAGTGACTCTATGATTTATGCTCTTGTAAAGTTCATAAAGCTCAGGATAAAGGGTAAAAGAGGAGCTGGATAGTCTTATGGTTTAGAAATCGTTAAATAGAAGAACTAACAAAATAGATACATTTGCTGATCAGTGAGGGAGAAGAGCATGGAATACTGAATAATCAAATATGAAACAGTGAAAAACTTCCTAAAGCGGCAAGTAGAGAAGCCAGACACACACACAAAAAAAATATAAAAATCCCCTCTTCGGATACCAGGTTGTTTCCCTTAAAAAATGTGTGTATTTGTGTAAGAACTCCTCTTTTTGTAGTGCCATTTGAATTGTCTAGCATGGAAGGTATTTTCTTGCAGAATAAAACTACTTTAAGATGCCTTGACAGGCAGCACAGCCTAAAGATAAGATGCCTGGGGGAGAAAATAATCATTAGGATCATAGAAATCACTTTGAGATTGAAAACAAACTCTACCTGTCTACACGTATGTGTTTAACCTCTCATTGTAAAAACTCTGACTGCTCAAATCAGATCTGCAGTAGGAATTTAGGCACAAAGTGCACTTGCAAGTACCTACACGGAGACAAGACCATTTCAGTGTCCAAACCTCAAACTAAATCCCACTAGTAGACTCTAGAAGAAATTAGGGATGCATGAAAGCATCAGTACTATGAAAGAACTAAGGTTCCCTCAGAGACCTCCAGTGCACTAGAGCAGCAGTTACTTAGAATGAAAAGTCGTTTAAGGAAAAAAATTTGAGTATGTCATGGACACCATGAAAAACATCCTTTAGCCTCAGTGCACCTACATGGAAAATTTTGGTTTTATGCTAATTGAAACTCAGCTCAAACCATTTACTGCCATTGGTAAGGATGAAAATACCCACAAAAATCTGAGCTGCATTCACCAGTTTGGGAGAGCAATCTCAGTTCTTCTGCAGTGTAGTGGCTACAGCACTGGGATATGCAGATGAAAGGAAATGAAAAGGGGAAGAGGAAGATCAAACAGTCAAGATGCTTCACAAAAGCTTTTACTGCCCTTATCAAAAACTTCTTAGTAACTACTCTGGCATAAAGACTAGCCAGATATTTTTCTCAGATATGTAGTATGATTCAGAATTTGATACAATAGGGGATGGAGGGGATAGAAGCCTGAAAGTTTTAACTGCACTGACTAGAGAACCAATTAAACAAAAATACCTGGAGCAAAGTCTACAGCTACTTTATCTTCTGTGTCAATAGTTGAAATAAATAAAATATCAGCAAAATATTTGTGGCTTGAAGTGACTAAACTAGTGTCAAAGATGTGCCAAGATGGAATAGAACCACAAGCTAATTAAGGGTGTAGAGCCACAGTGGTCTTTTCCTTAGCTGCTACCATCACTTTCCTAAGAAATCTAAGTACCAGATGAAGTTTTGGTGACAAATCTGGTAAATTTTAAGGTATTAAGAAAATTTTATTAAAAGTGTAATAGCTGATAGGTATATATTGGGACTTTAAATACCTGACAGACTGGATTATTATACCTTATACTGACCTCAAGTGAAACATTTCATTAAGTAATTAATTAATTAATACTTGGATGGGTGAGATTCAAAGTCCATATAACACCCTGCCCAGTTCCATCAGCCTACTGAAGGTCCATTACCACAAGCTCAAAGGACCACAGGACCACAGTGGCTGGTGGGAATCCAAATTATGGACTCAGGAAAGGACACCCAGTCTGCGTCCTGTGCCAGGCTGTCCTGGGACAGTTTCAGCTCCAGTGTCTGATTATGAAACCCATTATGGTAAGAAAATGCCATAGCATCTCTTGGAGTGAGTGGAGGTCAGTGCCTTGGATCATGGGACACATGATGTGATGCAGTTTTGGATTGCAAAGGACCTATTATGGGATGTTTAGGGGAGGAACCAGGGGCAGGGGAAGGGATTCAGTGTTTTGTGGGGGGCATGAGTACATGAAAATAGAGGGTTAAGGGGGAGAAAGAGGGACTGGTCACATGCAATTTTATAGTCAGTGTGTTTGTCCAGCCACGACCCGAGCCCAGCCTATGGAGACTGGGATTCAGGGATAGCTGCTGGGCACACTGGGCAAACTGTCTAAGCCCCACTGCTGGAGGCACCCACAATGTAGATACATATACATATACATATACATATACATATACATATACATATACATATACATATACATATACATATACATATACATATACGTATACTCTCACGAGTGGACCTCAATCCTGCTCAGCCAGAGAGGGGAACAGGATGAGGGTGTTGGTGCTGTCTGCGAGTGCTCTGTGTGTTGGTATGGGATCTGTGTGGCCCGTCATGTACATAAATATATGGATACATGTAGTGTATATGTGTGCTCTGCCCCTGTGTGTGTCTTCACCCTCACAACTGTCTGGACCTGGGCATGCTGAGCTGCAGCAGCCTCCCTTCTCCTGGGCTTTCAGATCCAGCTCACTGTATTTTCCCCCAAACAAAAATCAAAGTGGATGATGCATTGCAATGTTAGTGTTAAGGTTTTAGTTAAAAATTACACTATGTGCAAGCATAAGGCTGCTGGTTATTTATTTAGAAACAGGCACTTGATGAAAGTAGGTTGAAAATCTGTATTTTATTAACATCTTTTTGGGAGGAAAGAGATAGACCATAGTCTTGGGAGTGATGCCACTGATTCTGTGGCAAAAACCCCATTTTACACAAAGCATATAATCTGGGGTTGAATCTACCTCATTTAATTTTATTTAAATGCTAGGATTAATTTTATTTAAATAAAGGATCTTCTCTGGGTTCTCTAGGTTATGGAATTTCTTTAGGGTGGGTGGAATCATCCTCTCCTTCCCTTGTCTACCATGCAAGCTCCAACAAATCAGCTGATTTTTAAAGAGCTAAATTTGAAATCAATGGCCCCCTTAGAAACTAGATACAGAGTGAAGTTAATTGCCACTAAATAGTCTATAGAGTTTAAATAATAAAAACATAAAAAACTATGAAAATAATATGTATCTTCCTCTTTCCCTGAATAAATGAGTTCAAAATTAATGAAACCAAAATCAAAATGCCCTGAATAACATGTTTTAACCCTTGGTCAGCCATGAAGCAGTTAAGAAGTTGGACTAGATCACTGCAGGCCCCTTCCAACTGAAAATATTCTATCCAAAAAGCCAAACCTCAAAATTAGTAAGAATGCTTTCTTCCATGCAAATAATCTCGGATATATTGCTGTAGAATTTATACCATTTATATTCGGAGGCATTAGAGCCTGACACATACCACCCTGGAAAAACATCACAGTATTCTATCCCAAAGGCAAGTTTCAATTTAATATTGGCTTTTGACCCTACTACTCCTTTCAGAATGCTGTCATGATGTAATGTTCTTTAGTCTGCTTATTTTCTCTTCTCCCCTAATTTATTCCAACTGATTCTCAAGTCACAATTGGTTTTAGCTGCAGTTAGTTCTTGCTTTTAGTGCTCTTCCCATCCCTTCATTTCTATTTTTTCACAGGATCATGGTCATACTTAAAATTCTAGCCAGTTTTCTTGTTTCCAGTCCTAACTTTATAAATGTTGTTTGTGGTTTTCTGTGTAAAGGTAATTGTCATGATTTTTTAATTATAATAATGCATTAACATCATTATATAATTTGCTGTAAATGGTTCTCACTGTGTCTCAATTGCTGAAGTTGTTAAAATCACATTAAAACAATTGTTCATAGACAATCACTAAGTAAATAAGATGCCCTTGCTAATGTTTGCAAATATATTTTATTTGCTTTATTTAAGGCAAATTAGTATGAACACAGAAAGCACTTCCCTCATGTCTAGTGCAGGGGGACTGAAGTACTTTGCATTGACATTATGAAACTAATTCTAGGCAAAAATTACTCTCTTACCTCACTAAATGCTTTTCATTTTGGTCATCCTCACAGCTTCCCTTCCCCCCACCTTTTTTCCATACTTCTGCATTTCCCTCTTGATTCTGTTGTGCAGCACCAAACAGATTCCTGACTCCATTGATGTTTTTCTTCGTGTACAGGCTTTCAGATATAAACACTTCAAGAAGAGCAAAGCTCACACAAAACATAGCTACCTGTACCTCATTGTGCCTAAAGAGGTAAATGGGAACAGAGGGGAGGTCTAGTGATGAATACACTTGCACAAACTCTTTCATCTTCTACTACAAAGTCCATCTGCCACCATGAAGTGATCAGCTGAATAACTTACATTTGATTATATAATTCCTAAAATTTCAAGGGAAGGGAAAAAAAAGGGTAAAAAAAAAGTATCTTGCATATAAAAAGGATTATATATATAAAGTTCATTGATTTTCACTCTACTATTGTTTGAAAAAAAAATCTGATCCTACCTCTTCACAGGCGGTCCTGAAATCCATGTGCTATGACACAGCAAGTGATATTTGTCTAAAATGGAGAGAAAGATTTCATTAGAATGAAAAAGATACAGCAAAACATGAAAGTTATCTGTCTGAGATGAGCAATTGCACTTTTCTGTGCTAGGTCCTGTTATAGCCATTGCTTAAAAAGAGAAATGATCAAAGTTGCAACAGGATAAGGAAGATGTTAGAAGCTGTTCCTGGTTCCTGTAAAGTACACAACCTAGTTTCTCTGAATATAATCAAAGGAATGCTTATGTTCCCACCACCTCCTCCCTTTCACAGGACATTCAAACATACCTTTCTTAATGCAAGTGTAAATTTCTTTGTTTTTGTATTTTCCAATTTTTGTTTCAAAACAGCATACTCAAAAGTAACAAAAATAGAGATAATTGTGTTGGTCTTCAGAACACTCCATCTCTTTTAAAAAAACCTTTTTTTTTCTTTTCTCCCCTAATTAAAAACCATGATGCACCAGTACTTTTTGTCTCACATTTTATTGATGTACCTAATCTCTCCACGGAAGCCGCTGTCATTTAACAGTGTGCTTACTTTGCAGAAATATTTATGAGTTGAAAAACAAATGTTAGAAAAGTCAGGAATATGTGCGAGTGCTGGCAAAATGTCACACCAAATCCTGCGATTATTACTTCGCTTGCCCTTTACCTGAAGTGTATTCATCGCAATGCACACTTATGCATTCATTTATTTATGTGATAAAGCCACTGGAACAGGATGTTAGCAGAAGCTAATAACAGTGTCCTGCTGCTGGGTCTGGAATGGAAACACTCATGCATCAGTCAGTAACATTTTCTGGAAACACAAAACAGTCCTGGGCAAAACAGCAGTTTCATTCAATGGCTGGAAAAAAACCAATCCTGTAACAAAATTCTCTCCATCAAGTATTTTATTGCTATTTTGCATTAATTATGTGCTTGCAATTATTTGTATAGGTACAGTACTCAAAGTTCCAACACAAAATTTGCACCATTAGCCTAAGTTTAAAACAAAATTTAAAATTCCTCACATAGTACAAAAATTTAAGTCCTAATACTTACAATTAAACCTCTTAATAATAATAAAATCTCTTCATTAAGTCTGCTGATTTATTTTGCTGCCCTGAATGCAATTTTATTAAACAGCACACATATGAGGTTAAAGTTCTCTATTGAGCTCTGCCTGGTTCACAGCCTGTGCTCTAGACTAATTTCTAGCAGAGATAATATAGGTTGGCTAGGTTACAATTCAGAAATTTAAAAAGACCCATCATCATTCCTTCCTTATCAGCCTTACAAGAGCACCAAGATCCAATAACGAACTGTATCTGTAATTCTGCTCTCAAAATGCTCATAAAATCAAGGTCACTATTACTGTTTCAAAGATTTTCTCTCTGGTGGATCAGTCATTGTGTTACAAAGTATGTTTCCTCATAATCTTTATGAACTCTTTTTTCAGCTGAGTAAGCTGAAGTGGAAAGAGACTTTACTCACCTTAGCCAAATATTCTGAGAACTTCTTAGCCTCCTGGAACTATAACAGCGTGTATCTTTGAAATATAAACTGAAGTAATGCACAGTGCTTTCCTTTCTTGGGCCCTGATTATGGCAGGTCACTAATTCCTACTGCAGTCAAAAGTTTATTCACTTGTGTTATGTTCTGCTTTATTAAAAAAAGTTCTGCAAAGTTTGGGTTTGGGCAACTTTGGTTCCACAGTCAATGACAATTTCATGTTCATTCTCTTTTAGCAACTCTTGATCTAAACCTTGCCTAACCCTAGTAATTTCCACAGCTCAGTATTACTCCTTTTTTCTTCTTGTTGGTTTTTATGTATAATGCATTTATTTACTTATTTCAGAAATACTTGTATTATCACATAGGAAAAAAAGAACTTTTAACTATAAAATATTATCTAAAACATAAAGCTGGAGCTACATAATTCTCAACACAAAATCAAAATCATAGCACAGAGTTTATGTGTTTCTCAGGCAGGCAACATCTCAGCCACTAATCTCTGCAATATAGCTGCCACTGCTTCTGCTCCCCTCTATTTCCTACTGATTCTCATCTGCAGCTGCACAGAGAATGTAAGCCCATTATCAGTGTTCTTTTTCCGACTACCAGCAATTTTATAACATTTGATATTTTACAAACAGCACACAGAAGGTTTGATTACAAAGTGCAGTACCTCATAAATCATCTCAGAAATGTCATTTTTTCCAGCACATACACCCCAAATAAACACTCTAGATAATTAAATTACAGGAATACATATCATGCATCATGCAGAAATGTTGTATCTTTTGGTGGTAAAAGCCCCAATGATTACTAATTGTCTCCTCCTGTAATGCATGAAAAAAAGGCAGAAAATATAAACATAAGTAATTTCAAAAATAAAATATTTGTAAAATGATAAACTGTGAAACCCACTGCTTACAGATATCCGTGATAAGCTTCTGGCTAATCTCTGCAACCCCATCTCCAAATCACAGCCACTTGCACCTGAGCAACTTTCCAGCTCTCGTAGGAGCTTCCTTCAGCCTGAATATTTAATTTTTTTTTTTGGTCCCTCCCCACCATTAGGTTGCTCTGGGACAAACTGCTTCAGAATGTGAGAAAGGAGCTCCCTGTGGCTTTGAATTGAGGCGGTGCAGAGGGAACAGCTCCAAGACAGAGATGGTTTGCAGGCACAGAGGGAGCCTTGAACAGCATGTATCACTCAAAGAGAAAGGAAAGGTCCAAAAGCAGTGTGGCTTTCTCTAAAGGGGCCGGGAACCACTGCAATCAAAGACATGTAAATAAGCAAGCTTTGAAAACTTACTTGCCGTCCTTTCAACTTGACTTGCAATCTGCATCTCCTCCAAAACTGAGTTATCAGACCTATTTAGCTCACCTCTGCTGATGGATGTAAAAGGAACAGTGTGTGACAGGTTGGGAAGAGACTTTGACATCCCCTTGGCAGGAAAAGCAGTTATTCAATGCTGAAGAAACATTTACCAAGCAGTATTATTATGGCATTTGTGTTCTAAAGGGAAATGAATGGCTAAAACATAATGGCAAAGATGAGGGCTATGGCAGCCCTCAGAGACAAAGCTTCATTTAGGATAATGCACTGAGCACTTGAGCCATGCTCTGATCTTCTTAAAATAAATCAGGTCATATTCAAGTGGTATAATAGATGTAATTCCACAAAGTAATTCCATGACTGAATACTCCGGTATACTTAATGAAATAAGATAGCAAACAAAAAGAAAATTTCTCATGCACAAAACAGCAAGGGACACTTTGTGAAGTATAGGAAATACCACAGGCCAAATGAAATACTATTGAAATAAAAGTAGGAAACACTTCATTCTCAAGGTTACTGGTGCAAAGAAAGAATACAATACTGTATGCACAAATAACAAGTTTATGGAGAAATATGCATTATCAAATGCATATGATAGTTTCATTCAGCATATGATATCACTGTAGCTTGTACATGTCTTACTTGATGGAGACAAATTACAAGAAATTCTTATTGTCTGAGAAATGTCTGAACTGCTAATGGGGAAAGAGACTAAAACCATATTCCAAAGGCACAAATCTCAGATCAGCAACTACTTATGATAATAGTTCACTACTAATGTTTGCCTTTCCAAGTCCTTCTGCCTCCATTCTTGCCAACATATTGGCTCTATATTGTGAAAATGACTAAAGAAAATCATATCTGTCCTTATTGTGTGTGTTAGGAAATTATACATACATTTTTAACTCTGCAAGGCCTTTTTTTTAGCAATAATTAAAACAAATCCCAAACCTTCTCTATTATGAATAGGGAAAGTAGATATAGAAATTATCCTTACATATAGCGTAGCTAGTCCTTTGTGCTTTAGAGGAAACAAAAATATTTCTGAAGAAAGATTACTTCAAATAGAAATTCCATGAAGGCTTATTCATTCCATCGAGCTTGCCACAAGGTGTTTGGTACTGGAAGAGTTGTCAGAGACATGCAGACACCACAGTAAATCAAAGGAGCAGTTGAGTAACTGCAGATTAATAAACCCTCATTCAGTTATTGCTTTCCAGCACACTTGAATTATATTTTGTTTGAACACTGAGTTACTTATGTTCAGTTAACATAATGATTTTTAATAATTTACATATTGGACTCATTTGCTGAAAAATCTCTCAGAGGGTTGACAATAGACAGTCTCTAGATTCAAGCACTTCCTCATACCTCCTCACAAAGTTCAACACATGAAGGGGGATCTGTATATCCATTGCACAAATTACAGTTTTAACAAATTAATTTAAGTAGAAGGATGATCACAAAGCTGGAGGACCCTAAGCTGTATGTACCTCAATCTACCTCATAGTGCAAGGACTGAGATGAACTTTGGAATCAGCAAACCTGTGCAGTTCTTTGGCAGGGAGGAAAATAATTACCTGACAAAGCTTTTTAACAAAATGTCCAGCTCTCAGCAAAGCTCATGCTTCAAAAGAATTGAAGCTGGCAATTAGTAGCTAACACAGTTTTTAATGTTTCGTTCATTTTACCTTGGTTAAAACAAGTATGGTATTTATCTGCCTGTCATAATTTATTATTTTAGTGGCAAGCATATTTAATATGCAAGCCAAATTAATGATTCACTCCATAAACAACAATTTTTCAATAGTCAGTGATCCAAAAGGCAGTATTAACTGAATGAATACATCTTGGCCTTCTGTTTGTTTATCCAGTACTGTTTGCATTAACAATTATCTAGTGTCCCCCAGAACAAACACCCCCAAAATGACCTAACGAGCCATCCAGTCTGTTCTGGCTTGGCAAAAGTAAACTATTGCAAACGGCAAAATAAAAAAAAACAAAACAGAACAACACAATACAAAATCTTTCAGAAGGAAAAAGCAGTATTAGAGGAGAATAATCTGAAAACAGTGATATTAAATGTCAGTGGGCTGCTGCTGCATGTCTTTATGTGAAATGCACTATGGCAAACTGGAGCATGAAAGTTTGGCTCTGGGTCAAAGTCTGGAATGCTGTTAGGAAAAAAAATAAATATTTTGTCTGGTTTCTCACTTTTCCAATGTCACCCTTTGGTGATTCAGTAGATGTGTCTAAATGTAATTATGTACTTGATTTCAAAGAGGGTAGTGCACATGTCAGAGACCAAGCTTGTAGTAAATGTCTCCTTATTCTTCACTGCTCTGGAGGCTGCATGAACTGTGACATGATTTAGATAATTTCTCAGTTTTGCCTAAGTAACAGTGCCTTTTGTCAGAGATAAACAGAAATTGTTCTCTGACTATTCAGCACTGCAGTCTGGATATTCTCTCCATTATTTCTAAACTCAAAATTTTTGTTTAGAAGACATACTGGCATTCCTCTGCCAAGGCAATTGTTTCACACTCAAATATAAATTTCATGCCCCTGGCATTATGCCTAATGCTAATAATTCAGTGAGACTTTCCACATTATACTGCATCTTTTGATTTCACTTAAGTTAAAAGAAACAAGCCAAAAACATTGTACCAGTGTCCTAAAGGAGGTTAGAAAATAAATTAATGGTTGTAAACACTCAGGAAATATTTATTTGGGATTTTTACATCCTTTATAAACACCTGATAAATATATTTATACCTGCATATATAAACATGTCAGGTCCAGAGTTAACTACAGAAGTTCTTGATGGAAAAATAATCATTCACACTGAAATTTAAAAGATCTGTATATCCTGCTTAAGAAAAATAAAAATAATAATGTGTAATGAATAATGAAAATTGAAACCAGATTAAATGAAGAAAGGACACTGATATCAGATATAGTACAGATGATATTCATTGAATCCAAGTAATATGAATATGTTTTATGCCCAGTTTACAAGAGTATAAAGAAGCACATATTTCAATTTTTTCCACTGACTAAAATTTTTCCCATATACTATGGAAAATGCAAAACAGGATTTTCCAATAGATATAACATCATTTCTGCTCATTTGATAGAGTTTGAATGACAAACCCCAGTATGTCTTGACAGAGCTTGAACTAAAGATGTAAGAATAACTGAAAGAAATGACAAAATCTATTCTTAGAGAAATTCAGATGTTTCATTAACTTCAATGAAAACAATATGAATAAGTCATTTTTAATTGCCCCAGGTCAAAAAAAAAAATCCAAATTTCATTTGAAATTTCATTACCAAACCAATATTTGATTATGACCTTTCCTTGTTTTGATGGGATTGAAATTATTTGACTTAGGTTAAAACATTTTCAGTCTGTTTTATCATCAGGTTTTATGAAATTATTCCTACCACTAAAAGAACACACTAAAAGAATATTCCTTTTTTATATTCACAGTATCAAAAAACTGTCTATATTATATTACCAACTTATGTACCACGATGTAACACATTTGTAGTGTCACTAGACCTTATCAGTCCTTTCCACTGAGATGGTAACAAAATCACAGCAGCCCACTAAAATAACTGGCATAATTTATCTTTCAGTTCATATTTTCATATTGTTATTTGGAATTTGCTTTCTACTTAGAAATTGCCATCATCACTAGTTTTGCAACTGTGGTCAGTTTCTTTGCTCACATGGAATTGGGCTATCAGAGGTAAAAAGGTTTGGGGAATATGAATACCAAAGAAGATGGGCAGAGAGGCAGTTTGAGAATCTGTGGGAGAAAACTGAGTCAGTGCAAGCTGGAAAAACAGAAGAAAGCAGGTACTTCTTCTTGGTAAACAACACTCTTTGCAGAAACATTGAACTCAAATGACTACACTCTGGTATCAGAATCACCTGGGTAAAACACCAGAGAACAAAAAAAATCAGACATTTTAACAGCAAGACCACAGATTTCTTGTTTAAAGTGGACTAAGGCATCTCTGTGTTGCACTGCTGCTTAGACAACCTGTTGTTATTTACTGTGTCAGGTCATTGATCCTTGAATGCCACTGATTTTCTTCATTGCTGTTTTGTCCTTCCCTCTATAAAATATGAACTTACAGATTTTTCATAAATAATCAAGTCAATAACAAAAAAAATCAATTAATATAAATATTTAAATCAATGTGATTAACTGACCATTTGACAGATTTAGAATTAAGTCTGAACTGCAACTTTGTTTCTAGTACCAGGTCCTGTAATCAAGAGCAATATTCCTGTCTGAGAACTCCTATCACAACAAGCATGCACACAATTCCAATGGTCACTATTAAAAACTATGCATTCGTTTTGTCATCTCTGGGATGTCACAGCTGCAATGGAGAGAGAGATCAAGGTTTATTGCAGTTGCTGCTACAGTCTTGCCTTATCTGCAAAGTCACTTATAAAGGCTACCAGTAAACAAAACACTTCTCAGGTTAAGGAAAAAAACCCAAGCAAACAAACAAAAAAACCACTAAAGGCCCCAAAGAGTAACCTATTTCAAAGAGTTGCCAGCAAAGGAAGGAGGAATAACACAGTGTACGAACTCGGAAATTCTAGCCATAATTTGCATGGTCTTCACCACATTTCCCTTTTTTTTCAGAGCAGATGCTTCTATATAGAAGAATTCAGTACTTATAGAAAACAAACACCAACAACTCAGCTCAAAATTAACCAATATAATTAGATCTTCCACTTGAGTTTTTATGTGATTGCAGCAAAAGCCTCTTTAACTACTCTGGAATCCAGAAAGCAGGAATTTGTAGCAATGCTGTTGTAATATCATCAAGTCAAGTTTATTTACCGTCAAACTGTTCCTGCAGTAGTACATTGTCAAAATGTATAAAAAGGGAACTCCAGATATGCAAAATATGCCACACAGGAAAACACAGCACTTAAAACACTGTAAAATTAAACAAAGTTAAGTAGCCAGTGAGAAATACTTTACAGCTAATTAGAAAATATCTCTGTGAGAGCAGCACCCCTCACTGAAAATTCTTTTCTATGGAAGTGGATTGGAATGGGATTGTGAAATGGTCATCCCAGCTGTCCACACATCGGTATCCTGCAGGGTGTTAATCCTGCTATAGGGCCATCACAGCAAGTCAGAAAAAAACCTACCAACTGCAGTGTGCTCCACTTTTAGAAAGAGAGGTTGATTCAGACAAACACTGGCTAGTGGTAAACTGCTGACCCAGGAACACTGAGTTGCCACACAATGAAACCTGTGCAGGGCAGGCATGGGTGGATAGCTGTAAGCAGCATCCTTATTTAATCAGATACATTGTAGTTACTCATTTTGGTTATCACATTTTCTGTATAATTAACTACTGTTCAGATTAGATTTTACTTAGTGCATTCTTGAGCTCACTGAAAGCCAAGATGGCAAACATTTAAGTCGTAAGGATTTTTCTTTGTAAAACCTTACACACTCATGATGCAAGGTAATTGTAATAGAGTGGCACTAATATCACTAATTCCTTCTACAATTGTCTTTCACATGCCACTAAATGTAGATGAAAAAAGAAAATGAGAACATGAACTGTACAGTCAAGCAGACTGGAAGATGCTGAAGTCATGATGAAAAGGTATTACCAGGAGTAAAGTGAAAAGAATGTGGAAGGGAATCTAAAACTTGGTAGGTCAGCACAAAGGAGTCAGGGTACATCAAACTGAGGAAGTTTTTGCACCATGGGCAAGTTGAGGGATGAGGAAGAAGAAGACAACCGTCAGGACACTGTTTTGAAGGTTTGTAGACACCACAGAAAACTTGATTCCAGGGAAATGCACCTGAAATCAGACCCAAATTCCACAGGCATGGCAGTGTTACACCTGTTTTTCTGTACAGAATACAAAAATTAAGCAATGTCAGCGAATTCATTGTCTCTGTTGTTAAGACGCTTGCATGAACTCTCATACAGATTTAGTCCATGACAAGTAATACTCCCCAAAACAACAGGCTACATGACTCAGGAATTAGTAAAAGGGTGATTTTTAATAGCCAGTTTTCTCACAGCCACCCTACTCCATAGAAAAAAGCAGTTAAAAAACCATGGATGTAGGCTGTTTTATGCAATTACCTGAATGACAGAAGTCAGTTTCATTGGTAATGATAAACATGCCTGAGGACCTTCCTAGCTTAGAAACTCACAAAAAGTGGCAGAACTTTATAGCCAGTACAGTAGCTCAAATGACAGCTCTGAAGTGTCTGCCCCTGAGAGTACCAGAAGATACCCCTTTATGGGTTGCTTTTTATGTGAATTATTCTTAAAAGTTGGTTCCAGTAGAAAATTTAGATTGTGAATGTGTAACTGAAACTGAGTCATACTGCATACACAATTATGACTGAAATTTGCATAGCTCTGTCTAATTCAAGTATTTTCCAATGTTTAACTTATCTGAAAGACTTTAAACATAAGTCTTAAATCAAATGGGACTCAATTTTCAAAAATTCCAATTATATCACCAAAATTCACCAGTATAATAGATGAATATCTATATTGGTGCACTAAAGAGTACCAAAGGACTTCTCCACTTCAGACACAGTCACTGAAGCAAAGCAGAGAGTGTGCTCTTCCTTTTTACTTTCCAAGTCTTTCAGGGAAGAGACTAGGGGAGAGGACAGACTTCAGGTCACAATTTCTTCATTCACTTTAAAATCTATTTCAGGGAATGGAAAGGTTATAGTTTAAAGACTCCATCCCCTCACCCTGTGGGGAACTAGAGGAAGGTACAGGGTTCTTTTTCAGCATACTTTTTCCCCCAAGGTAATGGAAGTAGGAACAAAATTTGAGAGAGAGAGAGTGAGACTTGGTTAGTAAAAGTAACACACTAACACAGTGCCAGTCCAACAAGACTGATGAAAGAGGAAAAAGCATCAAAGAGGAAAAGAAAAACATGATAGAAAAGGGGAGAGATAGTTAATAAGAAGAGCAAGGAAAGAAAAAAGTGTGAACTAGGGTAAAATGGAAACATATTCAAAACTCATTTCATTTCACCATTACACATTACTATGTGCTAAGATAAATTTTGTTACTTTTTTTCATCAATAGTATTCCATGTGCTAATTATGACTGGTAAACTGAAGGAAAGTACTTTAGGTATCTGGAAGAACCTAATTTTACATATTGTTTTCTTCTCCCCCTCTCTCCCTCCTCCCAGCAGTCTTGGGTAACAAAAGATAGAAATTGGAAAAAGAGAAGTATATGTAAATCTTAGGGATAAGCTGACTATAAGCAATAACATTAAGGAAAGAGGGTCAGAGATGCATTAAGAAATAATTTTCCTGCATTGTCAGTCACATGGCTATGGTAACTGGGCTTTATTTTAGAAATCTTTACACAAGATTACCAGAACTATCAAAGTTCATTGCTTGTGACATGCCTACTGAAAACAAATTACTTCAATGCAGCTTGGGTACCATCTAAATCACAATTGCTTAAGAGCGTTCTTTATCATTTTAGAAATATTGAAGTGAAAGAGAGATATGTAAAGAGAACAAGCTCTGTACAGAAGTCCAGTGACACACTGAATTAAGGCAAATTAAGTCAATGTTAGCACAAGACACTGATGCAGGAAATGAATATGAGTGTTGTGGGGCTGTACGGCATGTTTGAGGAGCTGAGATTTGGCAAACCTGTCACAAAGGAATGATTAAGGCAAGAAGTTCAGCTAAATTAAGATCCTGCAGTAGACAAAATACTATTTTTAGAATCTGTTGACGACCACATAGCCCAGGGAAAAGACTGGCCTCTTGCTTTCAGGGTAAGTGACAGCAATGCCATCAGGGTAAACTACAAGGACATACTGAGAGTAAATGACAGACAAGTTCAATCTGAGACATATACATGACAATGTGAAATGATGGCTTAGCAGAGGTTCTGTAAACTTAATTTCAAGGACGCTACTACTCAGAGAACCCAAAATATATGCTCTTTTGCCACTTAATAAACATGCCCAAGTAAAAACTAGCCTAAGAAATCCTGGTATCATGCACCTTTATCTGATCTTGAAACTTTATCAGGAAAAAAAAATTGTGAAGTATAATATACTGACATTGAGAGGGAACCTTTTCTGATGGTTCTAACTTCAAAAGTGTTTTCTAATGCTTGCTTGTTCATTTCATAATCTTAAGGGAGGAAAACTTCATATTTACAAGTCTGCATAGTACAATTCAGTTGGTCCTGAACCACAGTGATACAAAAAAAATTATATTTCAGAATCTAAAATTTAACTTTTTAGAAATTGGTTATCTAGAGACTCCTTCTTTCTTTCCTTTCTGTTTCCTTTCTTCTGTTGCTATTTTGTAGCCTTCTTTTACCCTTATGGAGGACAGAAAAAAATAAAAAGGTGAATTCCAGGTCAGAGATACTTTACCAGCCTCTACTGCTGGGGTGAGATTATTTGCAATGACTGCAGGAATTTTCAGTCTTTTGTAAAAGACCACATGCTTCAAAACTGTAATTCCTTTGGACTTTAATGAAGTTTATCATGTGGCATCTCCTTTATGATCTCCTTTGCTTAGCTTCCATTTTCAGCAGAGGCCATTTAAAAAAAAACTATGCAACAAGAACAAAAATTGAACATACTACTTGATCTATTTTATCACCCAAAATATGTGGGCCATGATGAAGCTGCAACTAGTCTGTATGTTAGGTGAAAAAGAACTGCATTTTCCATATTAAGTTTGACTTTTAAGTTCCTTGGGGGAAGCAGTCATGAATTGCACTGAATTGCATAGAGTTAAGAATACGAAGAAGTTGATAATTAATAATAAATACATAAAACATCTGTACTAATTTATCATTTTCATTTCTAATCTTTTGCTTGTGACGTCTTACCATCTCCACAACCCCATTATTATCTATATTAGTATTTTTAAATTTTTATGTCTCACTCCTTATCTTTTTACAAATTATATTAGGCATTGATTTTAATTTCTGCTGGAGTTCCTCCCAAACTCAATTTCCTTCTATTTATATCTGAAAGTTATGTAAGAAAGCTGGATGTGGCATACTTGGTAAGGTTCAACAGCATCCATTCTTAGATTACAGTATTAGAAATGTCCTAGGGTACACAAATATTCAAAAACTTGGACTGAAAGAATTTGCTGTAAGACTCTAGCTTCAAGTCCCATAGTTTTCTCCTTTCTAAATGCTAAAGATGAGGTATCACATTTATCATCTTTTGGAAAATTGTAGGTCATTTAATCTAGTATACCAAAGACCTGCCTGAACATTCTTTTTTCTTCTTCCTCTTAATATTCCGATAAAATAATCATTTTCCAACAAAAGGTAGGTCAAAACCAGAAAACAAAATGACACTGGAAAAATACCGCTGAGTCTCTTTCCAAAATCCTAAAGGAAGAAAAAAAATTGACTACATTTCATTTATGTGCTTACAGTGCGATGCAAGCTAACTTGGACCAAATGTAAGTGGGAAGAATTTTGAAAACTTCCCTGTAAAATGATGAAAAGTTCTGCTACAGAAAGGGAGGAAAACCCACAAATATTTAAGTGATACACTGTAGTCAGCTTTGTATCATGGAAAAGAACATGTTTCTCAATATGCAGCTCATTTGACAGATGAGCTGTGTCCAGGATGAAACCTACTGCTCATAGATATTTTTTTTTTTTTAAACATGACGTAATTTCTTAAATAAATACACACTTGACATACATTAGAGTATTTGAATTTAGGCAATTCTCCAAATTCTTCATTTTCTACAACCTTTTTTGGAAAGAATGCAGGTAATTCTTAGCAGCTGACCTCTGACAAATCATACAGAAAGCTGACTGTGATTTAAACAATGCAACAGGTTTCAGAAATTGCTCTCATGCTTTTCAAGTCAGAAATACAGTGATGCTTCAACCCCAGTATACTCTGTGCTCTGCAATCCCCCAGGTAGTTCCATTCAGAGACACTGTTCTAAAATATAGAACAAAGGATCTCAGAAATGTGTCATACTTTGAGATTAAAATTCACAGGGCCATTAAATTAAAGCATTGACTAATACTCCTTACTTTTCTCTCTACTGTCTCTCCTTTCACGTTTCATGAAACCATGTCAGGACTAGCCTGCTGAAGCAGAATTAGAATTCCTGGGAGAAGATCTGAACTGTTGAAATGTTAAACATGTCAGTGTGTGAGAGATCCACACTTGTGCTCTACAGCAGTAAGTAGTACAAGGTCTATCTGTCTCTTCTCGATCCTCAGGTGAAAAGAACAATTGATGTTAGTCACATTCAGCAGGTACCTACTTACTGTATCTTACCCTGCCAATCCAGACAGAAATTAAGTGCTGCAAGACCATTCATAGTCTCTGAAACTGCAAAGGTTGGTATAGTACAAAAGTTGAACAAAATATATACAGCTTTTGTATATTAAAAGCCTTTTGAAAAAGTCATTAAGAGACATCATGGAGTTTTCTTCAGAATTCTCTTGATATTACAGCCAGTTATGGAAAAAATTAGAGAAAAGGCCAATATAGACAGTTTAACACAGAAATCATTCTACTATTTAAAACATTTTCACAGTGGCTACTGTGGAATTCAGTCAATGATGAGCTCTAATGCAAGTTAATATGCAGTAAAGAATATCTTCCTTTTTCTGTTCGCTCTTCCTTCACTAAATAAATTCCAAATCATTAAATAGAAACACCATCTGCATGTAACATTGAGCTTCAAAATCCCGATTTCAAAAGGTGTGAACCGCTGGTGCAGAAGTATCTCAGGACATATCTTCAGTTGCACTGAACAACATTAGAATGAACAATGCATTTTGATGCATATCAGAAACAGATAATGTAGATAATTTGCTGCTGCTTTCAGTGTCCTAATGTTAACTCACAGTCATCTAACCAAAAGTAAAAGGCCACCAGCTCTGCCACTGTCAGACAAATAGCTCATTTAAGATTAGCAATAATCTATTTGTTCTCATCTGTTGTAGATAAAAGGGAATCAGTAAAGAAAATTAAACACAGCAGGATTTCGTTCAGGTTCAGCCCACCTTTTCAGTCATGAAAAACCATTAATTCAGCTGGATTTTAATAAAAACCTTGGGGTGAGATCATTGCCACAAGACACAGATGTGCTGGCCCTCCTTTGGCTCTCACTGTCCTCTCACTCCTCAGCAGACGGACAATGCAGGAAAACGGGTGATCCAGAGCTTAAAACAAAGATGTACAACCCCAACCATCACCACCTTTTGACACTCTCAAATTCATACAGAGGATGATCAAAGTCATGGGGGTGGAAGAAGGTATTTAAAGAGGGATAGAGGGGCCACACCAAGGCACCACTCATGTGCCACCAAGGCTGCCCCTTTCCTCTTGGCAATGAAGGACATATCAAACCTACCTAAGCTGGTGCACAAGGAGCGTGCATGAGCTGAAAGACTCATCAGATGGATCCAGTTAATTTTGAGTAAAAAAACTTTACTTTTTTTTTGCTATGCCATACATCATACAGCTTGCTCCAAACCCATAATTTTAATAGTACTCCTTTTCATTATGTGTATCATACATGCCATAAAATTTAAAATATTGCTGCAGCAGAAATTACAGTTGTGGAGGCTACAGCTGTGGAGGAAGACTCAATACCTTCAGCAACAGCATAATATAAATGCAGCATAATAATTCCATTTCCCATCCAAATGTTCACTCAGATTAATTTACACAAGCACATTGAACTTTTCCTCACATGCCACCGACTCACAGTCACTAGGTAATCACTTTTTACACTCAGTTTTGTGCAATTGATTGAAGTGAGATTTTCTTATTGCAATGATTGTACTAACAACTGTTGCACAAGTGACTGGATGACAAGTTGTTTCTATGAAAAAGTTTACTTCCGTGACCACTGTTACAAAAACTTTGCATCAGCAACATGAAGAGAAATGGTTTCACAAATGAAAACTTACATGAGGCAGCTACAATATGCTGACCAATTTCACTGGGTAAGGTAAAATAATGACTGAGCAAAGTAAAACCAAACCTCAGTGGAATGTATTTTGGTACATATGTGCTATATATTAAAGTTTCATTCAAATACAGCAATAAATATGAAAAATAAAGTCCTCTGTCTTTATAGCAATGCAGCTGAAAGCATGGCCTGTTTCAAAGTTTTATATTGCAATGTTTAACACTAATTTTCAAAGGAGTGGGCAGATACTTATTTTTATATATTCAGATCTCCATAAGCAATAAGATTTACTCTGAATATGGAAAGGATTAAATATATCTTAAGTATTATAGGCTGTTCAATGCTTTGAAAAAATATTATTTTGGTAATGACTACATTTCATAATCTTCTGTCCATTTTATGAAATCAGATGAAGTTAAACAATGAAGACAAAATCTATAACTATCAAATATATAAGAGAAAACCTACATAATTTACAAGTGAAACTGTTAACTAACTTGTCCTGTATTTTATTTCTTCTCACTTTTGTCTTTTTATGAATTCTGCACAAATCTACCAAATTTCAAGAATATTTTAGTATCACTAACTACGCCTTATTTGTTCAGAGTTTTGCAGATGAGATTTTGTCACTGATGACTTGAGTGGAAATTTTTGCCATTATATCTTTGTGGCAGTTTGACACCAGTTAAGCACCAAGCACCATGAAAAACTATTCACTTATTTGCCTCTGCTATGGCTGAGCAGAGATGGGGAACTTAAAACTCCATTTTCATGAGGTGAAATGAGGATTATTGAGGAAAAAGGAAAACTTCAAGGCAAAACAGGTCCAAACTTACACAGTATGAAGATTTATTACTAACAGAATTAAAAGTAAAAAGAGTAATGAGAAACCAAAGCAAACTTTCAGAACACCTTTCTTCCCCAATCCTCCCTCTTTCCACTAACTGCGCAAGGAAACAAACATGGGGTTTTGGTCTGTGTTTCATTTCTTAAGAGTCTTTCTTTATGTTTAAGGAAAAGAGTTGCTTCTCCTGTGGGATCCTTCCCACAGGAAATAGTTCTCTGCAAACTTTTCTAGTGTGGTTTTAAACTTCACAAGCAACAGCCCACCCAAACCTGCTGCAATATAGAAATCCTCCCACGGGTCTCGGAGTCTTCCCACAACTGCCAGTGTGGGTCATAATAGTTCATGGGGTTTAGTCTTTTAAGGATGAGCTGTTCCAGCAAAGGCTCTCTTCTTCAGTCTTCAAAAACCTCTCAGCATCTATGCACTCTCACGTGAGCACTCCTCTTCCTTGGCTGTGCTTGGATCTCTGCATGCCCCCATGTACTTCATTAATTATAGAGAAACAGTTTGTTATATTACAGTCTTCACCACAGGAGAATTTCAGCTCCAGTGCTTGGAGTGCCTCCGCCCTCTCCCTTCCTCCACCGATCTCAGTGCCACCATGTTGGCCTTCCTCACGTGACCTTACTTTTTCCTTTTTCTCTGACTTGGAAGAAAGTTGGTGTCTGTAAGTTGCAGCTGAGAAGTTAATCTTGTCTGGGCTCCAAGTCAGGAAAATATTTGCCATGTCTCTCGTTGCCAGCTGCGTGGCGTTTTTGCTCCGTTCGGCGTGAGCCGCGCTGGCCTCAGGGGCCTGCCGGCACCACACGGGCCGCGGCTTCAGGAGGGTTCCGGCCGCGCGGCCGCTCGCAGCGCTGGGGTGGCCCTTCCCCCCCGGCAGCATGGCCCCGGCCACCGCGCCTGGAAGGGCCCGGCAGCCCTCTCCGGGAAGGGGGCCGGGGCCCCCTTCCCACCCCTTGGAAAGAAGCAAGAGAAAAGGGCTTCTCGCGGTCTCTCTTTTCTTAAATATGTCATCACAGAGGCGTTTCCAGCCCATCCAATTGGCCTAGTAACCTGCCCATCAGCTATTGGCTCTGTGCCGGTCACAGAAGTTTTAAGCAGCTGGTTTTTTTCTCTTTTTTTTTTTCTCCGCCCCTACAAACCAAGTTTTGCTAAACCACCACAATCTTCAAGGACACTAAGGACTTCAGGTTTCCCATAAGATTATTATTGATTAACAAGAAGGTGTTGAGTCTAACTATAATTTCACACACTGGAACCTGTGACAGCACTAAGGAATCACCCCTGAACTCCTGGTTCTGTAAAGACAGATCAGAGTTTTATACAATGGTACAGTCATGATATTAAAGCCCACAGTTTCACTTACAGCAACATCGAAAGAACATGTTACAGGGACCACTGTTGTGAGAACAATCTTCTGCATTTGTCTTTCACTGCATGACCAACATTCCACTAGCACCAAAATCTACCTTCATAGACAGCACATCACAGTAAATACAACTAATGTCTTCACTTTAAATAATTGAAGAAAAAACCCAGTATTTTACATTTTTATGGCCACTAATGATGATTCAACTTCCCTAAAATGTTCTTTATAGGGGATTATTTTAATTTATAGGCTCACATATACTTCTCTTTGGAGACTGAATGATTTCTATTTGCTTTTGAAATTCTTAGAGTCTATTTCAGTCCCAAAATTAATATTAAACTGAACTCATTAAAAGGAGATTATCCCCATTTTTTAAAAATAAATGTGAATTGAAAAGTTCAAGTGACTGTTACAAACTATGTTTTATCATCTATACTACAATGTTCATTTTGGGACCAAAACAAGGGAAATCTGTCAGACATGTTTGAATTATATGTTAATGTTAATGAGAAGAAGGAATTATTTCTACCTGCCTTTCCATTTCAGATTTGGAGGCCAAATAGTTATGTTAGTTCAAGCAATTTTTGGATCAGCAAACAATGCTTTAGAACTAATTCTCAATTAAAAAAAAAATTCTGGTATTTTCATCTTTGACTCTCTCTTTGCTTCAGTAATAACTAAGTAACAAAATCATTAGGGGAGAAATGGTATAGTAGGAATCAGAGGCTTCAACCATAGCAGACAAAAATAAAAGCTGTGGGGGTTGATAGGGAAAATGCTAAAAGTCTCAAAAAGAAAAAAGTAATTTTCTCAAATTTCATCAGTCATATGATTATTATCCCAAATTACTTTCACTTTATGATCATCATCATCCAAAGGCACCAAAGCAGTACCTTTTCTTTTCACTTTTGGACCATAATCTGCTTTATCTGATTGTATGATGGCCTCTCCTGTTCACCATGTTTTCGAAGACTTTCTGTAAGTCAGTATAGGTACTTTGATGACACCAGCTGCTTAATGATTTGATATATAAATTGTATATGTTCTGGTCCTACCCCCTAAACAATCTCTTGTTTACAAAAAGGTTCTTCTTAGCTGAAACCATATTCTTTCCAAATTTACAAGGAAGTTCCTCCATTTTTTTCTGCAAAGTATCCTTTTTGAAAGCTCCTTAAGGCTTTTTCTCTTATTTTGTTTTTCAGTAAGGAACAGATTGCACTTTGGGTGTGTGTGGGGTTTTTTTTCTTTTTCAATAAATTATTAGTTAAGGCACAATCAACCATAGCTACCATTTACAAGTAAGATGGTTATTAACTTCCTTCTGATCTCCCCAGTGGGCAGCACTTTCTCCAGGATAAGGAAAAGTTCATGGTTGAATCTCTAGAGTATTTTCTAAAATTCTTAGTATATGAGCAATACCTGACACCTCTTCACATTACAGTTTTGCAACCACTTTTGATGGAGAAAGCTTTTAACCAGGGAAAAAGCTTTTATTAAAATATGGTAAACATGAAAAGTTTATCAACTTTATTTTATTATAATAACCTTTTAGCAGATATAAAAACAGTCAAGTGAGAGATATTCAGTACCATTCACTGCATTCTAATATAATCAGAATTCATTGGGGTTTTTCTCAATGAATAAAAACCCCAGCATAATAGTCTTGATATTTATTTCTTATTCAGAATTTAATTTCCTGTCAGCCTTTTGTTTTTGCAAAGTGCTTCAAACCTGATTTGCACTATATAAATCCAGCAGCTTTTGATATGACTTACGAAATACTAGCATTAATCTAGTACTAATTTTTACTTTCATACAATTCCCTGGAACTTTTAAAGCTCTGAACTAAAAATGAAATTGAAGTTTTTTGTTTTGTTTTATCTACACCCACAGGTGTTTGTTTCAGTTCTTGAACACAGCTATCTGCCTCTGCACACAATACATATTAATGCCATCACTACTAAGCAGAAGATGGTAATTTTGAGCTTTAGAACAGAACATATATACCAGGTTACCCACTGTAATAAAAAAAATTTCACAGAAAATGCATGACAATATGCAAGCAAATTTTAAAAGGCAGGTTTAGTCTTTAAATAAGTACAGAAAATACAGTGCAACAGGATCAACTTCAGTAATATCTCTATATTATATCTAATGTATTATCAAGGTAGTCCTTGCCATGGGGAGGTGGAACACCCTCAGCACTGATCAATATTTGATAAGCTGCTGTGTCTCAACGGTGTCCCACCAAAATCAGTGCAGTATCAAACAGGAACAGCAATCTGGCAACATCTGAGAAACTGCTAAATGAATGCCTAAAGGACAGACATGGAAGATGAGATACTCCGCAGAAAGTGAGAGAGAACATAGCTCACAATTTTTTTCCAGGAGTAAGCTTTTAAAGGTTTTAGAGACTCGCTGAAAACATTATCTGCATGACCATGATTATATGTGCCTATTTTGGAATACATTTATACATATTACTATTTATAAAACAAATCTAGATTTTTCAATAAGCTTGAAATGTCAGACAGAGAGAATCTATGCAGCCTAGTGTAGTGGTCCGGGTTTCTAAATTTGAAAATATCAGAGCAACAGACTCAAAACTCTAATGCTGGACTTAAATTTGACTTCACTGAAAATCTCATCAAATTTGTGTATTTCTCAATGATATAATTTTTCTTTGAGAAATATTAAAGGAATATACCAAAAAGAAGTTTTCCCTTACAGCAGATTATATTTATCCACATGAGAAAGCACACCAAAGAAACAAAAATGTAAGGTAAAAGGGAGACGCTTTTCATGTGTTAAAAGTTATTGAGGGTGCAGTCCCAGTCACACAATCACATCCATGATTAAGCCATCCAGTCACTGAAAGGAGAATAAATATTCCTTATTGATCCATGTATCAATATCTCAATAAATGGACAGCATCAAGCACGATGGTGCACTTATCCTAAGAGAGTAGGAAAGGTCAGGAGCTGCATTACTTTGCGTCTTACCTTCAAAAGGATCTAGCTGTATTTTTCACTTACTAATTTGAGAATGTATGAAGAACAAGCTTGGCCAGATTAGTACAGTGGCTTTGTGAACACACACACACACATATACACACAGCGTGTTGTACAAACACAGCTGTCACTGCACTGTTTGGGTTGGAGGCTTGGGGTGGGGTAGGGGGTGTTGACGTTGTGACCTTCAGAGTGCTACAATATCTGAAATATCATTGACAGTAATTAATTACTATGTACAGATTATCTTTACTTCAGTCCCCAACACGAGCAACTAGTAAAGTTTTCATTTTAATTTTAGAAACAAGGCTCTTGGTGTAGCTGAAATTAGGTTTATCTAGCTTCCATTGCCAGTGGAGGATGGCTTGAGATAACTACAATAAAGGAGCATTTGTTCCATCCAATCTGTTCAGGCACTACAAAAGCCTCCTGCAGTCTACTCTTTATAGTTTTGGGTACAATATATCAAGGAAACAAACATGAAGCAGATGGAGACAGTTCAGGGGACGGCAATAAGAATGATCTCACACCTGAAAATATGACATATAGACTGTGAGAATTTAAGTCCATCTAGCCCAAAAGAGAGAAAAGCACATGCAGCCATACAGTTTTAAATATACACATATGAATACATATACACACATAAACATATGGAATTAATTCATAGTGAGGACGACTTAAGTTACACACGAGGAAGAATTTTCCAGGAGTAGAAACCATCGAGCAGTTCACAGAAATCAACTAAGGAAGTTGTGATCTTGTTTTCTAAGAACCCATTAAGTAAAAATATTCTAGGATTGGTCCAAATACAGCTGGTCTCATGCTCTAGGGAAGGATTGTAGAGGATGATCTCTCAAAGTTCATTCTGACGTGTTTTTCTAAATTACCATTTTCAAAAGCTAATTTTCATGTAAATTAAATTTTACTTTATATGCTTTTTATCTGCAGCAACAAAAACCAAATACAGCATTATATTCACAAAAATGTGACTATGGATACATTAACATTAATTACATGTCAAATATTAATGCACTCTGTATACAGGTTGGGCATGCAGATTTAACATTTAAACCAGAACTGCACAAGAAAAACAAATTAGTTGTGCTCCGAAATGTTGCATTTATACAGAAAATGCAAAAGAAAAAATTAACTAGGAAGGTACAGAACATTTTGAAAAACAGTTTAAAAATATTAATGCTTCAGCCATTAAAGCTACTGAAACTGGGTGCAGCCCAGATACCAGCTTCAAAACAGTTTCATTTACTATAAGCAAACACATAGATGTTTTAAAAGGACAAATTTAAGCTTTAATTTCTATTCAGGTCATTCGGACTCATTCGTTTAGGTTATTTATTACTACTGGTGTTATGGACAATATTTAAAGTTGCCACTGACCATCTCTTTAAAGAAAACATAAAATTGCTTGTATTGAACATCAAACCTTCAGTATCTGTTTTGTATTTCTTCTTGGCAGGGATAAGACGATTTCATTGATTTTTGGTTCAATTTGTGTCCATTTTGTGTCCATTGTGACAAAGAACAGGAAAGTGCAGAGCAGCAATGAATGACTGTTATGTGTAATTTCTAAATGGTGATGGTTACATTTCTGTTGTTTCATTCATATAAATAAGGGGAGACAGCTGACAAAAGCAAGTCTTAAATACATTTCTGAGGTACTGCTCACTTTGTAGGAATTTTTTTAGAATTACTTTTACAGTGATAAACTATTTTATTAAACCTCTGCCTCTTATCTTTTGCTTAAGTGGTATTATAAAATGTACACTTAGCAAAAATCTTACTCTTCATAAAATTGGCATGCTTCCACCAGTGCTGTGATTCGGATGCACAAGGGTACTCAAGTACAAGTAGTTTGCTAGCTGCAAGATGTAAATGTTATCCAAAAGACTAAAATTCACCCTTGAAACAGGACTTTCACGGGGCATAGACATTGTGCTGACAGAATTTATCAGGGCTGAACTCCAGCAGAGATAATTCTTACTGTGATTCAGAAAAAATTCCATTACTGGAGCTGCAGAAGTTTTGCTGAGGATCTGGCAATCATGTACTGGTAAAAAAAAGCACTGGAGGGAAAATGTGTATTATGTTAGAAAAAAGCCTGCCTCATGTGACATTCCAAATGTACAAATTATTTGCTTTATCACCAGTGTTTCATTAGTGATGATGATGACACATATTTTTTGTTAAGATATACAGGAATCTCAATTCATACTTGCCATCATAAATTGCTCTAATTTACTGATTTAGACAGAAAGTTCCCATAGCCTGGAACAGACTGAAGTGCTCAAAGGGAAAATAAATCAAACCCATAAAATTATCAAACTGGTATCTCTAATTATGATCTCCCCTGAAAACATTTAACCTTCAAAACCAGCATGCCTGGATTATTTCCACTCACAATCTTTTCCTAGGAAATTGCATCTATAGGAAAAGATAATGCTAACACATTTGCTCCACTAAAAAATAAACCTTTTTTTTCCTAAATGAATGGCAAAAGTCCAATAAGGAAAAGTCTATAATCATTGGCCAAATTATTAAAAGCACACTAAATCTTGTACTCTGAAGACAACGTTTTAATTGAGAAAACTGGAGTGTAGAAATCCATTGATGCATCATAAGCATGATAAGAGGGTTTTTATATGCATCAAGCCAAGCATTATAATATCTTTGGCCCGTATGATGGATGAAGTGCTTCAAAGATGCAGAAGCCTAGAAGTCTCTGGGATCTGATATTATAATGAAACAACTCTCAAGATAAGAAAGAAAAACTTACAGCTGACATTTAAAAAGACTGAAAAGACAGGACACATGGTGCAGAAGTTTAAAGAACAATGTAGCATGGAGTGTGGCTCCATCTGTACATTTATTTATAAACTAGTCCCAGTCCTCATAGGCCATGTCCGAAGTACACTTCTTCTGTCACTGACAAAAATGTAAATTTTTTGTAACCAGGACCAAAATTTCATGGGTTTTTGCACACTTCAAATCAAAATAATTTCCACTTATTCGCCTACTCACAGGAAAAAGCAATAAACACACAGCTAAAAACCTAAAAATACTTATAATCCTGATAATGACCTAGGTTGCTATAAGTTCCCACCTATTGGGGAAAATAATTAAAAAGAAAAAAAGTAACCACTTCCTATTTGTTTCCTACAGCCAAACAGACCAGAAAACAGAAAAAAATTACTTTATTGAGGAAACAGTTACTGGAGACGGTATATATTTAAGAAGTTTTAGTTGATTCAAATGTCAAAAATTGCCATCTTTCCTCACACAGAATCATATGCACTGAGTGACAGTATCAAATACACTGAGTAACAGCTGGATTACATAAACTCAGCATTTTCTGCATTTTTTTCTTGCATGGTAAATTCAGTGTCTCTGTGATATATTTAATACATCCAGCAACTGGATGATCTGGAAGCCTCAAGGTCAGCAGTACGTGTGTATACACTTCTGATATCTGCTTGTTCCACAAGTCTGTGCCTCCTTGAAATGTCCATCATGCTGCCTTGAACACTGTAACTGAGCAGTGCAAGCCTAGAGAATGTGCACTGCAGGAATCCCTGCAATTTCCTGACACTCAGCAGTCCTTCAACTAGTGCTACGCAGACGGCCTCAGGAGTTGTGACAAATCTGCAAAACTCAGAGAAGCTCCTCAGATGTTGCCAGAAGGCTGAGAAATCTCCTAAGAATTTTAGCCAGAATGTATTCAGTCTTTAAAATACGAAAACACTTAGTTTATCTTTCTGTAGGAAGGTAAAATGAAACACTGGTAAATGTATCTTTCTAACACGGTTGTACTTTTATTCTTCTGTTTAAGAAGACCTGGCTGTCCTATTGGGGCATGAAACTACAAAAGAATGTTTATCCCTCCCCTGAGCATGGAAATTCTTCAAAAGCAGTTGCCCACCTCTGACTGTGAAGGATGAAAACTGCTAGAGCACAATGGAAGTAATAATGAGTTCTCTGAAGTTAGACATGTCATGGTCACAGATGCAGGCTCTGCACTCTAATGAAAAAAAAGAAATTAATCTAGACAGTAGATTCCTGTTGAATTTTTCCACAGTCACCAGCTGTTTATTGTCATGCTACATTATGAGTAAGTGAAAGATTTAAAAGGCTTCAGCATTTATTAAATTCCTAATTGGAATCACAGATATTGAGATCTGAGACTACTTCAAGTCATTTTCCCTGATAAGCAAGCTCATCATAACATCCACAAAGAAACTATTCAATAAATATGTATAAGCATTTGCTGAAGCAGAAAGCTGTTTCTCTCTACTCCATAGGAGTAAAAAGTTTTGGGTAGTTTCTTTAGTCCTAATTGTAGCTAAATCAATAGAGTCGGAAGTAAGCTGTCTGATCTGAGCCTGTGCTGGTGGGCAGAGACAGATGTAAAACAAGAAAGAAATATGAAGTAGGAAAGTACTGTGAAATGGGCATGTTTCACAAAATCAAGGAAACTGAAAAGTTAGATCTATTTTCAACATAGTGTGTATAAAAATCACTAGTATGTCTCTATCCAGCACACGCAATAACTCATACACAAATAGAATCATATAATAAGCTGAGCTGGAAGGGATCCATGAGGATCAAGTCCTGGCCCTTCACAGCACACATGAACCACATGAATCACATGTTGTGTCTGAGAGTATTGTCCAAACACTAAATATTTAAACTCAGAGAGCCTTGGTGCTGTGACCACTTCTCTGGGGAGCCTGTTTCAGTGCCCAGCCACACTCTGGGTAAAAAGCTTTTCCTGATATCCAACCTAAACCTTTCCCCATGCAGCTTCAGGCTGTTTCCAAAAACACAGAGATTGGTACTTGCCCCTCCACTTCTCCTCATGAGGATGTTGAAGACTGCAATGAGGTCTCCCCCAAAGAAAAGAAACTGCACAGAAATTTTCTTGACAGAGGATGAAATAAAGGTGTATATTCCTGACTGAGAGCTTAAAAAATATGGCAGACAAAGTGATTTAGGTATGTAGGATCCAATGGACTTGTACTGTAACTAGGACTCTGACCAACAGTCTCCCTTACATCTTTCAAACAAACAAGGACATACGTGCCCGACATGTATTCTATACCAATATCCAGTATTATCACACCTTCTGCCACAAGATTTGGGTATTCACATATATGAATACCCTTACAGTACAAAAAAAATCAGTGACATTTAATATATATTTATTTAATAAATATATTTTGCTTATCATTGAGTCATTATTTTGTTGTTGAGTAGTACTCTAAGACAGTGGAAACAGTATCTGCTATGTCTCCACTGTGATGACCACCAATTTGTTTTACTTCTCTACCACTCAGACTTCCTTCTTTGAACTCAACCAACTCTCCATACTATGTCTCTTTTTAAGTACAACTCAGACAGTCAAAAGCAGGAATGAGAAAATGAAATAAAGAAATAAGGAAACTGGCACTGCTTCAGGATCACCCTTTTGAGCAGCTGCCTGGATCTGAGATTCCATGTTCAGAAGTTGAAGGAACAGCATTTTTGCAGGCAAGGCAGACCAAATGGCGAGCACACTACCAGGACATAAGGCATATTCACACCAGTGAGGTAAAGAACAAAATGCTGCAGGTTAAAGAAATGGTAAATTCTAAGTTTCTAGATCTAGTTAGCAACCTAGAGGCAAACTGGTGTGATTTGTTAGTAGAAAACACAGATTCCTCTACAAGGAATCTTCTTATCTTCTGTGTAATTTTCAAGCTGTTATATTTAAGCTTATGATTTTATTGCCCTTAGAGCTGAAAATATCCTCAGGGAAAACATTAGTCTGAAAGCATATTGAATTGAAAGCATTTTATTATTAATCTGCTTCATGCAGTATAGTTCCCCCATTAAATGACTCTTGGTTGATGCAAAGCAATTCTGCCATTAACTCTCAAGAAAAATGAGAGATTAAATGAGATCTGAATACTGTGAGGCACAGGTAATTTAGAAAAATGAAGAAGAACAGTGAAAAAATGTTTTACTACTATCTTGAAAAAGAGAAAAATTAATTTTTATAGAGAATGTGAAAGAAACAAATAATGGAGAATTATAATAGCTTGATAATCAAAAAAAACATAACAGAAAACTATTATGGAAGATGAAGATCCAAATAATTAGTAAATAATTAACATTATACAGATTATGAAAAATAATTTCAAATTGGAATATATTAATAGGTATTAAATATAAACCAGAGAAGATATCGGGTGGCGTAACAAAAAAATGCAGTACAAGAAAGTCTAAGTAATGTAACACACTAAGATAAAAAGACCAAATAAAAACCCACAAAAAAAACCAAACCCTTGAGTAACTTTTCAGTGAAAAAGTTTGTAACTGGGATCAGAAATGAAGGTCTGTAAAATCAACCATCATGACCTACTTGGACATATGAGGCCATTTAAAGAAATAAAATACCTTTAGGAAACAAGAAGTGCTAAACTACAGCCCAACAGATTTAGGAAACCTGCCCGAAACAGCCATTATCATGTAGCATGTGGTTCTGAAGGAAAACAGAAATGTACAGATTAATTTGTGAGTGTAGTTTCAACGTAAATTCTTGGCAAAAAACATGCTTGGCTTCAGTATTTCTAACTTTCTATCAGGTACATAATCATGGTAGGCTCAACTCCCTCTATGGTCAACAAAAAAGGCAGCAGTAGGGAGTTCCCTCAGACCTTTTAAAACAGCAGTAGGGAGTTCCCTCAGACCTTTTGAAATATCTTCTAGAGATGTTTCTTCCACCATCAGGAACACAGCTGTTTATTAATGGAGGGACACACCGGGTAAATAGAACATGGCAAATAAAATGGCTGAACAGACAAAACAAGATAGATCAAACTACATCTACTTACTTGCATTTGGGAAAGCAGAGGACAGGAAAGAACAACACACTAATGATGCACAAATAATTTCAGTATGTGTCTCTCTGAGAACTTGAGGTACCATAGCATTTAGAACCATTTTCAGTTTGAAAAGAATATGTGTGAGACACTGTGGGGAATCTCTACATCTCTGAAGAGGTGGGGGGAGAATCTATGAGTGCATAAGTATGTCTAAGATGAGAGAATGTTTTCCTTGTTTTGAAAATTATTCTCTCCCCCTAGAAGTCAGTAGCAATTGAATAGAAATTAAGTAATCCCTTTGAAAATAAATAACAGGAATATCAATTAAATAATGAAATCACTTAATATTAAGCATCACTAGATATTAATTTCCAAGAAATGCATGGGTATAATGTACAGATACGTATCCCATGCAAATACTGTAGGTATAATAATCTTTAAAACATAATAAATTACTGTATATTGCAAAAGTAGTAAATACAGGTAGTAAAAAATCTGGAACTAGTTATGAATGAAATACATTACAAAGTAGAACTATAGTAAAAACACTTTTCTGATGAAATCCTACTATATTCTGTCTCAGAGATAATAACACTCATACTTTAAAGAGGATTAGCCAAGTTGCTTGAAACACCACACACGATCTTCATATTTCACAGTGAAAAAGGCTAATATAGGTAGGAAGCAGTACAGAAGAAGGTCATTAGCATGGCTGAAGAAAGTCATAATAATAGTTACAGAAAATACTCTTACTTCTAGCTGAGGAGATCTCTGCTAACATGAAAACAATTAAGAACAGACTAAAGCTACAGAAATGTCTGATTTGTAATGAACACAGGCTCAGGTATTTAGAAGTCCAGAGTGAAACATGAAAACACAATAAAGTGGAGACAGGATTCTATTAGCCTGCAGTATGAGAGAAGGTATAGAGGGGACCTAATGCTAGAAAATTAACTTGACTCAAGTAAACACACACCCTAGAAATTACATTCCTTTGATATATGCCAAATATATATGTTCAAAGTAATAAATACTTAAAAGTATTCCTGCCTCAAACTACAAGGATAGACTGAAGTATTTACAAATACCTTCTAGGAAATTACTGTCACAGTACTCTGCCAAGAGGGGAATCAAAATTGAAAACAATAAGAACTTAAATTTAAGCAGAATAATTCTTTAGTGTCAATTATCTGATGTAAAATTTTGCTTGCTTTTGTTCAGGGAAGATAAATGTTTTCTTAAGTTAACCAGACCAAGAAAGACTTTTGTCTTCAGCCGCTAAAAATCCCTCTTAATGGAATATTACTATGGGCCAACTGCTTGCAGACGTGCATTTTAAAATGCCTGATACTGAAGATACATGACGTACATAACAACCTCTTTAGTATCAGTGATGATCATCAACTTAATATTGTACCTAATTTGAATTCTGATCAGTTGGCCTCTTCTTCCCCTTGTTTATAAGGCCACAGGCTGAGAACAAGTTCTCCTGCTTGAGATTTCACAGCCACTGAGTGATGCTTGAAGTGATGGGTGATCCCAGACATGCATCCTGACCAGCTTTCAGTTCCTCAATAAAGGTAGAGGCTCCTTTCCTTCCCTCTTTCCCCTTTCACTCTGAACCTATATTTCCATGCAAAGAACATTTGGCTGGATGGTACTCTAGGGAGGTGCTGCTATGCAGGGACTGGAGGGGAAAAGTACACGTCAATGGAGTACTCATCAGAAGGCAATTTGAAAAGGAGTCTCAGATACCAACAGAACTGAAAGTGGAATGCAGCTGGTTCCTTGTGTTCAGAACTTTGTACTCAGATTTTTAAACAGGATTGTTAACTGCTGCGTTTTTATGGTATATTGAGAGTAAAAACAAAAAAAAATTTAAAAATACAGTAGGAGCTCATACTAGGACATACCCAAACCTGTGACACACAAAGTCAAGACCTTAGCCTTTAGATACTGAATGTGGCAGATGTTGCCTGTCTGCTACAAAATTTCAGAATGACAAAGTCCATATAGTTAGAATATAGCACCAGCAGTGTTGCACGTGGAGAAAATCCGTTAACAGCAGTGATGCAAACACAAGTTTAATGAAAAAAAAAGCCAAGAAAATTCTTATTTGTCCAGCAAATACAGACACAATTCCTAAAATACCCAGCTGTGGGCTTAATCATCTGGAAAGAATCCAAAGCGCCCCACAAAGAATGCAATTAGTCTGCAAATAGAGTAGGTCTAACCACTTCCACCTGGCTGGTCCTCTCCACTTCCTAAGTGCCCACCTCTACAGGGTGCCCACATCACGTAGGCAGCTATGAGGTGGAAGTTATGTCTACTCTTCAGTATTGGTCCATTGACTATTTTGAATAAATGAGATTCATCAAAAATGAAATGGTTTTCACAGTGGCATGTTATTTCTTTATTTCTACCTGGTAATTCAACTGAGGATGTCAAACCACTCTGAATGGGAAGTCTGGAAAGATCCTCAAATAAACCTTGCCAGTGCAGTCGTTATGCCCTGGTGATAAGAAGTTAATTCAAATATCAGATTATTAAGCACAGATGCAATCCAAAATTACATAACACATAAAATGCATTACTAAATTTTTTTTTTTAAAAGTATTTCCCCAGCATAACTTTTTTTCCTTCCCTATAGCAGAAAAAATCCCTAGTTCCATGTTACGGAATTCCAACAACTTTTGCAATGCAGATAAACTTCTCTGGAAGGGTACTCTCTGTTTCATTAGCAACCACAGAAAGCTCTGCTGTCACTTTGCTGATAGACATATGCTACAAAAAAAATTCAGTCCTACACTTCACTCATGCACAGTCCACATGAATATCTAGAATTCTAATATACACATACAGCCAATAAGAAGAAAAGTATTAGCATTGTTCCAGGTTCATCTTCAGGTGTTTTATTAGCAGATTTTCATTAAGGTCTTCAACTAACAAGCATAGGCAAAGTTAGATGACCCTTTAGTATACTGGTTTTCTCCTGTACAAAAATAAGAAAATAATCAGAATCCATGGAAAGCACACAGTGTAGCAGGAAAATCACAATATATTACCCCAATGGATAATAATGAACATTATAAGTAAGTACTGACATTTCTCATCCTTCTTTTAAGAACTATTCAGTATCCATTTACTAAATATAAATAAATTTCGTTTTCCCACAGGTACGATTTGAATTTTAAAATTATACCTATAGATGGTGAAAGAGTTACTGCGTTTATACTTTTATTTGACAAGCATGTCATTGAGTAAAAATTGATTCTTATTTTCCGTATAGCATCACTGGCCTTTAAGTAGAGTATTCGCCTAAAGAGATGCCTTACTTGGTCTTTCAGCAGCCTTGCACTTGTGATGATAATTGACAAAACAATGAGTTAAGCTGTATGTCTGTCCTAAGTTTTACATTCACACACATACACACACACACAATATAGCTGTATTTGTATCTACACCTACACATGCACACGTACACACACACCACCCCTGCTCATCTGTCCAAAGCATGGCCTACACCAAGCTGCAAAGTCACCCCAAAAGCAAAAGCAAAAAATGTTCAACAAGCTGGGCACAGCCCTATCTTGAACTCAGTTTAAAAAACTTTTTAATACAGTCACATTCTCGTAGCAAAGCCAGATGAGCACACAGATATGTATATTAAGAAAATATCCAAGCTAAAAAACTCCACATGAGTATAATCTTAATACAACATGGAGACTATTTTGTCTCAGGAAAGCTCTATTTCATCTAAAGGATCTTTTTTTTTATGACTACCAGTCTTGATAAAAACTATAATATAAGGCAATAAAAAGTGCTTGTTTCTTTCAAGTCCCAGAGAATAGTAGATTATATGCATT
Source organism: Gymnorhina tibicen (assembly GCA_013399875.1). Taxonomy (NCBI): domain Eukaryota; kingdom Metazoa; phylum Chordata; class Aves; order Passeriformes; family Artamidae; genus Gymnorhina; species Gymnorhina tibicen. The sequence goes on from VXAZ01000238.1 coordinate 93,410, forward strand.
TTTTTCACAGTCATTAATCACAAGTAGCTTTAATTTAGATGCCACAAAACAGTTCGTAGTTCTTTCAGAATCCATTTTGAAAACTACAAAATATTTCGGGGCACAAGACAGGGAAAATTGACTTAAAACTTCTCCACACTGTCCTAACAGTTGCTTACAGAAATCCTATTCATCATCTCATCCTTCGGATTTTTCTTTTACATGTGATATATTTCGTTTATTACAGAGCTGAAATCTACACAAGATTACCTTTGATCCAGACAGTCCTGGACAGTCTCTGTTCTCTAAGGTACATTTGCTATTAGAGGGCAGAAATAAACTCTTTTGAGTAGTTTAGATAATACAGTTAATATATGTGAATTATTCTTAGTAAGGGATGATATCTGTTACTTAGCTTTCATAAATTTTTTTTCTTAAAACTTAATTTAATTTACAAAGGCTGAACTAGTCAGAAAATAAAAGCCAGATGATCACACTGGATTCAAGAAGACATTAATGCTAGAATCATTTTGAAGGCATTGACTACTCTTGTTACTAAGGCTGTTAATTAACTGCAAATATTCTGCTTGATTTAAAACTTCTAAAGTGCTATGTGTAAATATTTTCAGGGCTTCCTAAGTGCCTCTCTACCAGTTTATTCTAATGTAAATTACAAATGATTACAACAGAAACATTGTGTATGCACAAGGACTTATTATCTTCCCATCCAAGAAATTAAAGAGCAACATAAACATATACAGCAGTATATAAAACAAAACAGGCAACTATTTCTTCTGGAATATTATGCTTACTCATATACTCATTTTTCAATCAGTGTGATAAAATCCAGTTTCTCAAAATGATAAGCAAGTTCCTTTTTATTTTTTAAAAAATATTTACCCAATGTCAAAAAACAAAAATAATATAAAGTACACAATCAAGCCTTTTAATATTTGACAAATTTGTGATTTGAGTTTTATTTTCTTCCTAACTTATACCTATTCCTTAAAATAAAGAAGAGGGATCAATTAAATCTATGCATGACAACCTCTCAGCAATATTAGGCCTTCCATAATGAAGTGGCAGAGGCTGACTTTTTTTCCTTTAAGCCACTTTACTACTAAATGTACAAAATAAACAGGTTCCATCTTAAAGTTGTATCATATGTCTACAGATACACTTATTTGGGAACTAGGACTCCACGTTGTTTTTGTCTTACCTTTCCCCTCTATTACTGGAGAGTATTTATTTTATTATTTTGGCCTTTTTCAAAACAGATGCAAAATTGCATGCCATGATCCAAAAAAAACCCAAAACAAAACAAAACAGAACAAAAAACCCACATAAAAATCCTTTCTATTTCATTCAAAATTCTAAAATCTCCAGGGAGGGTTACTACTCACTCTTTCCAAACACAGTGAAGATGTCAGATTGCTGACACAACTGCACATTTCTCAGACACAGCTGTGAAAAGCACCTCAAGCAATTGAGAAATCACTGACTACCAAAACCACCTTTGTCTTTTTGAACAATGTGACCATTAAGTCTGCTGATTTAGCAGCCTTTTCTGCAGCTCATGGAAGGCAGTGGGTATCTTTCTTACGGGATGATGTGCAGAAATGCAGAAATGGATCTTCTTACAACATACCACTGACTACTTTTGGCCCATGTTTCAAGCTGAAGAAAGATCCAGTACTCGAGGACCCAGTACTTGAGGCAGGGGGAGAAGTTCTTGGTAGATACCTTACCTGAACAGTGTCAAAAAACTCTGGAAAAGCTGAAGATAATATAAAAACACTTTGAAACTCTGTAACCCAATACAGTTTTTATATCATTATAAGCTAAACCAATTTAATCACAGACTCTGATAAATCTCCAGCAAATATAAATCCTCTCTTACCTTTCCAGATCACATCATTCCATTCAATAAAGAGTCCAATTTGTGGTACAGAGATGCTGTACACGGCCAGACCCACTCTTTACTGCAGACCATTAATTTCTACTGTGTAACTGATTACTTTTACACTTAATCATCATTCTTTTTTGTTAGAAAGAACTCAGGAGGAAACAAATATGCGTTGTGGAAACAGAACAGAGCTGTGACTTTGGAAAATGTGCAAACACATCTCTCAGTGGGTTTTTGTCACCACAATCACAGCAGTATGCTGTAAATAGCTTCTCTTCAGCTGAGTTGCTCAGACTTCAGAATTACATTATTAGTATTAAATGGAACCTTTGGAAACTAGCAATTTATGTTGTAAATTCTCTGTTGTTTTCTTGAGTCTTTAAATGGAAAAGTGCAACTTGTTTTAGAGTTTCTGTAAATAGGAAAAGTTTCATTGAGACTTTCAAATCATAGTCTTCAGAAGTTGAACAGAAGTGCTTGTGGCACAGCTTGAAATCTTAACTGTTAATGGCAAGATATATTTTTACATTCACTCAGAATTTCAAAAGTTTTTAGAAAGGATTTCAAAAGTTTTTAGAAAGGCTGTGAGGTGGAAAAGTTCAGTGTGTACGCATAGCTGATGAAGATTCATTTGGAGACATGAACATACCTGGGGCTGGCAAAAAAATTTATGTGATAAAGATGGTACATTAGGTCAGAGGTAGCTAAAAGTGAATTTCAGATTATTCAGGGACATTCTCCTTTTAGTCAATAAAGGGCAAATGGCCATCCTCTTGTTCCATTTCTCTCTGCAGGCTTCAGTGAAGTTGACCATAAGGTAAGGTTGTACTTCATGACAAGGACAGTTGGATTCCTGAGAAACTGCCTGAAAGACCTCTTATTTGTGATCTCCCTCGTATGCAACTATTTTTTCATCCTTTTCAAAAATTAAAGGCTGCTTGCAGAAGTACTGTCACAGCACAGTCTTAAGTACTAATAATGGTCAAGTAACACTCTCCCACCTACTCAATACATCTACTATGATCCCCCAAAGTGGTCCAAGTGCTTTGAAGAAAATCTGGTCACTAGTGAAGAATAAGCACCCAAAACTTAAAACAAAAATTAACCCTCCTGCTCCCCTCCCCCACCCAAAAAACCCAAGCCATCCCATAGAAAAATTTCTTTGAATTAAAAGATCAGAGTGACAAATGGTACTAAGGCCTTAGTTCAATTGTACCATTGAGTTTTTTGCTAGAGCTCAGTTTTTATATATTCTTTTAAAGTGATTTGTACTTCCTTTCAATGAAGAGATTTTTCCCATTTATAAAACTCTTATCTGTTATTCACCTCATTATCCTCCCCTGCTACAGTCAAGAATTGCCTGGAGATATTGGGAATATTTGAGTACCTAGGAAAGTCCCTAATAAATATGCTAAAAAATAATTAAATATGAAGCTTGACCAGGCTACCTTATTAAATGTAAGTTCTATAGTGTATAGTAATGAACTCAAGTTCTTTGCTGTCATCTTTATGTTGGGACCTCCATAACGAGACTGAGAACAAATGAAGTTTCCTAAAGCACCAGATAAGGACTGAAATCAATCACTTCACCTTCTAAGAAAAAATAATTCTCTTTGGAGAACTGCAGTTTTTGCATACAATGCCAAATAAAGTTTTCGAGAGCATCAACATGCCCCAGAATATTGGGGAATTAAGGACAATGGGGTGTAGTCTTTTGTTGACATAAAGAAACATAATATGTATGTATTATAAAGAAAAAGCTTCAAGCAGAAAACTCCTGCTCCACTGCATGCATTTCTCCTTCTAGAGAGAAGACAGAAGAATAAACAATATATGATTTGACACAGAATATAAAGGTATGCAATTTACCATGATGCAATAAAGGAAAAAAGAAAATTAGAAAGGTTGAAAATAAACAGGTTTTCTGAGTTGGTTGGTTTGGTTCCCCCACTCACTCCAACCCACTTTCAGCTGTATTTCTACTTTTCAGCTAAAAATGAAAAGGGTATTTGTACACCTAGGAATTCACCTAGTTACTACTAACTCTAACAAAGGTGGATATTACTTACCACCTTTGTCCTGCTATGTCCTTAACTACTCAACAAAAATATGCTTTTGCTCAAGCTGCAATGATTCATGCTTACTACAACATAAAAGATGGAAAGGCAAGAAAGTGAGTAAACCAACATCCGTGATTTCACTGGAAGTTGAAGAAGGAACAAAAGGTGAACTGAGAAAGTTACATGTCTTTAATAATTAGAAGGCAGGCTAAGAAACTACATAGAATTTCCATAACTTAGAAACCTCACTTCAAAAAGAAATTTATTGCAATTAGGGTTTGGGGTTTTTCTGTAGTAAAAGATGTTCATAAAAGTTTTATGAAATCCAAGCAGAAAATTTGCAGATACAAGATGCAAGGTAAACCAACATAATTTGAAGACTTCACTGCCATCCCATGCAAAGATTCCACCGTTTCCAGCAGGTTTGCTTTATTTGAGTATTGCTTAGAAAAACTACCACTACTAGTCTATGATCATCTATCAGCAAACAAAAGAGCACTTCTGCCTATGTTGAAAAACAATCCCTGGGCTGGAACAAAGGTCAAGGGAACAGCAGATGCAAATAAAAGAAAAGGTCATTACCAGGCTAATAACATGAAAGGCAGGTATGGAGTAAAGCATAAACAAACAGAACTTTTAAAAGAGAATGATCTTCTCTGCCTAAATAACTTCTGTGAACACAAGGTCTATCTAGTTTGGGGGAATTTGTGACGCTAGGCTGCAGTAAGAACACCACAGCTGTCAGTTACTGTACAGATGAAGTACAAGATGATGAACAATGATGGATGATTTGCCGCATTCTGCACTTGGATATCTTGCTGACACGTAAAATCTCCACTGCTATCATGTACACCAACCCATCACAGCAGGGCTACAGTCACAGGAAAAGATATATACACCCAGTCATTATATAAGGCTATTTGCACATGACTCTACACTTTTCAGATCTTAATGTCTCTATATTTAAAACATTACAGACATCAAAGGAAAGGACAAGAAAATAAAGTTTTAAGAATTAAGAGTTCAGAGAGTCTTTTGTTTGCCTCTCCTTCAGGCACAGAAATAGAAAGACCTTGCAGAGGATCTGGTCAAAGGAGTTATTAAGAAGTAAACAAGAATTTCAAAATCAGATGGTGAGGAATTACATCAAGGAGAAAAAGATTAAGAGTTTAGGCCACACTGTCCTGATCCACATATGGTTTAGATTGTCTATCTGAATGCAAGGCAGAAGGTCCTGATCTACGAGAGCTGGATTTGGTTTGAAGGGGTGAATGCAGAATGAATTTGTTATTTAAAAAGAAACTTTGATTGACACAATAATTCAGACCTATATTATATGGAAAGGCCAGTCACAGACAGATCAATGCCATTTAACCCATCTTTATTTTCATTTCCACCTCTTCTGACTGCATTTTGAAAGGAAGGACAAAAACAGGCACAAAAATTAAGCCTGCTTTTTCTCTGGGATTTTTACAAACTTACGAGTCCTCAACAGCATGTTATTAAAGCCTAGAGGGGGGATAAACTTGGGGTAATTACATCATTAACTGAGGCTATAATTGGAGAATTAACCTTGATATGCAAATGGACCAAACTTATGAAAGTGTGAAGAACTCGTGACCCAGGGCCCATCTTGGGTGTAGCCTTTTGACTGCCCAGGGTGCACCTTTGAAGGCCCTTCAAATAAATACCTACTTTTACTCTCTTATTTTTGTCTAGTCTCTATTTTTAGGTGGCCACCTCAAGGCATCAGTTTTCACATCACAACCTAACACTGCCAAGTCCACTACTAAACCATGTCCCTAAGTGCCACATCCACACGCCTTTTAAATGACTCCAGAGACTGTGACTCACCCCGGGCTGAGTCACTGCTTCCCTTGGGCATCCTGTTCCAATGCTTGACAACCCTTTCAGTGAAGAAAATTTTCCTAATATCTAATCTTAACCTCCACTGGAACAACCTAAGAATATTTTCTTTGTCCTGTCATTTGTTACCTGGGAGAAGAGACTGACCACCACCTCACTACAACCTCCTTTCAGGTTATGGTCTCTTGAACCACCACCTCACTACAACCTCCTTATGGTCTCCCCTGACCCTCCTTTTCTCCAAACTAAACAACCCCAGCTCCCTCAGCCACTCCTCATCAGACTTTTGCTCCAGACCTGCTCTGTCATCCTTCTCTGGACATGCTCCAGCACCTCAATGTCTTTCCTGAACTGAGAAGCCCAAAACTGGACACAGGATTCAAGGTGTGGCCTCACTAGTACCAAGCACAGGAGAATGATCACTGTCCCAGTCCTGCTGGCTACGCAACACTTTCTGATAAAGGCCAGGATGCCATGGGCCTTCTTGCCACCTGGGCACACGCTGGCTCATGTTCAGCTGGCTGTTGACCAACCGGTCTCATCAGAGGGCCAAAGTCTGCCCTCTGAAGATCCAAGGTGGCAGTTCTGCTGACCCCTCTCCTTACTTCTCCAAGAACCGAAAGTTTCAGAATTTCGTGGTCTCTGTGCCAAGACAGTCTCCAACCATCACATCACCAACCAGTCATTCTCTGTTCACAGGTCCAGCAAGGTGGAGAATGGACAAGGAATTGTCTGTATCATGCATCCTGTCTGACTGTTGGGCCAGTCCCAGGGAAGGCAGAGTGTGATTCCAGTAGTCTACCTGTCTCTGGTTCTCCCTGATAATCCTCATCCTGCTCAACCCCTTATGCAGCTCTGCCACTAAGTGGAAGAGTTCTACCACGTGGGCACACCTCCCAGAGGGGTGCTCACCGCTGCTGGTTGGTACTGGTGTCTGATAGAGGAGGGCACAGCCCACAGCTGGCACTGTGGTGGCAGCATTGGTCCACCAGGAGCTCGACCTGGGCAGCTCCACCAGTTATGGTAGGTGTAGAGCTTAAAAGAGGCCATGGCTTTCATCCAGGTAGGTACCATGGACACTCCTGGTCAAGCTGGCAGAGCTTCATCACCTTTCCTGTGCCCTTGCACCCAAACTGCCATGCCACAGCCATGTCCTGTTTGCAGCCCTGGGTGTTGCCGTATATTAAGGGCTTCCCTTGTATGTCTGGAGGACTTGGCCAATGTTGCTTCTGGCTCTACCCAGGTCCCACCAACCACTGTGGCATGAGCTGTGAGCTTCTGACAGCTGTCTCACATCCTGGAGGATCTGTTGCCTAGCAAGGACGGACAGGTAGCCAGCTCACTGGGCACTGACAGACATATATTTGGTTACCTGAACAGTCAGCATGAATGGGATTGTACCTGTAAGTCCTGCCTCTACCTAATTGCTGATGTTACTGATTTTTTTGGAACTAATACCTGTGTTGCTGGGACCACATTGTTTCATCCACCTGTTTCAGAAGCACAACTAACAAATCTCCAAAGTTGCTTATAAGCTCTTATCATCTCCTATAAAGATGTTCCTTCCTTCTGAAACGAATTCTTCCACACTAGTGCTCCTGCTTGCCCAGGCTGTGCACATTCTGCTATCAGTTACAAGCTCTTGGGAAGTCACACAAGCCACTAAAGTTCCTACTACTTCTTCCAAATGCCGTGGTTTTCAAACATATTACCTTGGCTTGCACTTGCCACAGCATGTACAGCTCCATGTGTGACTGTTCTATTTATTTCTGTTTTGTTAGACTCTGACTTTGAGTTCAGTATTTCTTTCCAAATCAGATCCTGATTTTAATATTCCTTTGTGCCCTGAGTTTTGCCAGAGAGACTGGCATCAAAGATAGCTGCTGGTAGCCACCTGAACATAAAATGCCCTGGTCCAGGGAGTGGGGTGAGTTTAACTGTGGTCATGAGAAATGACAAGCATAAGAACTGAAGAAAAAAATTCCTTAGGGATTTAGAGAAAGACCAGAAGAATGTTGCACATGCAAGAAGAAATTGTGAATATCACTTTTAAGGTATTTAGTGAGAGATATAGAAGAATACGATTGGCAGAGGATAACAATGGCAAATAGCCTTAGGAATCTGGGGAGAATTCAGAGCTAAACAACCAAAGGAAAGGCAACCCCTTGAAGAAAGTCTTTGCCTCTTTACATCTGAGCAGTGTCCACTGTTGTCCAGCATGAATATTACAGAATTCCATATCATTTTATTACAGCCACGTTTTAATAATAAAACCAATTTTCTTTTATCCTAGTATTTAACAACTATGGTTTCCTTGTGACACATTAATTAAGAGCAACCAAACAACTTAGCTGTTAAAGCACATCTTAGAGCATTTGGGTTTTTAGTGATATTTGGCATGGTACCAGTGCAAGTACAGTAGAGAATAGAGCAGATTACAGAAGGTCTATCAAAAGCCATATTTACTTGAAGGATTGTTCTCCAGACATAGCAACCACAACGAGTAAATGCAGATTTAACCTCTGAACTAATAAAGGTAAACAGTCAAAGGAACTACAGACTGCCAAAACAGCATCCAGCATTAACAGCTCATCTTGTACAATGCAAATGTAATGCTGTGCTTTCTTCCATCTACAGTGCATTTAGGACTTCTTCAATGCGCAGTAAAACTGCAAAATCTGGAACAGTAATTTTACATGTGTGCTCCTTAGATAGATTTTTGACCACATGCTCATATTTTCTTCACTGAGCTTTCCTTGTAACACATAAAATTAACTTTCAAGGATTTTTCTGTCTCCTGCTGAAACACTCATACAGAAGAGCTTTTTGCAATCTACCTTTACCTACATCTACTTCCAAAAATGTTGAGCATTTTTTGGCATTCATTCACAGTGGAATTCCAACACTTGCAAATATGTCCACACTTCTGAGATATTTCATACCATTTATCAGGTAATAATCACAGAATCACAATATCACAGCATTTTTATGGTTGGAAGGCACCTCCGGAGATCATCTAGTCCAACCACCCTGCCAAGGCAGGGTCACCCGGGTTACACAGGGACTTGTCCAGGTGGGTTTTGAATGTCTCCAGAGAGTGAGACTTCATGATCTGTTTGGGCAGCCTGTTCCAGTGCTCTGCCAACCTCAATGTAAAGAAGTTCTTCCTCATGCTGAGGTGAAACTTCTTGTGTTTTAGTTCATGGCCATTGTTCCTCATCCTGTTGCTGGGCACCGCCAAAAAGGATCTGGCACCATCCCCTTGGCACCCGCTTTATATGCATTAATGAAATCCCCTCTCAAAATTTTCCAAACTGACAGGCCCAGTTCACACAGTCTCTCCTCATAGGAGAGATGCTCCTGTCCCCACATCATCCTTGTGACCCTGCACTGGACCCTCTCCAGTAGTTCCTTGTCTTTCTTGTACTGAGGAGCCCAGAACTGGATACAATAGGGCTGAGTAGAGGGAGAGGATCACCTCCCTTAACCCGCTGGCCATACTCTTCCCAATGCATCGCAGGATACCACTGACCCTCCTGGCCACAAGTTTTCAAAAAAGGGACTTGTGCACTGAAGTAGCTTTCTCATGCATGACTATCCCAGGCTACCTCCCCTCTGGACGCCTTAAGCATCTTGGGGCTCACTCTGCTAGACGGCCACATAACCATTATGCATCAGAACACTTTTATACAACTTTTGCAGCAGGTCTGGAGATGCGAAAGCTAAAGCTGCAAGCTAAAAAACCTTTTTTTTTTTTTTTTTGCTTTATAACATAATTAAAGTTATGTGAAAGTCTGAGGTACAACTGCAGAGAGACCAGACCATTGTAACACTGGGGAGTAATTGCAAAGAATGACTGGCAGTCCTGAGTAAAGAGCAAAGCAGTTCACTAGATATTTTTCTGTAAACTGAATAACATAAATCATTTGGGACTTAAATACTGTCTGGGATATGTTTGAAATATAATTGAGATAACCAAGATCATTAAGCATTCAAAATAATGGTAATTTAATTTCGTAGAAACAGAAGTGATTAAACTGAAGGAACTCTGAATTTTGTATTGGCCCAAAATGTGGATTTTTTTAAAAAATAAATCAGTGTAATTGTAGAGTTTTAAAAATCTCACTAAAACTGTTCTCAAATAAACAAGCATTCTCCTGCAGCACTGAAAATTCAAACATTCACATGTAGTATTGGACTCATTAAAATTTTCTTACCAGATACTAGAAGCTTAGGTCCTGTACTCTCATTCCACTGCACATCATTTAATAATCTCAGTCTGATTGTGAAACCAACTACAGAGCCTTTCATTTATTAAAACAAATTTAAAAACCAAACTGCAAAACAGTGAGAAGAAAATTGGATTTTTGGAATCTCTACTTTAAATAATCAAAAACTATACCAGTAAAGGCAGTGCAAATATTTTCCCCACAATATATTACACTATGATATTGAAACATGCAGATCCAACTTGTGAATGTTGTAGCTTTACACATACACATAGAAGCTGCCTGAATTTGCTCAGATGCTTTGCTTTGAATGTAATATTGCTGCTTCCATTTGGCTTATTTCTACTGTCTTTCCTAAGGCAAATCACCCAGTACAAGAGATGTTTCTTCATTCACTAGTACCTTTCCGGATGAACAGTTCCACTGATGAAGGGTACAAACTCTATTCCTAGATAAGGATTTTAAGGTCCTTTGATTAAAGAGGAGAAACAAAAGGAAGTACTGCATTTATTTCTTACCAAAAAACAGAATATGAAACATTGAACCCCAAGTCATTACAGCCATGACCTAGATGCTTATATTTCTGAACACTTGGAAGGATTTTTTCAGGCACCAAATTCCTTCCTAACTGCTTAAGTATTCAAGTTTTCATAAAAGAGGCTTACGCACTAAATTATCTTTCGCATGCATGACTATCTCAGGCTAGATCCCCTTCAGATGCCTTAAGCATCTTGAAGCTCATTCTGTTAGACGGCCACATAAACACGATGTGTCGAAACTCTTAAAAAACTTTTGCATCAGGTCTGTGAAATGCAGGTGGGGAAAGCTACAGCTGTGAGATAGGAAAAATCTCTACAAAGCAAATTTTTGCCTCATAAAGGAGTTAAAGTTACATGAAAGTTTGAGATACAATTGCAGAGAGGCCAGACCACTGTATCTTGTTCGACTTTTTTTTCAGTATCTACCAACAGAGTTTTATGAGGAAGATAAAGAACAGAAGTAACACCAAAATGAGAATTTCTACTGTTCCCAAATTCCTTTTGATGTACAAGATAGGTCTAAAATCTAAATAAGTTTTAAGGAACATGATCACTTAGAGGAAAAAAAAAAAGATTTTTTCTTTTTTAAGTCATCAGGACTTTATTTTCCATGGAGGTCTTTCAGATGATGCTAGAAGACGATGCTTTAGAGAGTCCTTGACATTCACCTATGATCAGTTCCAGAGTCTGCAAAATTTCTGCTACATGAAATGGAAAGTTTTGCACCATTTTATGACTCATGGACTCAGAGGTCTTTTTCAGTGGTACAAGCACTGAAAGTCATAACAATGAAATCTAGAGTTTACTTTGGGGATGAGGGAGCTCTATCACTATTTTTTTTACAACAGCATATTGAAGCTGTGATCTTTTCAGGTGTGTATATCACCGAGACAATGTACCTAAGAACTCTGTGTGACCACTGGTTGCCACAAGAATTGCCAGCACTAGAGAAGCTTGAGCCAAATATTCTAACAGCCAGCATTTTAATCACCGAGAAACTTGTTGGTAAACGCTGCTCCAATTGGATAAAGTAGGTGCAGGGCTAATTAAGCTGTACTGATTCTTACTTCTTTATGTCCTAAATACATATTTTGTCTAGATTCCATTCTACTTGATGGGAGGCTGTTTAAGTTAATCACATAGGATAAGTTTAGCCATCTGCAATGAAGTCCAAAGAAGTATCAGGAAATCTTCCATTCGGTTTTCATAAAGCTGTAGCAGAGAATTTGGCCTGAAGCCAGTCTTCTGTTACAGCTTTAGATTTGGCCCACTGTCAACATCTGCAAAAAAAAGTTGCGTGGCTTTTACAATACAACTTTTATTAATTTAGTATTAAATTGAGCTACATATTACTTGACAGATTTGGGCACATAAAATGAAAACTGAGGTTTTCAGAACAGCCAAAAAGACAACAGACAAAACCACGTACTATCTGGATATGACATAGTTCATTGTACTTTTCACATGTACAGCTACTAATAATGAAAATAATTAAGAGGGAAGGGACATTCCAATCAAAACTATTCTACAGCCAGTGTTTATATAGACTATGTACATGTGTGGAACACAAGATATTTTTGAGAAAGAGTAGAAGACTGAAAAAAAAATGCTATGCTAGGAAAGCTCTGGGAAACTCAAACCAGCATAGAGCACTGCTCTCTCAGCTATTTTATTAGAAATAGGACATAATGTAGATAAACAATTTTTGTTCTGAAATTTTAAAATATCTGAAATCCCCAAGAAACTCTGTTACTATTGACCATAGTGGGGCAGAATTAAAATTTTTGCAAATTCAGCCTAATTATAGACCTGGAAAACATGTGTTCAACCTACCCCCAATTTCCTTAAGATGCCAGTCATCCTTTTCATTATGTTTGTGTCCACATCCCTACAATCAAAAATGAAAATGTGTCAGTCTGTTTTTAATGACCAAGACCTCCCACAGATGCCAATAAACATAATTTAAATACCACATACAGAGACAGGTAAAGAAATGTGTAAAATTACCCTATTTTGTAATTTCTTTCCTTCCTTCCTTCCCTCCTTCCTTCCTTCCTTCCTTCCTTCCAAATTTATTTCTGTGCCCAGTAATGTACCCATTTGTGCTAGTTTAAAAACAGTCTACTTTTTGGTGGGCAGGAACAAGCGGCTCCAAGTTTCTACTAGGTCCGACACAGAGCTAATCGCTGAAGGCTCTGACAATGGGCAGGTTACTAGCCCAATTAGAGAAGTTGGTAACACCTCTGTGATGACATATTTAAGAAGAAGAAACAACGGGAAACCCTCTCTTCTTCTCCCAGGGGTGGTGAGGCAGCCGCCAGGGGCCTCTGAGCACGGCCAGGGCCTTCCCAAGGCCGAGACCACGGGGCCGGGGCCGCCTGTGCGGTGCCGGTGGGGACCACGTGGCCAGCGACAAAAACACAGCGAACAATACCCTGACACGAAGCACAGATAAGATCAACCCTTTCAGCGCTGTGAAGCTCTATAAGAAATTTTCAACTGACAGAAGATGAGAACATAATACCTACGGACATCAATTTTCTTCCGAGGCAGAGAGAAGGAAAAGTGAAGACACGTGAGGAAAACCAACATGGCAGCACCGAGGTCAGTGAAAGGAGGAAGGAAGGAAGAAGTGCTTCGGGTGTCAGAGCTGAGATTCTTCTGCAAGCTGTGGTGAAGACTATAATACAACAAATTATTTCCCTGTAATTCCTGAAGTGCATGGGGGGATGCAGACATCCACTCGCAGCCTGTGAGAAGGAGTACTCACTCTGGAGTGCATGGATGCTGAAAAGTTGTTATCTAGTGAGGAATTTGAACAGAGAGAGAAGACCCTTGCTTCCAGAGATGGAGAAAGAGAACCCTCGCTTCCAAACTCGAACAGAGAGAGAAGACCCTTGCTTCCAGAGATAGAGAAAGAGAACCCTCGCTTCCAAACTAGAACAGCTCATCCTTAAAAGACTAAACCCCATGAACTAAAATGACCCACACTGGGCAGTTGTGGGAAGATTTCTTGGCCTGTAGGAGGGACTCACATTACAGCAGGTCAGGCGGGCTGCTGTTCATGAAAATTGGAACCACACTAGAGAAATTCATAGAGAACTGTGTCCCATGGGAAAGACCCCACGGCACAGCAGAAGAAAGAACTCCTTTCCCTGAATGAACTGAAGAAAGATTCTTAGAAAGACTGACAAAAAACCCGTGTTTTGTCTCCTTGCACTGTCAGTGGGAAAGATGGAGGGGCTGGGAAGAAAATTAAGTGTTCTAAAGGTTTATTTTAGTTCTCAGTACCCTTTTTACTTCTAATTCTGTTAATAATAAATCTTCTTTATACTGTTTAAATTTTGAACCTGTTTTGCCTTGGAGTGTTTGTCCCCTAATCCTTAACTCAACTCATGAAGTTTTTGTTTTAACTCCCCCTCCTCTGCTCAGCTATAGCAGAAGAAAATAAATGAATTGTTTTTTCGTGGGTGTCTGGCACTTAGCCAGTGTCAAACCAACACCATTTTAACATCATCCTTGTGAACAATACTTTACTTTCTTTGTTATATGTGATACCGAGAACTGTTGCATGGAGAACTAGAAATGTAATATATTTAGTATTTCTTGTACAAATAGGCTAGCACATATAGTTTTGCTGTACCAATTAAGTATAGTAGCTTGTTAACACAATCGATGTTTTCACATATGAAATACTTTTATAATCTAGCACAAGATTTGGACTTAAAATTTCTTAATGAATGCACTTGGAGTTTCCTTGAAATGATGAATATAGAATGAACTTGCTCATGGGAAAAGAATACTGTGTATCTCTGTTATTGCTTCAGTCCAGAACTGTTACAGCAGCTGCCTTTGTGGATGGCTTACAGCTGCATTAGAGCTCAAAACTGTATGATAAAAAGCCCAGCATTTAAGGATTTAGGCCTAGCAGCTTTAAAAAATAGAAAACTAATCTTCCAAAACCGTTTGTGTACTGTTCTGATCAACATTTTTACATATGAACGTTTTAAGTAAATAACCTGGTATACAAATAATGCACAGATACGAGAATTGTTTGAGTTTAGTTGGTGAGTTTCAAAAGGTTTTTTTCTGCTTATTTTAGCTGCATTCCTTCTCCCCTTCTTTTGCTAACCCCTCTCTGGAAAAGAATATGGTACGGCTTAATTTTTAACAGAAAGTTTAAGAACTGTGATTTGGAAATATCTGAGATTAACTAGCTACTACTGCTTGATTTTTTTTCCCTTTAAATTTAATTCAGTTATACTGTAACAACCATGAAAAATAATCCTATAGAAGGAAAAAAGGCAGAAAAAAAAAAGGCAGAAAATATATCTTGCACTTATCTTCCACCTAATTTGTTATTATGTATTCAGAAAACATTTAAAATGTATTTTTATATGCATGTTTTAAAGTGCTCATTTAAGAGTTTTACCCAGATAGATTTTTTCTCTTAACTTTACACCTGTAAATATATCAAAATTAATTAAAATTTGAACTCATCAGTAGCTACTTCTTAGCATGCTTTAATTTCACAGATAGTAGTGCATCTTTCTTTCTCTACTGTCCTACATTCAGATATTGAGATATTGTCTGGCTTTTAATTACAGACTGCACAATAAAAAAAGAAAAGTAGTGTGTCCTCAAGGCTAAAGAGTCATTTTGGATTGAATTATCCATCTGGCATTTAATTTTCACTTCTGACACAAGTCACAGCTTTTGTCAGAAAGAATTTTTGTTTGGATGTTAGCTTTTTATACATCGTGAGAGAAAGCTGTCTGACGCATTCCCTTAACCCAACAATGTAGTCAGAAGCATTCTCACTGTGAGATGACTCAAGAAATCAGCTATTTAGAATGCATGAAGATCACACCAGAGGTTTCAGGAGATTTTTTTAAGTTCCTTTTTTCCCTAAGTAATCAGCATTTCCACAGATCTCTATCTCTGGATACATAGGAAGTTGCCTTGTTAAATCACTATAATGTTCCTAAAAATTATTCTTATAAGACACTTCAGAATAAATTAAAACAAAACAAATTTCCAGTGGGTGGGTATAAGAAGATTCATTCTTGTCGCATGTGCACATTGCTTACAGATATTCTCCAACAAAGGTAAGTATTTTGCTATTTGCAGTGCATTTTGAAACAAGAGAATATTGAAAAAAACTATTGAAGAGCAACACAGAACATTAGCTGCTCTCTGCTACTCTTCAGTGAAGATTCAGCCTTAAGCATGTTTAAAAGAGAAAACTGAATCCACAGAATGACAGGATGCCCTACAGGACGCGTGACGCCTGGGCAAATTTATAGTGTATGTGGTGTTGTGCCACTCTAGGAAGTAGCCCAATAAACTGTTGTCTTGTAAATCATAGGATGTGCCTCCAAGAGAGTAAGGGATAAAAGATCTTAAGCTTAGCTCCCCTACAGTGGAATCAGTGCTGCAGAGACAGAGACTTTACAATGGCCTGCAGTGACTGAACCATAGGTAATGTTTTTAAAATGAGTGTAGATTTAGATTACGTATAAGGAAGAAATTCTGGACTGTGACTGTGGTGAGACACTGGAACAAGTTGCCCAAAGAAGCTGGGGATGCCCCATCTCTGGAAGCGTTCAGTGCCAGATGGGGCTTTGAGCAAATTGGTTTCACTGTCCATGGCAGGGTGTTGGAACTACATGAACTTTAAAGATCCCTTTCAACACAAACCATTCTGTAGTTCTATGATTCTATACTTCAGACTGCACTAAGGACTAATATGGACTCCACCTTTAAACTTGAACTTTTTGCTTCTGCCCAGGGCTTCCACAACATCTATTAAATGACTAAATGTAGAATGGGATTTAATATGGACTGATGCTTGAATTTAAAATACAAAATATAAATACACTATAAAATATAAAAATAAAGACATATAAAGAACAAATAGATAGGCACTGTGAGTTGTCTTTTGCCATACTAATGCCTAAAGGAAACTTATAGAACAAATGCCAAATTTAGATCCTAACCAACTGAGTCTACTTCACTTTCAGCGAGGAGACCTAAACCACTTCATTTCTCCTTCTGCCTTTTTGAGTTACTAACATTATATTACCAAAGTTTTTGGCATCTTCAAGGGATAGAACTTCCTGATGCTAATGGACCATCAACAATTTCATTGAATTTTCCAAAACTGATAGCTGGGAAGCTCAAGCTGGCTGCAGCCCAGGACAGCCAGTGCTGATACAGTGCCTCCAAAGAATCGTCAGGCTTTTCACAGCAGGCTTGCTGATAGGCTTGCAAAAGCTTTCAAGATGGAAAACTTTGATAAATACTTTTTCCTGAATGTTAGTTTACATTGTTTATGCAGAGCTGAGCTATTCTATTTCAAACACTGAATAAATAGATCTTTGTCAATTACTTTGACTTGAACTGGCTTCAGATGACTTAGGGGGTTTATAGGAATAATATTATTTAGTATTTACTGTTATAATCATCATCATTGTCATCATTAGCAATGCACTCTCCAGGGGATGGATGTGTTTTACTTCAATCCTGTATATCTTGAAGGAATAATGTTTCGATCCTAAACTAAAACCCAGTAAGTCAATGAAAATAATGTAGTTCCCACTAATCAATATATCTTAAATGGAGATAGGAAATTCTTTCTACAATAGAGGCTAAACACGAGGAAACTGAACACCAATTATTTCACAGTATGTGACAGACTCTAAGTGAAGATCAAAATGATAATAGGTATATGTTACTGAGACTTTAAGCGAAAATTATAACAGATATAACAATGCATTTTTAGTGGTACTCACTAGCAGCTCATTAATAGTGCTGATACACTAATTCCAGAAAAACCCACTAATTACCCTACTAAAAAGAACCTGAGCATTACTTAATACTACAAGGAAAATACACTCAAAGATACATAAAGTCTTCATCATGTCTGCCAGATCAGTTCGGGTGGCTGGAATATGCTGATGGGAGACAGTATGAAGAATATGAAGCATTTTTCTCACAGTCATCTAACATATCTGCACAGATATTTATCATTAAAATTGTAGATGTTACATGAGAGAGTACATGGTGCAAACAGCTCACTGGCTTTGTTAAAAATAATGAAAACTGGGTAAGAAAACAGAAGCAATCTTAATATTTAAGAAAGAGGGAAAAAAAAGAATGCATGTAGACATGCACATGAACCTCAACACAGAGGGGTTTTTTATTTTATGAAATTATGAGTATGTGTGAGCTCAAGTGTAGGTATGAAGAAGAATAGTCAAATAGTCACTCTTCTCCAATATCGGGATCTATTGTTTTTTCTTACAAATAAAGGATAGGACACCAAAACGGAGCATTTATGCTAAATAAATATTGACGGCCAACATATGTTTTCTTTTTTTTAAACAGCTTTACAAAACTAGAAGAATGCTGTTACGATTCCAGAACCATTCCTCAAAAATACAAAAGTGTTGGAGCTGAAGACTGCTTGCTTCAGCACAATGCAGTTTTTTGCCAGTTCTTTGTGATACAGCTTATAGTTATAAAGTTACATACTTAAGTCTTTGCAAGAAGAATTTCTGAGGAATTGGAGACAAAGTCTAATCTTCCATAGCACCAGCAATGCTGCTAGCCTTCCTTATAAATAAAAGATTGTAAATTCAGCAGAATTCATAACCATAATGAGCAGCTACTGGTGAAATGTTATCCATTTTTTTTCCTACTTACCTGCAAGGACTCAAAAAGACTGATTGGGTAAACAGAAAGAAAATTCAAATTATAGTGAAAGAAACACATTTAAAAAACCCATCCAAACCTTCAACTACAGGTTGGGTTGTTTCTTCAACTTCCAGCACAAAAAAAAACAATATCAAAGCTGAGCCAGTAAATTCTAGAATACATTTGGATTCTCACACTTACACATGTATTGACAGTTAAACAATTTAAAATCAACTAATCTAGGAGGTAAAAATAAAAGGTAGTTAGATTTCAGGAATTATCCATTGGCAAACCCCAACCCAACTTTTCACTTACATTTTAATACAACAAAGCAATGTTGTTCTGGCAAGAACCCATGCTGAACAATAAATTTGTACACGTCTAGCAGCAGACTATCTGATGATACATAATTAATCTTTGATTGATTACTTTAATTTAAACAGTGCAATTATTTTTTGCGAAGACTGTCACAAGCAGAAAGAGTTACAAAAGTTTTTTTCAGTATAAATTCAATCATTCTATTTAAATCAAGCTTGGATTTATACTCTTTTAATCTCTCCTTTGTCCAACCCTGACTAGTTTAGTTTTATTTTTATATTTCTTATGTCTGAATTTTTATTCATGTTCCAAGTTAATTTCTGACTTCATTATTACAATTTGCTTTGTTGTGGCACTCTTGACTCTTGTTTGATCTTGCAGAATTTAAGAATCTGAGGCTCAAAGCAGATACTTGAATTTGGTCTCAGATAATCTCTCAACACATCTGCATCATGAAAGATTTCAACAGACTACTGTACAAATTGTACCAGTAAGTGTATAAATGAGTGCTATATAGTGCAATTTAAGTGTCCACCCACATAGTAATGAATAAATACAACATTTGCAGTAAAACATTCCCTAATATTCGTTTTATAGATCTGAAACCAGTGGATTTATAATAAGTCTTTTTACAGATTGCATTCTACATTTCGGCTATGGTTCTTCAACAAATACGTTCATTTCATCAGCAACTACACATCATTACCCAAATCTAATCCAAAATGCTTGCCCTAACAGTATATGCTGCCAGACACATTTATTATGCCTTGCCTCACAGATGACACTCATTCACTCACTCTCATCACCATTTCTGTCTTTTCTCTATTAACTTGCAAAGTTTTACGAAGCTTTTGAGAAGCACAGATTACTGCTTATTCTCTTGAAGTCACTAATTCTTTGCAGCACTTTCTGTTTTCAGTAAACCACTTAACACTGTCGTGCATATTCTTTTTTCTTCCTGGAAACTGGAACATTCAAGCCAGCTTTCTAGGACTTCTGGACAGCCAGTTCAAATAGCAGCAAAAGCTGCTCACTCTCAAAGGTTTGCATGCAAGGTCCTAACAACTGTGTAACACACTGAATTCAGAGTCTCAGGGTTTTCTGTACAGTCTGTATGTAGGGAGAGTAAAATATTAAAAATTAAAGGGTTATAGTGAATGAGATAGCATCAGACTGGTGACCTGTCACTAGTGGGGTTCTGCAGGGCTCCATCCTTGGCCCAGTTGTTTTCAACATCTTCGTTAACCACATGCATGCAGGACTTGAAGGAATACCAAGGAAGTTTGCTGACGATGCTAAATTGGGAGGAACTGTCAATTCCCTCGAGGGCAGAGAGGCCCTGCAGAGAGACCTCAACAAATTAAGGGCAATTGCAGGATTCTGCACCTGGGAGAGGGCAACCCTAGTTGTCTGTATAGACTGGGGAGGAAGATACTGAAAAGCTGTGCTGCAGAAAGGGACCTGGGGCTCCTGGTTCGTGGAAAGTTGAATATGAGTCAGCAGTGCCCTGGCAGCCAGGAGAGCCAAGCGTGTCCTGGAAGTCATCAGGCACAGCATCGCCAGCCGGGCAAGGGAGGGGATTGTCCTGCTCTGCTCTGCACTGGGGCGGCCTCACCTCGAGTCCTGAGGGCAGTTTTGGGCACCAGAGTGTAAGAAAGACATCAAGATATTAGAGAGCATCCAAACGAGGGCCGTGAGGATGGTGAAGGGTCTGGAGGGGGAAACCTTATTAGGAGCAAGTGAAGTCACTTTGTTTAGCCTGGAGAAGAGGAGATTGAAGGGAGACCTCATTACAGTCTACAACTTCCTTGAGAAGGGAAGAGGAGGGGTAGGTACCAATCTCTTCACTCCCGTAACTACTAACAGAACTCGAAGAAATGGCATGAAGCTAAGTTAGGGAAGGTTTAGGTTGGATATCAGGAAAAAGTTTTCACCCAGAGGGTGGCTGGGCACTGAAACAGGCTGCCCAGGGAAGTGGTCACAGCACCAGCATGTCTGAGCTCAGGAAGCATTTGGACAACTGTCTCAGGCACACGGTGTTATGCTTGGGATGTCCTGTACAGGGCCAAGAGTTGGTCTTGATGATCCTGATGAGCCCCTTCCAACTCAGCTTATTTTATGACTTTCTGATATTCACTGTCCAGAATATATGAACACCTTTCTGTCCAGAAACCTTGGTTGGTATTATGGTAAACCAACAGTAGAAAAATCAAAGTATTGCCAATATCACTTCCACACTTCCATTTGTTTTTCAACATGAAAATTAACTTAATGTAGAAAGTGATAACTAGTGCACTATTGTAACAACTTCCAAATTTTTAAGACAATGTGATTGAATAAAGAAATAAGACTCAAGCTAATTAAGATATCTAGTGAGTTCAAAATGCTTTAATCAATATAGCACACTAAGTACTAAATTTTCCCAGAAGACATACCCCCTTTTGCTAATTAAACTACTTGAATACAAAAAATAGAACCAAAATACAATGTATTCATCAGCATATTCACAATCACTTGTTCCAACCATTAATGTATGGCAAGAGAGATTGCAATACAAGTATGAAAGCAGCGTATGCTTTTTTGATGAGACTTGTAAAACCCACTGAAGTACTCAGTAGGCCACAATTTGCTAATGCAGCTCATTTTCACTTCACTTTTTGAAAAGGATTTTGTTTTCTATAACTTTTATTTTACTGCAAATGAACTTGGGGCGGACTGTGAAGTAACTGCCCCTTTTCGCACGTAAGCACTTCTTCCCTTGCCACACTTAGTGTACTGGTGTAGACATATAGATCATGATAAAGCTAGTCATCCAGGTAATATTTTCAGTGTCTTCTACCATTTTAGGAGGGAATATCTCAAATTTGCACATTAGCCACAGGAATCTTTAATTGACTTTTCAGAAGACACCAGACTCTCACAGCTTTTCGTGATTGCTTTATTTCAATTTTCAAATCATAGTCTTGTCTAATTAAAAACTGAAAACTGTTTCCAACCTTTTCCATTCCAAAATGTAACTCTTTAAGCCATCCTGCAGCTCTCATTTTCTTATGCTTCCCATACTCTGCAGCTGTTGATAGCTCTCATTTTCCTCCATCACTGGTTTTTAACAGTTCACTAAGCATAAATTCTGCAGCTTGTTAATCCTGGGATTCATTTTCCTCCAACTCACCATCTTGTTACAGTGCTATATCTTTACTTGGATCCTGCCTGGCAATCTGAATTTCTTCCAAGGCTGCTGCTTTATGAAAATTTTTAGGTTTGTGTATTCTTTTCAGTTGGGCAGCTGCTGGAGAATGACAGCCATTGTCCTCCAAGCATTTTCTAGTTTACACACTCAAGGTTCTTTTGCTCAGTCCAGTCACCTCAGGAGCTTAGCATAAGCCTCAAAGCTGTGAGTTTTCAAGGAGATTTTAGGTGAAAATTTAGTACATAAGAAGAGACTTCTCCTAAAGACATAAGAGGCACATCAAAAGGAATGAACTAAGTGGGAAATGCAGAAAAAGACAGCAGCATTAAGTATATAAAGTGGAACAAGGCAGGAGACCCCAGAGGAACAGGGAAGGACCAAGATGTCAATAGAATTATTTTATGCTTAAATAGCTCAGAAAGCATTCTATAAGCTTTGCTTCAGAAAACTTTAACCTCAATGGTTTCAATTATTCCATTGATTCAAAGGAAACCGTATTATCTTGTAATATGATATTTAGTTTGCAGTTTTCTCTATCAGAGTACATGGAAAGAATCAGTTACTAGGCATTGGCAGTAGTCTTTTCTAAGAGTAAAAATTATTTTTTACCTCAGGATAGCTGTCATTTACTTGATTGGCATCATCAACTGATAAAAAAACCCAAAACTTTTCAGTTTTCTTCTTTATTCCTGTACCCCAAGAAGTTAACTTTTATTTTCATTCTTTTCTACATCCCACATGCCTACACAACATCAGCTACTTCAATAGATACAATTCTTTCCAGACACAAAAGAAATGCAAAGTCCAAGTACTCGGACAACTTCTTTCTAACCCATGAAGTTGATTTAAAAAAAAACAACCAAACAACAAAAAACAAAGCAAAACAAAACAAAAGAGCCTAAACCAATGAACCAACCAAACAAGAAAGCCACAAAGCAAAACTCAGCAAAACAAACAAACAAAAACCCCCACAAATAAAACACTGCATAGGTACAACATTAGGATTCCATGCCTGACAAGCAGTCACTTACCAGACTAGCCCTTTTTATCCATCTGAGCTCCATTAGCATGTGCAGGTTTCCAGTATATTGCTTTGATTTATTTCACTCATCATTCTTAAGGCTAAAGACAGATGGCAGGGAAATAAGCACAACCATCAGGTCTTCCCACACTAAGCCCCAGAGTGCAGGAATGGTCTTTTTAGCTGATCACACACATCTTCCAGACCAACACGGCAAAGGCTCATGTTGGCATAAAGACAAGGTCCTACAGCACTGAGGACTGTAGTTTCCTATAGTCTACTCTTGGGATCCAGCAGCTCAATTAAATGTTGAAAAAATCATTACGACTAAACTTGCAGTTAAACTTAGGAATTTATCACAAAATGTATGGCTCTGGTTTTCCTAGTACAGAAAAATCCCTGAAAGATTTGTACAACCAAAATTATAGGCATGATATTTATTCCTCTGTCTAGGCCACTATGTCCTAGCAGTTTTATATATATCCATTTCTCACACATTTTTTTCTTGCCTTGATAAGGGAAAAAGACACAGATTGGAAGCCCTTAGTTTATGAGATGCATTACAGCAGGGCAGGAACATAATGGACATAAAGAGCTTTATGTTTTCACCTTCTACAAAACACCTTTTTCTTTTTTCAAGGCAGAGTTACCAACATTCTTCCTCATTTTACTCTACTAATATAAGGCTTCCTGAAGTGAAACCTATAAAAGCTCCCAACAGTATAAAAAAAAAGTCATCTATCTTTTTATCAATAATATATGCTTATTTTAGCCTTTATCCATACACTTGTATCCCTAATAAAATCGTTCATTATTTGAACGCTCACATTTCAGCCTTTGGCTTTTGCAGTATCCTCCATCAGATATGTCTGTTCACTTCCCACAGCTTTTCCTTTCACTCAAAATGTACTGCTTTAGTTTGACACATTTGCCTTGCAACTAATCTTCCTAAGTTTTTCTTCTCTGCTGTGATTATGGCTCCCATTCTCCTTCTCCCTTCTAACCATTAATTTTAATTAATTAATCAGAATCTGGAATTGAAAAATACATTGGTCTCAGGATTGTAGGATACTTGAGAGGGAAAAGGGAATTTTTGATTTGCTCCATAGTCATCTGCTGCCCTTTTAGGTTGAATTTTAAATAACATGGCTTATAGCATCTCTCCTTAAAAAATTGTCTCTATCATAACCTTAGAAAATGAAAACTAAAATAAAATTACTACTAACTACACAGTAAAGACCAATAGAAATTAAGACCAGTCCTGCAGTCACTGTGGGTGAAAATTTGCAAGGCTGGAAGGGAATCCAGCAAACACTTCCCTCCACTGGAAAAACAGTACTTTGCTCGTATAGGTAATTGGGAACTACCAATGAAGTAAATTGAGTATTGAGCAGTGAGAACAGCAAAACTCTACAATGTTTAACATTTAGTAAGTAGAAGTTTGTACTGATGGTAGAATAGTCAAGTATTTTACATGTTTCTCACAGTTATTTTAAAAGATATGCTTTTGAACTTAAACTGTCCTTTTTCTGTATCAGGTGCACTTAAGAAGGCACACTGGCAGTATTGTATGTTTCCTCATGCGACTATTTATGATTTTTCCACATCTGAATTTACAATCTTTATTTTTTTCTACATAATTAATATTCCTTTATATAAAACTTAATTACAAAGGTTAGAAAATGCCTTAATATTCTACTAGATATTACACAGTATTATGCCACTTATATAAAAATGCTTGGACAAAATAAGAATCAGATTAATGTTAATTTAAAAACGTAATTGAACAATATATGACTGGGGCATGACTTATGAAACTATGACTGTCATGAAGACTGAAGGAAGCTCAAAGACAGAGTGACAGCTAAGAACATGCCATGGTTTGACTTGGAAATTAATACAGCATGTGAGAAGTCAGAAAGAGAAGACAGCTCCTACAATAGGTGGTGGTGTAAAAATTATCCTTAAGGACTGCTAACAGAACTGAAAAGAGGCCAAAAAAATGTATGGCATGTATTTTCTATCAATATTTGTAACTAGCCCAGGCCATAAAGATTACAACCTTTAAAATTAAATCTCCAGAAAGCAGTCATAAACATGACAAAAGAGCAAATGAACAGCAGAAAAACTGTAGCTTCTGGAAAGCTGACAGTCTTAAGACTGGCCTTACATGGAAAAGACACCAAGGTGCCTGTCTATAATAATGGGAAATAAAAGCAAAATACTTTCCTGGAAAAAAAGACAGTATGCAATGCTATGCTGGAGAGACAGACTCAAGAGATCTCCATTTCCTTAAATTAATCCTTCAGCACATGGATATAATTTCAGGCTTTCTGGATAGAATCTCAGTCAACAGACTTCTGTTAATAGCCAAACCTCTTTCAGATACAGGAGAAGCAGCACTACAGATACAGATACAACTGAGATTCAAAATTTAGAACACTGTCTACAGTCCCTAATTAACCGCAAAAGTTGGATGATGTCCAGAGTTGCAGTCCTTAGCTTAAAAGTCTGCCTATAACAGAAGGATCTGTATTAAATCCAAGTTAACCCAGAATACAATTATAATGCAGAGCATTTGCACTCATTTTAACACAGAGAATACTGCAGACAAAAAATGTAGTGGGTATTTTTGGATATCCCTTGGTTGTTTCCACTGGAAGATTTCAGCTATAAAAAATGTCATTCTAAGAGTGAAACTGAGAAAATTATTTCCCTCATGCTAAAAACACTTTCCTAGAAATTGCGATAATGTATTATAACGTCCAGGAACACAGGGAACCAAGCAGGAAACTGGATTTTACATCAGAACTATTTCTTTAGGCATTTCCATAGAAAATGGACATGCCTTCATTTCAGCAGAAATACACAGCACACAGACTTGTAAGAATTAGAATGACAGAATCATAGAATTGATTAGGTTGGAAAAGACCTCTAAGTCATCAAGTCCAAGCATGAAGCCAGCACTGCCAAATCCACCACTAAACCATGTCCCCAAGTGCCACACTTACATGGATTTTAAATACCTCCAGAAATGGTGATTCACCCACTTCCCTGGGCAGCCTGTTCCAATGCTTGACAACCCTTTCAGTGAATAAATTCTTCCTAATATCCAATCCAAACCTCCTCTAGCACAACTTGAGGCCATTTTCTCTCATCCTGTAACTTGTTACCCGGGAGAAGAGACCGCCCCTAACCTGGCTACAACCTCCTTTCAGGTAGTTGTAGGGAGCAATAAGATCAACAACATTTTATGTCAGATCCAATGAGACACTTTGGTTTCCGAAAGATCATCATGAAATCAGAAGTTTTATCCACATAAATATGGATTAGAAAATGCATTCCGTTTGCACAGAGAATCTTAGTGTTGCCATTTCTTAACTTTTTAGACCCTGGCTTTCCTATTAATATTTTAAACATATTTCTAGTTCACATTCTCTAAATATGTAATTATTCAGTCAAAAAAGGCATATATTATAGAACTTGGTCATACCCATAATTCAGAGAAAGAAATCATCTGTTCAAAAGAATCCTCCTAAATAAAACTTGTCAGAAAAATGATTTGTAATCAGAATTTAAAACTTTGGCGTCATGAAACACGGTACCAAAAGTCAGAAATGAATTGCTTCAAAATGCAATTGAATGCATAAGTATTTACAACAGGGAAAAATGCATCTTTAGAGAAAATTGTGGGTGTATTAAAAATAAAGATTCCATGTTTTTGTGGATTTTCTGCTCCTTTGAAAAACATTTCTGTACACAAGATGCATCCAATAACTACCACTGTCATTTAATTACTTTATCTATAAAGCCTTTTCATCTTGCATACACAAGATTATCGGTTTCTTTTACAGCCCATTAGTGTATCCCTGATACTTTTTTTGAAACTAGAATAATTCAAAGGACAGCATGTCAGCTGGGTAAGCAACTCGTGCAGAGCCCAGACCTTTGCTGCACATCAATACGCTAGTTTTCTGTAACTTCAGGAGTGCTTGATTATGATTCTCAACAGATTCAATCAGAAGGGGTTCTGAAGAGATTTTCATTTCAATTATGCATGCCTCATTATCATACCTTTAGTGAAGCGGAAAGTACATTACAAGGTGAGAGCCAAAAACGGTGAGATGAAAAGCACAAAGCTGAAGTATCTTAGGATTTCTAAATTTGTCTGAAATAATATTAATTCATAGTAACATTAATCACCCTTTACACAACACTGCATTTTTACATGGCACTTTACAATCAGCTCTCAGAGCACATTTCACAGGAGGGCATATAGCTTCAGTAAAGAAAGCATGCAGTTCTTACTGGGAAGACAAACAAATTAGAAGGTATTCTGTGATTCAGTGGAATTGAAGGAGACATGTTTTTCTGAGGTTGAAGTTAGGTGCTCAGAAAAAAGGAAAGCCCATAGTTGAGAGGAAATGGGTCATTGTTTTGAAAGACAGAACTGATGGAGACCAAACCTTAGGCTAACAGAGGGAGCTAAAACAAGAGTGAAGCAACACATAATTAGGAAATATTTGAAGCATGATGCTGAGGTTCACAGGTCAGTAACTACAGCAAGGTTTGGAAGGGACAGGAAAGAAACTTAACTCTGAAGATAAAAGACAGAACACAAAATTATTTAAAGAAAGAAGTGATGTGGTTAGAAGAACATGACTTTCAATAACAGTATTTTTGTTAGACTGGTACACTGAAACTCAGAATGGGTAGATGAGCAGAGAAGAAAGAGGGGATGAATAGATATGAAGAGACTAACTGAAAAAGCATTTGAGAAAAAAAAAAAGAGGAGGAATACAACCAAGAAAAAAGTGTAAAGTTGATAAGTTCAGGAAGGGAGAAACTGGCTTAGGAATGAGAGTGATGCCTGATGACAAAGATGCCTGAGATAGCAGAGAAGGTGTAAGGAAATAACAGAGAAATCAGTGTTTAACAGCAAGAATGCATATTAAAGAGCAAAATACAGGGAAGCCTGATTGCAGATATCTTAGAACATGGCTGAAGGAGGAACCCTTCATTTATACACACACAAAAAACCCCAAAAAACAAAACCCACAAAAAACCAAAACCAAAAACCAAAAACAAACAAGTAAATAAAAAAACACAAACAAGCAAAAAAACCCAATCAACCAACCAAAAAAAAAAAAGCTACAAGGGCAAAGAGAAAGGATGAACTTATTACGTTAACCGAAGAAGGAAAAAACAAATTTGGATTTTTTTTCAATTAGGTGAAGCCCAGGGATAATATACTTACGGGGGAAAAAAGAAAAAAATAAAACAATATATGAAATATAAATCCCTAAAATATTAAAAGAACAAAAATTGCAAAGTGAAGGAAGGAAAGAGCAAGTAAGGAAGTGAGAAAAAGAAGTATAGATTAAGGGATTGTGAAGATGAAAAGTATGGGTAACAGAAAAGATGAAAATAAAGGCTAGGGGAGGTAATAAAAGGCAGAGAAGGAAGAAAGAACATTTCTGGGTTCAAAAACCTTTCAAATTTGAACTGCAAAATTTTAAAAGATTATTCGGCACATTTATATGATGAAACCCCATTGATGGATAGGGCTTTGAGGAACCTGGTCTAAGAGAAGGTGTCCCTGCCCATGGGAGGGGGCCTGGAACTAGATGCTCTTTAAAGGTTCCTTCCAACCCAAACAATTCTTTGGTTCTATAATTCTACTCCTAAGCCCTAAGACACTGCTAACACACCTAATCTATCAGCAAATGGGTGTGCTGTTGCATTACAGCCAAATATTAAATTAATGGATGAGAAAAGATAAAATAGCAGGATATGCATTACAAAAAGCGGTAAAAGAAGCGTTGCAGAGACCCTTCCTCTGCTGCACAAAAGAATATAATTGAAAACTCTAGTGCAGTACAATATATGTATGAAAAATGTGAACTGTACAAGCTAAGCACAGTGGCAGATGCCCACCTGTAACCTCTGCTATACACATATTAGAGTATCTTCAACAGACTTAAGCACGGGTCTGTTAGTTTCTGAATTCTCCTGAATAAATGACTGACCTTCAAGTATCAACACGTAACAGATACTTTTAAAAAAACTGTAATATTGGTAATTCTAATGAATCTTTTAAAGCCTATAAACTCCCAGTAATTTCAAACACATTCAGATGCCAGTTGGATAGGAATAATGATGAATCCAAACATGCACTTAGCTCCCTCACTAAGATGAATATACTATTATGTTAATACAGTGATAGAATAAATAAGCCACTTCTACTAATGGGAATGAGCATAAAGACTGCAGAGAAAAATGAAGAGCTTGTTTGCATGACAGAAAACAGTGTTCTTCCCACTTTCACACCAACAGCAACAATGCAAAGTCCTGGAGTTTTCTACCAAAAGAAAAACTTTTAACTAATTACTGTAACTGGTGTAGTCATAGTAAAAGCAGTGCTGGAAAAACACTAATAAATCCAAAACACTAATAAATACAATACAAAACCATGCAATAAAATAAATCAAACCTTTAGAATGGTGCACATTGGACAAAAAACATCTGTGTCTATTTAAAATGAATTATATCAGTTCTCAAATGTAGAATTTTGCTCAAAAATTGTAGAAAAAAGTAACAAATTTTCAAAAATCAGTGGTTTTTTTACTTATTTAGGTGGAAATTTCATCAATTTGCAGCATCAAGCAACTTTGGCACAAAATTGTCAAAATATGCTTTTGACCCCAGTAGTGAACATAATTCAATTAATAATTGTTAAATCTTCTCCATGGGATTCTTTATTTGAAATACTCCATTGTGTACACTGACACTATCTTTTGGGTAAAAAAAAACAACAAAAAAAAGTGACATAGTAAGCCCTCCACAGCAGCCAAAACAGATTTCTTTATAAAGAAGTGAAATGTTAGTATACTTTTTTAATTACCACTGACAGTTTAGCAAGAACAAATATAGTATCCAATTTGCTTATGTGTTCATCCATCTCTTTAAAATAGTTCTGTTCAGTTCCAACAGTGTAATGGTGGATATATTTACCATGTAAAATTATTTAGAGCAGTGCAATTTATAAAGTAGGGCAAAATGCTCTTCATGCTCCCACAAAGCAATTACAAGACAACTGAAAAACAAAGTGAACTTCTTCTCGTTCCTCTGTCTTAACGACATATTCTGAATTGGGCAGTAATCCTCAGTTAAAACTATGACAGCACTTCAAGGTCCATGGATCTTTATAACTCTTTTAAGTACAAGACATGAAATTAATTTCACATGTGAGAATCTCAATATAGTTGCCACAGTCTTGAAAAAAAGCATTCACAAAATGTTACAGATATGGAGGCAGGATTTTATCAAGGATGGAAGGAAGGAGAAAAAATCACTTGGAATAAAATCTAGACAATTATAAATTAGATTTAGACCAAGAAAATGTTTTGTCCTTACCACACTTCAGCAGCTTTATGTTTCTCATTAAAATAAATTCCCCCAAATCCTTCTAGAATACTAAAAGATATCTCTCTAATGGGATGTTCAACAGTTCCAGGGTCTAATGGTCTCATGGTTTAGCATGGTTTGTTTATTACAAGTAAATAAATGGTGAAAGTAAGCTACACTGAGGTTTAAACTCTTCATTTCTAATAAATGAAAGTAATAAAACCTTGACAGAGCTCCTGATGTGGTGAAATTTGAGGTCTAGTGTATTCATGTTTTCTCAATAAATCACTTGAGTTTTATACCACTTGTATCCTTCTGGTATAAACTCAGAATCCATCTCTTTGGCTAAGTTTCTAAGGACTAATGAGCTCTACTGCATGTCTCTTGTGTTATTAATATTTACAAGAAATCAAATTTTACTTATTAGAAGTACCCTGTTTCCTGATTATAAGCACATTTGAGATATCTAAATATTTCTCTTTGTGTACAATAGGAAACTAGCAGAGAAGGACAGGCGTACATCCCACATCTGTCACACACCAAAAGATTTTACAAATTTCATCTTCAAAACTTTTTTTTCTTCTCCTGTATCACCTATGTCTAGATCCACCTGCCCAGTTTGGACTGGGTCTTTCTCTCAGTTCTGAGAGAATACATAGCTATTTCACAGAAAGGATAAAACAGCCGTGGCTTGGACCACAAATCAAGGCAGAACACAGAGGAATGTACGGTACATGCTGCTCACGCCTTACTAGCCAGAAACCTGTCCATGATGTAAACTTCATGATCTTAATCTTATAAGGAAACAAAAAGCATGATCATCTTGAAGACCTCAGGGAAAACATAATGCTAACTCACAAGCTGTTTTCATCGAGAGTAGTTTTAGATGCAAGTTACAGTACCATTAAGCAAATAATTAACAAATGCTTTCACCTGAAAAATTTCTTCAGAGACAGCATCCTCGATAAAGTCTGAAACTACTCATGCTAAAGAGTAATTCTGAGAGACAGACAAGAAGATATCCAAAATTTGAACTACCTTCAGGTTCTTGGGATCCAAGGGTTCTTAAAATAAAAGAAAATCCTGAAGTTTCATAACTAGTATAAATATAAAATTATGTTACTCCCATAGTACTCCTTTGGGCCCTGTAAGATTTTTACATACACATATGAACCCATCACTTCTTCAGGCATTTAGCATTTCTATAAGAAAAAGGCCAGGAGGAGAAAACCAGGTATCTAGTTTTCACTGATTTGATTTTCTTGTTCTGTTTCTTAATCTCTAAATGCTGTGAGTTCTAGCCCACACAAGTGTGAAAAAAAGAAAATCCCAGGAAAAGCAAGGGCTATTGTTTTTTTTCACTTTAGAAATGCCTGGATGGCCAAGGCAGTTAAGTAGTCAAAGAAACACAGTATTGTGAAAACACAAAGTGTGTTTGTTGGGTTATGAAAGGAAATACAGAAGAGGAAAAAAACATGTAGGAAATGAACATTACTGCAAGCAGTATATAAACTAAAATTGTATTCAGGGATTAACCTACATCTGTCATCTTGCCTTAATACAACTACTCTCAGGAAAACTATTATACAAATACCTTCAATTGATAGGGAGTCCACTAAAGTAAATAATTTGCTGATGAAATACATTAAAAATGTTCTTTCCTTACTTCTAAAGGAAAACCTGTGTTGAGGTGTCACCAGCTGTAAAGAAGTACAGCTGATAAAGTTTAACTTCGCCTCCAGAAAATTTCTGAGGATAGTGAGAATTCTTAGTAAACAATTAACTGCAGGTAGTTAAAGATATAGAAAATTTTGCTCTTTAATATAATTTAAAAATAATATTTATAAATAGTATACTGTTTTTATGTTTCTGAAACAGTAATCAGGAAATTGATTTTCTGCACATGCAAGACTCTCTTACTACACACCGCACATTTTAGAAATAAGCAAAATAACAGCATGCTTAAAAGTCACCACTGAGAGAAAGTAAGATAAGGTAAGGTGACTGACGTTTAGACTTTTTTGAGAATATGGAACTCCACATCATAATATTTACAGTAAATCCAAAGTTTTAAGACAAAGCTTTCAATCAAATAACAAAGATTGCAGAATCAGCCACATACCTGTTCATTGATTTGGTGGCAGGTGGACCCAAAAAGGGCCAAACACATTCCCACCAGTGCTACTGTATGCAACAAGCTGAAGCATTAAATACTTCTATACAGGTCTGTTCCCCACTCACAAACTATGAAGTGCACAGAAGAAAATGAGATAAGGTTGCAAATATCTATGCGAAATTTGTGAACTTGTTAGTGATGGAAAACACCTGTTTTCAAAATCTGAGGGTATAAGTATTTACGGGTTTTTATTTTCTTACAAGGCATAAAATGACACAGCACACCGTATACTCAAAAAATAGCACTTCTTTATGCTAAACTTTGTAAACATATTGTTCTACAGGTGTTCCCTTAAAGCAGGAATACAAAATGAGTTTTGAATACAAATGTCAGTTCCCATGGGGAAATGGCTCAAACCTGGAGCATTTGTTGTCTGGATCTATTACTTGAAATTTCACTAAAAAGACAAGTGTTGGAAGGTCTCACCAGTTCACCTAACTTCCTCTGAAACAGGAGACAGTAGTTGTTCCAGATGTCACATATGCTGTCAATAGCCATTCTCAAGTATTCTCAACATCTTGCAAGTTCCTCTTCTGAGTTCCTCAGACCTCTTCCCAGGGCTTTGCCTATTCTTTTTTCTATAAGATCCTGGAGTTAATTTAGTCTTCTGGGTTTTACTCCAAGGACTATCAATTGGTCTAAGTAACTTGTCCTCTGCCAGGTCTTGCAGTAGGTAACTGCTGGTGGTAAATGCATGGAAACAGAGCCTTCAACATGCATATCATTTACCTCTGAACACAGAGCACACAGTCTGTGCTTTGCTAAATGAGTTTCTCTTACAGAGAAATCAACAAACACAACACTTACTGATGCACTGATGTCCCCCGGCCTGTTGCAATGATGAGCGACGCAGAGTCCCCAGGCAGGTTCAAAGGAGAGCCCCTTTATTGTAAAAACCCAGCCTTTTACAGCAGTTAGCCGCTTATCTGTTTATATAGTTTCAAGGCACAACAAACATAATCCAACCAACCACCATACATCACGGCGTGAGCACGCGATGGTCACGCAATATGTTTTCCTACCCTTAATTCACCTGTGTCTCTTTCCCACAGTCCTTTTCTGCTTAGCCGAAGTAACAGGCTTGAGCCATGATTTTACAAAGGCAACAAGGCCTTCGTGCAACACCTACCATCTCCCAGAATGGAACCACTGCACGGAGAACTTAGAGAACTTAGGAAATGTACAGAAAGGTGCTCTAATGTTCACGGACCTTCTTCCCCCATTTTGCCAGTAACCTGTTTTCCATGCTCTGAACATTCCAAGCTCCAGCCACTGCAAGTTCCAGCAAACAAAACCTGCCAGTTCTAAAAGTTTTTAGGCATAAAATCTTCTAATAATGGCCTATTTTCTAATGTTACTTTGAAAACAAAAACATAATGCTTTCTTAAATCTGAGACTTCTTTTGCCTAAACAGTAAAACTGAGTGATGCATAACACGTAATCTGAGTAAGAAATAAGACATATATTTTCCCAACTTGTAATGAATATCATACAGACCCTACAGCACTTTTGAACCCTACAGTTCCTAGGTCTTAATAGCATGTGGGATAGGAGAGAGGCAAGTGCATTATTAGACTAGCAAGCAGTTGTGTGTTAACCCTGGAAAGCAGCTGAACGACCACACAGCCTCACTCACTCCCACCCACAGTAGGATGAAGGAAGAAGAAAGGAAGAGTAAAAGCAAGAAAACTTGGGGATCGAGACAAAAACTGTTTAATAAATGAAACAGAAGTTTAAGAAGAGAGAAACGAAACAAAACAAGTGATGCAAAGTCAATCATTCACCACTTCTCATGGGCAGATTGATGGCCTCTTGGTTCCTAAAATGGACTAAACCCCTTTTCTTCTCTTTCTCTTGCTGAGCATGAGACTATGGCATGAAATATCTCACCGGTTAGTTTGGGTTATCTGACCAGTGGTGTGCCCTCCCAGTTCTTGCCCACCCCCATCTATTCACTGTGGAGACAGGAGTAAGAGAGAAGGCCTTGATGCTGTTCAGCAATAGGCAAAACATCAGTGTGCTATCAGTACCATTTTGGTCACAAATCTAAAACACAGCACCATACCAACTGCTGTGAAGAAAATTAACTCTCTATCCCAGCCAGGCTTGGTCCACAAGAGATTTCTGAGGAAACATAGCCAGAGGTTGATGGAGAAAATAATATCTTGTACCTTTGCACTCATCCCACTGCATTCTACTTCACAAAAGAAGAAATTCCTGATACATGAACATTTTTGCTAACAAGTACCATTTTGTATCTCTCAGTTTGATTTATATTGGTTTCATAATTCGGACTTGACTTTTCTTGAGACTTTTATTACTCCTTCAATGCTAGGTCTGAAATCTAGTTTGATTTGACAAAAATACTTTTATCTAAATGTTCTAGGGCAAAAAGTTCTTCATGCACACCAACTCAAACACTCCTCATACAATGAATGAAGTCTTCCTCACAGTGAAAATACTCCAGCTGAAAAATTCTCTTTTTGTTCCTTAACTTTCAAAAACAGAATTTAAGCATGCATTTGAGGTCAGTGACCTCAGAAGAGTAACAGTTTCCTACCATCCCATACCCAGGGCCACGTGAACACATGGCAACTCTACCTACACATGACCATTCAACTTACTAGCAGTCTACTAACCAGCTCAAGAGAAACAGGATTTTGCCTTTGACATTTCAGAAGAGGTTGCTATATAACTGTCACAGAATTTAAACTGTCACTAATTTAAATCTATTTTAAACAAAAATTAACAGGTAGCTAGCCACAGAATATGGGGGGTATCACAGAAATACCTGCGGAACAGATGTACAAATAAAGGAAGGCAGCGTACAAGAGGCATCACTTTTCAGGGTTAAATAGAAAATGAAGCATACACTGACACTTGGATCCACATGGCCATCTAAATGAATTTAAACTAGATACAAGATCTGTACAGTCCAATTTTATTTTATGAAACAAATTTTCAAACAACTATATGCCAGTTACAATATACAAGATAGAAACGGTGTGCTGAATCCTTCATTGTAGCAGCTACATACTAATTTGTCTGTCAACTCTGTTGCTAGTTGAAGTGTGTCTATTAATCTATTTGTGTTTGGATCAATTCCATTTTCCTAATTTTCTGGGCAGCTTTCACAGAGACTCCATATTTCATAAAAAGAACCTCCCACAGCACACACTTTCTTCTGTCTTCCCATATGTTGCATTTTCCTTCAAGATAGCTCTGGTCTAGTGCCCAAGGTTAACATGCATCTGTCACAGACTAGTTGCACAACTAATGAATTCTTCTGGATCTAGAGAGACAGAAAGCACCTGGTTTACTCTTGAGAGCAGGAATTCCCTCATTCATTAAGGTGCTTGCTAAGAGAAAGAGAAAATAAATTTCTATTATTTTAAAGGACTATTTCTTAATGATTTTACATCAATGCCTTTGAAGCAGTTAAAGCAAACAGCAAAATCAGGTTAATACACATCTATAGTAAGCCTAGGGTACAGATGCATTAACAAGGATGAGAACTCTGTGCATGACTAACCAGTTGAGTGCAGATCACTACTTTCTGTCGTATTTCAGAATTCATTACTAAAATGGTATGACCACAGCTGACTCATTACTCTAAGCGAATGATGGAGTAGTAGTATGGATGTTTAGGCAGGTTATTCAAGTTGTCACATTTTTTCCTTTGGGCTTTTTGAATGGAATACTGGATTTTAAAGAATACTTTGTTGTTAGGAATACAGATTATTTCAGTAGACTACCGATCCTCAGGAACTGCTCGTCTTCATAATTATTTTGGCTGCCATAAAATAGATTTGCATCACATTGTCTGTTTCACCACTGATGTAATAGCACTAATACCTCTTATGATAATGCAATTGATGATTAATGCTGTCTTGATCTAGGAGCCCAGAGCCACAGATATATTAGTTATGGAAAAGGAATAACAGATAGGTTTTGGAAACAGACTGGATTGAAGGTCACTAAAATTATGTTTTGCTGTGAATTCTGATTTCAAGGGTTACACAAGAAAACCCTAGTGGGCGTACAGCCGTATAGGATAACAGGAATGTTGCCTTCTGCTTCCTTTACTGTTGGTGGAGAGACAGGAGCTTCTGCAGCACAGTCCAGCCCATCCAAACCTTGAGTGCCCCGGAGGATGCTCTCTCTCCTTCTACTGCAGGGAAGACCAGAGTAGTCAGCAGACACACAACCCTCAAACTTTTAGCATTAGAGAGGACTAATCCAGGCCTCGGTGTTTTTCTATCCTCTTTCATTCTGTCTGGATTAGAATTCTTGTTCTATTGTATCACAGTTAATGGGTTTACCACAGTGGATGGATCTGCCCAAAAAAAGGTTCTGTAATTTTCTACACAGTGCTTAAAGGTGAAAGAAAATGAACACTGGATTGTTTCTGCTCTGAATGGGTACATCAGTAAGAAAGACGTGGAAGAAACCTTTCCTTATAACAGTGATACATTGACACATTGTTAAACATCACACTGTCAGGAAATAAATCAGAAAAGCCCAGGCTCTCGCTTTATACATGAGCACAAGCATGGTCACCTCAGTGCACTGGGTTTTTTCTCTTTGTGGCAGGGACTCAAGGTAATTATCTTGACCATGACTGTAAAGCATAGATAACTAGCCCACTAAAGCTGAAATGAAAAACAAGTTGTTTGGAATGAATTATTAACTCAGATGAAAATACAACCATACGCATTACTTGATAGGTAGTACAGTACGTGTGGCTCCCAGAAGGAATAAATGCAAACATAATATAATCAGCAGCAGTTTTGTTACTGTATTTACAGCAAGGAGGGTAGATTTTCATCATAATCTACATCAGAGTCAGAAGGACACTTGACTTACTGCAGATTAAGAAGCCTAGCACGAGATAAATAAAGTACACTAAGTATTTTCAGGTTTTTAGAATACCTGCAGTAAATGGAAATGTTAAAAGATATGCTCAGTTAAGACTTAAAGAAGGTGGTTTTCTTCCCAAACAAGTAAAGCAAACTCTGCTAAATTATGAAACTTTGAGATTCTATCCAAGGAACAACTGCTATCTACATCACTGAATGATTCTCTTATATTGAAGAGACACCTTTTATCCACATCAAGTAATGAAAATAACTAGCAAATAATTTATAAAAATAAATATCTTTACTCATCAAAAAATATTAAACAATATTGAAGATTGTATCCAATTCTTCCCATCACTCATAGCTACAGGGAAAGGTTCTTGATTGACAGTTTGAAGGAGAAAAATGATCCTTTTCCACCACAAAAATTGCTCTACCACAGAACATTGTACTTGACTAAAACACTAACAGAGAAATGTTCAAAGTTTTAAACATTTTCTTTGATGACATGTTCTTTCTAGTCAAGGAAATGATGACAAATAAGTTAGAAAATGTCTCTTCTCCTCTTTCAGAGCAATTCACTACTGACAGGGGTCTGTCATTCCCTTGAGCTTTCACTCTTTTCTTTCAGTCAGACAAACAAAATACCCAACTGCCATCTCAGCTGCTTTACTCCTCACCAGCAGGTTCCCTTCTGAAGATTTCAGTCATTTCTGTGACATTGCTGTCTCTCCCACTTAACAAACAAATCACGCTTCCTCCTTGGAAGATGGAGTGATATTTTTATACTACACTGATCAAAACAGACAAATGTACAATCAGTCTTTAATCAGAAGGTAGTCAGCAGAACGATGGCAAGACAACTGATGCAGGGCTTTTATGATAGAATTTATCATGTGTGATTCAACACCTAAAAGGTAGACATCTAGCCTTAATTTCCCCTTCAGAGAAAGCTCCCCTAGTTCAGAGAAGAGCATCAGCATCTCCAAGAGTGACAGCTGTACAGCAATTGTTCTGTGTATGTGTAAATATAGATAAATCTGTGTATATATGTATATGCAGCTATTAATATGTATTTTCAATATTTATATAAGGAAAGATTTGCAGAAGTGAAATATATTTGGAGCAGAAATCAACCCTATTTTTCCAGTTGGGCTTGTGGCCTATTATTATGTTAATTAGTAAAGTATTCTGGAAAAAGATACTAACCTTAACCTAATGGCATAATTTATGGCAGTCATTTCACATAACTCTTAAGTACTTGAAGATCATGTTTTTACAGGGTTTTTTTGTTTTATTTCTTTTGCATTTTTTTGCTTTGTTTTGGTTTTTTCCTTTCTAGAGTCCTGGAAGGGTTTGAATAATATTTCAGACATATTCATATTCAGCAGTGGAAGTTATGACATAACATTTCCTACGTCAACAACATAAATTTCAGCTTCATCATTTTCAAGTGATGCCAAGGAACCCAGAAAGATGACAGGTTCGGTACCCTAATGGAAGCCAGACCTTCTATCTGATCCAAATAGCCACAAGGAAGGATCACATCATTTAACACAGCCTTATCTGCCACATATATATTCAAGCCACCGGGAGAAACTTTTGCCATAACATGAACCTAAAGAGACATAAAAGATTAAGCTACTGGAAGAGGGGGAAGGAAGAAAAGACTGGCCACAGAAGTTGTGAATTATTTCCTGCTGCATATAACCTGTAGAGCTGGTGCACAACCTGGGGCTGATCAGAAATATGAGACCATATGTCTCTTCTCTGTTCACGTCTTAATAAGCAAATAAATAACAATATAATTTCATGCTTTCCAATAATTCAAGACAAATTTTCAGAGTATTCATTTTTCTCCAGTTTGTTCACTATATCCCATGCTGTTTGCTTTGTAGAGAAGAATGAAAAGCAAATACAGAACAAAAAGAATGAAGGATCAAGGCAAATGAGGACACCATATAAAGAAGCAATGCAAAATCAAATTAAAAATATGAAACAATAACATATTGTTTCATAAAAAGAAGCATTTGGGAACACTCCTGCACAGAATTAGAGTACAATTTAGGTTCTCTCAACATCTCAGTAACAATGTGAAGATTTAAAAAAAAAAATAATTAAGACAAGTTTCAATAATGTCTACCACATTTTACTGTGTGCTGAACTAGGCAGAAATTTATGCCATTTCTGAAATTTTACAGCATTATCCCACAATTTGAGTTTTGATTCTTCAAACACAAAAATATTTTCCAAATTATTAAACTAATTTACTTAAAAACTGTGTAGAGGTTTTAGCTCCATTTGTCAATTTTTAACTGCCTTTTAAAAAAAACAGAGGCAACTAAGATGTATCATCTAGATTATGTCAGCATCCAACATACAATGTGCAATTTTTAAACCTACCAAAAGGTGAATCTTAGCACAAAAGATGAAGTTCTAAACACACAGATGTGATATAAAAGAGTTCAAAAGCTTAGAACTGTGGAAGAGCTTTCAGTAGCACAGACTGATTAAACATTTGTTCACATGTTGCTTTCTCTTATTTATTTATTTTGGCTTTGAATTCTACACATTATTTTCACCTCCATCTGTCACAAAGCAACATTTGTTCCAGTTTTAATTTGTATCATTCTCTGTTTCCTTCACGTCATTAGCATTTCTTTCTCCATTAAGTATGAGTAGCATCTCAGAAGACCAGTATGACAGTATGGATTTTGAATTTGACACATCTTACAGGATGCAATGCTTCACTTTCTCATTACAACTAATGTCCATGAACATTTTAAAGGAGAAAATTATTTTGTGTAAAACCTTAGGGTGCATATTGTTAGAAATTTGCAAGGACAGGGAGGACGAAAACATGCCAACAGATATCCCTGGTGAAAGGAATGTGGTTAAATGGGACGAGAAACAAAGGCACATGAGTCAAAGAAACAAAAAATATCTGTTGGAGGTACTTCTAGATACACATCTTATATGTCATACAAGTCAGAAGTTAAAACATGATTGACAATACTTGAACTCCATGTGAAGTGAAGAAAGCACAGTCTGATTGAGGGATTTATCTACATTTATTTAATTCTAAAATGAAATTCTGAACTCTTGTTAGATTGATTTAAGCAATGCCATTGAATTCTATAGATCCAGAAAAATTTCCAGATATAGTTCAAATTCTCTCATCAACTTCATTGTTAAACCTGGCAACATTTAAGTGACAAGACTGTCTTAAACGTAATTTAATCAAGTCATCAGAACCCATCCTGTCATTACTTGATGTATTTATCTTACAAATTTCTACAAGTAGCATAGTCAAGATCACATAGATGCTGGTATTTCAGAAAAAAAGTATTTTTTTCATATTTCCACAATCAGAAATTTCATTTCACATATAATAAAAACTGTGGAGTCTCAAAATTCTTTGAACTTACGAAGTTCAATTTTGTCTGTAGTATTTGACAAGCAACCCTTCAAATTTTTGATATCATTGATCATTCTCATCATCTAGACTGGAAATATATGATTTTCCTTAAGTTCTAAAGCCTAGGCTCAAAATTTCTACTGGATGCTATTTCATTTTAAAACTAAGATTAACTTTGAAATTATCACAGGCATTAAACAGCCACTTTACAAGGAGCTCCACATTCCCAGCTTCCATACTGTAGATGCTGATGATGATTTTTTTTTTCCTTCTGAAAGACACATGACCTCAAGCCAAATGAATCTCAAACTGAGGTTAAGATGAGCCAATGTGACATGTGTATTTTCACTCAACTTCAAAAATGCAGCTGTCCACCACAAACTGCAAAATCAAGAGACAACTCTCCAGCAGATGAATTAGACTTATGCTTCATAGGATGTCCAGAGGGATTACAATTTCAGAATAGCAGAAAGCTCAGCAGAAGAAACTCTGACTGCAGTACAAACAGCGAGCTGCAAACACTGATTCTGATGACAGCTAATGAGTGACCAAGAGGAGCAGTGTCAAGTACACGGTGGAAGTCCAAGTGCTGAAGCCACAGTACTTCTCACAATCCCAAACAGAACATAGAGCTGACAGGAGTTAAACATGGGAATTAGCATGCTGGAATCCAAATGCTCTGTTTTACATGGAAGTAAGATAAACCACATATTCTTACTTGCAGAAGCTGGGCAGGCACCACCAGAAGACAATAAACAACAACTGCAAGATGAAAACACCAGGAGATTCTGGGCCCGCTTCTGAATCAAAACATTCTGCAGAATTTGTGACTTGTGCTGTCTTTTCCTGAAGATTTTCTGATGACTTTTTAGAATAAATAAGGGCACCTCTAGCCCAGGACTTCAATTTTCAAGTCGTTTCCTTCCTGCATGAAACGTCAGCAGTCATAAACCTCATTCTTCTCCTTTTTCTCTGTTTTACAGAAATACAATGTCCATGATTTGTTTAGATCTTTATATTGTGTATTTTATCATAGTAACCAAGATCTAATTGTAAACTGAGATTTTGCTCAGATAAATAAATTCTGAAAATCCACAAGAACCAGATCGACGTGCGGTAGCGCACTGAACAACTAAGCTCCACTTGTCCATAAACGACAGCTGCATAGTTTAGATCAGACATTTGTTGTATTGACTTAAATGTTTCTTCTAACTTTCTCAACAGCAGGAAAATGATATCTAAATTCTAATTCATCTTGTTACAAAAAATAATGCAGCTTCCTTTCATTTGTGACAATTTCAAAGCTGGCATGGCTGATCATTTGAATTTCTAAACCTTCCCTACACTAATATTCTACCTAAAATTTCATCTGCTTATTAACAGTGTCACTTTTAGGGCAAGGCTCTTTTCCACCCGCTGAGGAAAATCACACAACATCCAGCAATAAGAAGAACTGACACAAGAAATAGGATAACAAGATTCCATGACACAAGCAAGTTTTAATTCCATTAATTCCTTTTGTGTCCTGAGTTATCATTTGTGATTCTCATGGCAAATGCAAACCAGGCATTTATAAATGGCAAACAAAAAGGCCAAATCATTTATTGCATCTTGATTTATGGTATCACATTATTTTGCTTATGGAATTTCAGCATAATCAGGAAACTTTCAGAAAACAGCACTGATTGCTCAAGCTTTATGCAGTGAAACACATATGAAACAATTATATAATTCCAATCTAATAGCTAGTTTATCATATTTATTAATTCTTTCAGATTATCAGAGTCTGTTTTTCTTTTGCACTGTTTTCATGCTTAGCTTTAAGAACATTTTAGTTTCCCAAAGCTCAACTGAATTACTCAAATGCTTGATTTTAAGTACACATGTTTGCGAGATGAGTGTTTTAGCCTTTTCACACACCATGCAATGCATGGCATATGATGAAACATTCTAATATTGGTGAAGCCCTGAAGCAGTGGGGCTTTGCATCTCAATCTTCCTTCTGTTAATTGTTCATCAGGGAATTCATTTAAAGTGTACCAGGAGTGCTTCTGCTGTGATGGCAAATGCCTTCGGTGGCTAAACTCTTTATTTGCTTTCTCAGACCCTGATATTTCTACTGTGTACAAGGTGCTAATCATGTTAAAATTCTGGCAACACATGAGAAAGGTGTTCAAGTTATACACCTGTATGAACACAGTTAAAAATGCTTAGGCATCTAAATCAATCATAACAAATAAAGCTACCAAATACTGTTTCCTTTCTTTACAGTACTGGTTTATGTCTTTATTTTTGTATTTCTTACTATTAAAAGATTATTTTTAAGGCAGCTTAAAGTTAAGAAGTTGAGGAAAAACCTAAGTTGCTCCTCTCCTCTGCTAAAACATTTTGAAGCACTTTTTTTTTTTCTTTTATCCCAGAATGAAACTGGATAGAATTCAGATCTAGCACACCTAAAGTTAAAGATAAGAAAGTTGAAATGTTTCTTCATAATATCTCCACTCACATCTATGCATTGGTTTGTGCTTGGTTTGTGTGAACAGAGAAGGACAAACAAAAAAGGTTTTCCAATGTATGGAGAGGAAGAAAAGGAAAAGGAAGATTTCAAGATTTTTATTCCAGCGTCTTTCCCTGACTTCAGCATATGTCGTTAAGATTTTTTAAAAATCAATCAGGCCTCATAAACAGAAGTACTTTTTCTGTGTATACCTTAGTCTCAATTTAGAGATAGTAATTATATTGTCTAGATCTTGATATTCAAGTTTCTCATCCTTATGCAAATATAGTTTTCCAATTTTTATTAAAGACACTTTTTTTTTTTGATTGAGTTAAAAGGAATTCATAGAAGTGAGAAATTTAAAGCAGTTCATGGATGGCTTCCAAATATTTCACTACAAAAAAATTCTGCTAGTAATTGTTCAGAAAGATTTTTTTCCCCTCATTTTGGCACTCTGGAATAGAATAGAGCTGAATTCCTAAATGATTAACTTACTCCCCTTCACAAGAAATCATTAA
Source organism: Gymnorhina tibicen (assembly GCA_013399875.1). Lineage (NCBI taxonomy): Eukaryota > Metazoa > Chordata > Aves > Passeriformes > Artamidae > Gymnorhina > Gymnorhina tibicen. The sequence continues at coordinate 137,091 of VXAZ01000238.1, forward strand.
TCCACTAAACAACTTTAATTACTGTTTGGAGCTTACATTCAATCCAATTCAGCACAAACAAATATTTAGCAGTTCAAGATGTTCTTTATTTTAAGCACCTCTGTCTCTACACTTAAGCAGCTAGTTTGTGATAAATATAGACTATTGAATCAGGCTTTTGAGGGTGAGGGAGGGGAGAGAACAACCCAAAAAACCCCAAACCAAACCCATTTCTTCTTAAAAATTCTTTACTGAATAGGTTCAATGAGTGAAATCACGTTAAATCCTGTATTATGTTGCAAGAATATAAGTGTATTAAGCAAAATTAATTTCAGAAGTCATGAGTTTTCTGTTTATATTGCTAGTTGGTGTGGCTGAGATAACTATTTTCTAGGATCACTGGATGTGGACTGCGGGTGAACGTGCGAAAACCCACTTAGGTCCTGACAGATGAGACCACGCAAAGACATAAACCTGAGCTCCCTCTCCCCTTTAAGCCAGCTCTCATACTCACTGGAAATCTCTCCTAGCAAAGGCTCAAGTGAGAATGTTACAAAGAAGACAAAATCTCATGGTGTTCTTCAGATGAGAGTAGTTCACCTCTCTGCTTAGCTGATGGTGTTAGCTATCCTATGTATAAGGTCAATGGGAATTTTGCCACTGGGTTAAATCCTAACTCCACTGAATCCGACTCTCTGAACTGTGAACTGGAATTGATGATGGTTTTAACTCTACAATCCTGCCAGGGAACAGCAAGAGGTGCAAAAAAAATGAGGCTTTTTTATTTAAATTCACAGGGTTTATATGTTCCTCTTGCAACTTTACTGCTTATTTTTATTAGAATATTGGTTTATTCCAGAAGAATTAATGGAATTATGAAATATCAACAGTTTCCAACTCTCACTTCCCTGAAGACATTGTTGAAAAAAAATATTAAAAGTTGCAGAGCTTAGGTAATATTATTTTATTGAAACAATCTACTGTGATTTAAAAGACATTTCAGTCAGTCAAATATTATGGGGTAGAAAAATCTAACCAGTGGTCCAAATCCAAACCTGGCATGAAAAGAGACAGCCTGGCTAAGATACATCAAATGCTAGGAAGTCTCCAGTGTCCTTACTTTTAAAGCTTCACCTCAAATAGCACTTTTTTTGCAGCAATGATAAGGGCGAAAAACAATAATTTATAATGATTAAAACTTTTCTGGGCACAGAAAAGCAACAAAGCAAGGTCCTCAGGCAATCCTGTTTCAATTAATCTTTTTTTTCTCTCCCTTCTATGGCTTTAATGTACTGTTCCTTATTCTTTCTTCCTACCAACTTTCAGATTCATTTGATGCGGAATAAACCATTCTCTATAAATGCGAGATATCTTTACAGTGTTCGGACTTATAAAACAATGACAATTCTTAAAAATAGAAAAAAAACTCCCATAATGGCTCACCTGCTGCAGAATACCACCAATTAAACTTAGGTTTTTGAAACCAGGTGCAGTTCTTTGAAATTCTCTGCTTTATGATAATAACAGAAAAAATACATAATTCAAGTAATTATAATTTCAATTTTTCTTTAACATGATAGGATGCAACTCTACATTCATTGCAATTTTCAGCCTCATCTAAACCACGCAAGTGATTCTGGAAGCATTTAAGCTGAGGACTCTGCTGTTACATGAACTCTGGTAAATTAAATGTGCCAAGCTTGTTCTGTGCCACTGAGAGCAAGCGCTGTGGCGTGCATGCAAAAATCCCTTCTATTTCAGAACAGAGAAGCCTTATCCATACTAGCTATCAGAAATTGCCAGTGACCTATGTTAGGTCCTAAGTTGTCCCTAAATACTGTTTGAGAAAGTGTTAATTGTAGAAGCCAAAGCATCTTAGGAAACATGCCAACAACTAAACTCTAGCCCTGTTTGCTACTATACATAGCTTGTAAGTCCAGCATCTTCTAAAATATAAAGTAATAGCCCCTTCAACAATCTGGGGTATAATACATTGCTCTCATCATAAAAATCACTAGTTAAAAAATCTAAAGTACCAGCTGGAAATTTAACTCTTCTGTGCTTGGGAACTGCAGGTACCGCAACAACCTTTCGGTAATGATATGTTTGCATTTAAAGATTTTATAATTATTCAATATTAAAGCAATTGCTATATGGCAATATACAGCAATTAATATAAATACTTTGATATTTAAGTAATTAAGCCAACATAAAACATTTAAAAACCTGAGAGTTTCATTTTATACCAGTACTTCCACGAACTTAATTTCAACCTGGATTGAGTTATTTTCTAACTTTTTCTCACACCTGTTTTACACTCAATGTTATTCACTGAAATCAAAGGACCACAGTAATTTTGATATGCTATTAAAAAAGCAAAAGGCAGCATTTGGAAAACAAACAGTAACCTACAGAAAATGATGATATCCTGAAGGCGTATGTTGTTTGTATTTGACATCACTTACTATTGTAGTAACAGATGAACATACTAGCAGTTGGCTAAGGATCTATCTTTTTAACCACAGATACAGTAGAATAGCAGTTCTGGCACCATAAAGTCAAATATAATAGATTATCAAATAATTTCTAGCTGCTACCAAACTCTGCAAGAATACTGGGAAATTGGACTGTTCTCTCTAGATACTTTATCATGCATTTCAGGTACCATCTATTCCAGAATTATATCCATGTGATATAATACAAAGAAGAGTGAATGTAGATAGGGGAGGATTCTTTATGCTTACATGCAGTTCATCATCAGTCAGTTCAGTAGTCTGTATTAATCTACATCCTCCGAATGTTTGATACAGTTTTCCATGGAGCAAGTTACATGGCAGATAAATAAAACAGCTTTCAAAAATAACTCACAACTAGTAAGTCCCCTTTTGTGAAGAAAAATATTCAACACACTAAGTTTATATGAAATACACAGTAAACGGAACCAGGAAATTTTATTTGACGGTATGCTTATCTTGCCTATAAAATGTAACTGTTTAATGATTTACCTACACGTATTGTACCATAGGATGGAAGGCTATGGTGGCCTTGGTTTGGTTTCTGCTAGGGTTTTCAGGGTGTTATTTTTGCTGTTGACAAAAGTCTTGACAGTGAATCTACAGAAAAATTGACTTTCAAGTCATATATCCCTACTGACCCTACTGAGTACTATTTCTATTTCTGTCCCAGTGAGTCAAAGGCAGTTACCTCCATCTCCAGCTAACACATCACTAGATCACAGAAGCCATTTCCCCTAAGCCATCCAAACACTAACATAGTTAGACTAAAATAACAACCATTGCTTTTAACATGTTTTTCCTAGAAATTTGCTGTATTTAAAGAGAAAGACCATGTGTCTCAAAGCATGCTATTTCTTGCAACGGTATTTACTGGTCTAACAAAAAATACTCATGTGCATGAATATATGAAGTAAACTGAACTCTTCAGGCTGCTTAAATCTGAAATAGACAATATTTCACAGAACATTTAGCTCACAAGTTTTCCACTGTCATTATGAGCTCAGTCAAGATAAATCACTTCCTTATTTCTGTATGTTGTACTCGGCATGTGTAACCTCTTCACAATGGAAACCAGTGCTTTGTTTCAGCTTCCTATCACAAGCTCACACTTAAAGCCTCATTCGAGGATTGCAATTGGCATCACAGGTTGATTTCTGTCAAATACAGAACGTAGGTCATAAATTCTTCTTGTGCTCATTCACTTAGAGAACGAAGCCTTTTTATCCTACCTTTGTATGACAACTGGATTCCAAGTGACGATGTCTTTCCAGCAGTAAGTAAACATACTGAAAGTAAAGTAAACTTGAAAATCTGGAAAAGGAGATATTGCCTGAAGTGATGCCAAATATGCAGCAATTTAGGAAAATAACATGTAATTTTTCAAATAGGAGCAGTTCAATATAAATTTTCTAGGATATTGCAACCACGTTGCTTTCTAAGGTCCATTCTTGAAAAACAGGTTTAACTTTATCTTTTCATTTAGATATATGACAGAATTTCAGCAATAAGTCTTATTTGCAGCAGGTATAAAAGTCACATTACATACAGATTTTAAGTCTGTCCCTTTATGATACTCCATTTTTCTAAGTTAGCAGACATTTTAACGCAAGAAAACTCTAGATTAAAGCTTACCACACAGGTTCACCTCTCCATTGTCCATTCTTCTACCACAATAAAATGCTTTTTAAACACAGCTCAGCTGAATTTCAGAGTCATGAGTCATGCTAAAACATACAAAGAAAAGGAGAGTCTGCCCCAAAGCCTTTGTGTGAAGGAGAAAGACTCTTCTAATTAGAAAAAACAATAGAGGTCTCAGAAGAGACCACAAGGGTCAGTAGAGGCAGGCCTTGACAACAGGACAACAGCTGATGGATCCAGAAGAGTCCACTTGAAGAGCTATGTTGTACATGTCTGTGAACTCCGGCACTGCCAACAACCCCACAGCAAGGACCTACTTGGTCCCTTAGGTGGGTGACCAAAATACACAGTGTAGCCTATTACAGGAAGAAAACACTGGAGACCGAAGACAAGCAGTTGGGAAATATGTGCTAGACTTCACAGCCTAGAGGCTGGAAGTGAAGAAAGAAAGCTGTTGGTTTATTTTCTCTCACTTGTTGCTATCTTACCTCTAAAAAGCAGGCCACAGTCTTCTAAAAAGAGGGAAGGATGCTTGCATTTTGCATATTATTAATGGTAATGTACAACACACACACAAAGTAAGTTAATACTTATACTTCCCTGGTTAGCATTACAACTAAGATTTCTTCACACAGGATTGTTTAATTTGGATGTAAACATGTACCTTATAGCTGCATTTCTTTTTCTTTTGTTTTTCTTTTTTAACTGGAAATCAAGTTCAAGCTTTTACTTGTGGTAAAATGTGGTGGATGGCAACAAAGAATAAAGAGTTCCTTTTCTATCAGCTGCCAGAAAACACCTCTACAGATGTACACTAGAAACATGGCAAACCTTGATAATAGTGGCACAAAGAGAAGCAAGGAACATTTTTCAGCTCTTGCTCTCATGTTAGGAAAACCCTTCTCTTTTGATTGTAATAACAAGTGAAATACAGTACTTGGAATTTTTCTGGTAACTACTTGAACCCAAGGTTATGGAGGGCCTACCTCCAGGTGACTGAAAGCAAAGCAAGCTGAGATTGCATATGAATGTCAAAAATATAACAAATGTAAATCTGTTTACAGCAGATCAAAGTCCTGAGTGTTAGCTGGGGTTTTTTTCATAATTCTTTTATAGAATGCAGTAATTTTAACATGCCTAATAATGTGTATATGTTGAGAACCTACTTTCACAAGCTGATTTACTACTGTTGAAAGGAATGGAGTGCAAAATTTAACTTTTTCAGATACTCGATGTAGTGATAGAATGATTAGAAGGAGTATAAATCCTGAAGTATTATTATTATTGTTTAAGGAATGTTCAGAATTTGTGAATTAAAACCAGTCTTACAAAAATGTCACAACAGCTTTGTGCATCTTATTTTATACCTTGATACCCTAAGTGTCTGATGAAGTCTAATGGATGGTATTTTCTCCTCCCTTCCAAAAACAATAGTTTCAAGCAGCAGGGTTTTTTTTATAAAACACAGTACCTTATAATACAGGGACAACCTTAAATTAAGCTCTTGGTTAGGTTTCCATGCAGAGGAATATGATGTATTCAAGATCACTTGTATCCAGTACCCAGAAATCTAAGAAACTTTTTGATTCATGTTCCTAATTTCTTATTTAAGTGACAACACTGCAAAATGTAGGCTGGTTAAAACAGTTCCTGAGGGCAATATATTGAAAATAACATCCTGTTCCATATGGACAACTAGACACCCCACCCTAGCTGAAGTTTTTCAAATCTTAAATTTAGGAACAGAAGATTGACACTGGAAGTCTTGATCATCTAACTCAAGTATCTCTCAGTCTCAATCAGCTTTGGAAAATCTGTTTTGTCCAAGAGGGTCAAGCATGCATATACACATTATATCCTCATACAACACATGACACACATTATTTTTCTAAACCCCACAGTCCACTATGATCCAAAGTCCCTGGGATCTCAGAATATTTTCCAGAACTCAGGGATTCTGTTTGACATTTTTGGTTTTTTGTTGGTTTTCGTTTTTTAAACAGGATTCATGACAGCAGATTATGGCAAAACAATAGAGGAAATGAAAATACAATTACAACAATGGCTAACGATGGAATTTAGCGGAGGAACCTCTCTGAACCACAGAATGGCCCTTAGCAATGAGAGAGGCAAAAAATCCAGGTACTTGACCAAGTTTATTGCCACTAAAATTTTACTGTAGCCTACTATGTACTTAAACTGTTCAGGAAGGATTAAGAAAAGGAAAGAATCATCGCCCCAAACCAATGTTACTATTTAGCACATAAACAATCAGTCTGGCTTTCAAGCAGTGTGGTGTCCAGGACCGAGCACTGGCCAGACCAGATTATAGGATATAAGGCTGAAAGATCTTGCCTCAGCTACCGAATATAAATTCCAACAACTGCAAGCAGACTCAGCACATAATCTTCTCTGTAAATGTATCAAGCTTCAGTGCATGAGTAATCAAACTCCTTGTCTTCATTGCTTCTATTGCCATGACTTTTTTGAAACATCACAATCTGCAATTTGCAAAAACAATGAGAAGAAACAGTGACAATGGCAAGAAATTAATTCATATCATGATTTTCTCTAATATTAAAATGCATGGAAAATAACCTACGAAAAAAAATGAATCATGAATATTCATAGTTTGGAATGTGTAACAATACTTTTGAAAATAATGAATACAGTTAATCATCTCAAAGGTTTTTTTTTTTTAAGAAAGGGTGCTTCCAATAGATCCTTTATTATTGCTACACTGTAATAATTTTTTATTTTTTATCTTCACAGGTGAAAACACCTGCCAAAATTTCATGCCATTTTAAGGTGTTTCACTCTTAAATAAAGACTTGGGACTCACTCTAAGTTAACCAGCACAAGCATCTGAAAAAGGCTTATCTGAACACAAGAACAATAACTCCATACATTTGTACAACAACCAGGCAAAACCAAACTATATAAAACAGTCTGACAATTTTCTTAATTAGTTACTTCTAAGTTAAAGATTAAGCTTTACATGTTGCTTGACTTCCAGTGTTGGTCTTGGCTCTCCCTGTCCGTAGCCCTCATCAACCAGAGCAATTCTGTGCTTGACAAACTTTGTCCCTTTGTCCTCAAAACCAGGGACCTTCCTAAGAAAGGGCACAGAGTCACAGGTGGGACCAACCATGCCTCCTGCATGCTCTTGGTATGCCAAGCCTGGCAGGACAGCCTGAGAGAAGACATTGGGCTCAATTTTAAAAAAAAAGAAAATAGGAATAGCTGCTTGCCTAAAGTTATTAATAACTTTAGGTTTTTTAATTTTACTAAATAAAACTGTTCAGTTTCCCCATGATAAAGCTATGTGGATGGCATACATTTGAAAGCTTTCAGCAGCTGCATTATTCCATCACCACTGGCATGCTATATGCCACAAAACCCTTCCCAAAACCCTCTAGTCCACTAAGACCTAAAAATAAAGTCCCAGTAACATAACTGATCCTCTTCAGTACTAAGCTAATCTTCTGTCAAAAGAGTTAGGGTGAATCCTGAAAGCAGACCATGACAGGTCTACTCAGGCAGTGCAGAGGGCCGTTGAATGTGGGATCATCAGCTCCTGTCCAACAGCATCACACATTTCTTTACAAACTGTCTTACTCCTTACTGACTCATAAGACACTAAATACATATTTGACTTTCACATTCACTGGAATTATGTGCTAAATCTATAAAAGCCAAAACATAGCATTTTAACCAGGAAAAAAAATGTTATGACTTCAAATTTTTGCCTTTCAAGCTATAATTCTTAACTGTTTCTGAAATAATTCCTATCATTGTGTGAGCAAAGGATATGAGTATTCAGTCAAGGAAAAGGGAAATGCAAATGAGAATAAGATTTGATTCAACAGGTAGATTCACCGGTTTATACCCACATCAGCACAGTTGGTACTACCACCCTGCAGGTAAAATAAGGATAATATTTTAGTTTTGCTCTAGAAGAATTATTTTCAGATAAAGAAAACAGGCTAGAAATGTTCCAAGTGTGATAAGGTTCAAAAGTACGAGAGTCAGAGTTGGTGCCTTTTCTCCCATAAATGCACAGTATCATAACCCAGAACAGATGCAACCCCATGCACCAGATCCACAGCAGATCTCTCATCAAAGTCCTTTACAGAGCTGGCAGACCAACCAGATCTCAGAAGGAAATAAATAGATAAGAATCTGAACTTTAAAACATTGTGATGCCATTGTAACATTTTACTTAAGAAAGATCTCTTGCACACACCCCAAGACCCCCACCTTCCCAAATTACAAGTTTTGTTTATATTCTTCACTTTTCAAGAGTAGCATTCGGTAATAACTTTTGAAGTTGTTAAACGTATAGTCCCACTACATTAAAAATGTCTAATTAGCTTATGCAAGGCTTAATTTTGATAGGAGCTTAATTACAAATCTATGTTGCATGAGATGAGACTCGTTCATATTTCAAACACATTAGTAATCTGAGTTGTATTACATAAATGATCTTTAAAGACAACCACTTTTTAGAAGTGACTGTCTTCAAGACTGATGCAAGGAAAGACATGTCTATGCCATCTTCCCGCAGATTTCACAGATGGCTCACAAGGCTGTCACAAGGCACAGAAGGAAGGAAGTTGCTTATTTCTTTATAGAGATGCAAATACGAAGCTCAATCTGGATTTAAGGCTAAAAGCAGTTTATTTACTAATAACTCTTCTAAATCTTACTCCTGCTAACTAATATTTCTTACATCAAAGTGAATTGCTAAAACTGAAAATTAATAGGCTGCAAGGAAGTAAGTATATTTCATGTTGATTTGACGTCAGGCATTGCCATACAAAAACATGGTATATGGGCTCTACAAGTGCAACCTTCTAAGCACTTTTCTATGCAGGCTATAACAGGGGTTGGTTGGTTAGTACAAGTGAACACAGGAAAGCAGCACTGAAAAGTCACGGGATACACTGGTTATACCATTTCAGGAAAAAATGCAAGGTTTTTCAAAAGGTAACTATTGGATAATGTTGTAGATCAAATTCTGAGAAACAGAAACATCATCAGGTTGTGCCCTATCACTGGGCTGTGAAGGGAATCACAACAAAATACAAATGTATATATTTATTTTTTAAAGCCTACCACACTCATTATAATAGACTCTTTCCCTGATTTTTACGGCAGACTAGGGAATTTTTCAGAATTTGATTCTTCATTATAGAAAACAGGAAAAGGTAATAAGGTCTAATGGATCATACTGGCATTTTTTAATAACCTTCACAGGAACCAATCCTCTTTTCAGCCTTCCAATGGCATTGTGAAAAATAATGATCCATGAAAAAAACAAACAGACAAAAAAATTTTTAAAAATGAGGATACATTTTCTTCCCTTCAGCTTCTTAAGACTCAACTAACCTGGCTGCAAGCATCTGGCACCAAGCAAGTGGCATATGTAAGTTGTTTACTGACTTTGTGTATCTCAGAAACAAAAAGCCTAGAGCTCTTGTCAAGAAGTTTCAATTTGCTCTAAAACACTGTTCTTCTAAGACATCATCAGTCCCTGAGACTCTCGTCTTTCTGGTCAGCAATGTTCTTTAAACTATTATAGCATCTCAAGTGAGGCTTGCAGAAGGAAATCACAGTGGTTAAGTGTATGTGCCACACTGAAATCCAGGACAGTGCCCAAGAGACATTAGAAAGCATTAGCCTATAGTCTGGTCTTGACTCATTGTATTAATCTTACTACACATAATGAGTCTTTCGCTGTTCTCTTCTTGGGGAGACAATCTTATTTTTTCTAAGCTCAGCCAGGTATTAATTTTTCTTTTTGTGTCCTATGTTAAGAGTTACTACTAGAGAATAGTATTATAGAAGCTTCATTACAAGAAGCCTTTACAACAAAAAACATATCTTATAACTTTTCATTCTCCTACACAGTTGTTTAATTACACACTCCAGTCTCATAACTTACAAACGTATTGAGAAATTACTCCAGACTGTGGCATTTAATACAGCATAATGATTTAACTTCATGCTTCTACACAAGGCTGAATTCACTATGGGAGTCTTCCACGTCTCTGTTTCTCAGAGATCCTTGTGATATATTAAACAAATAGATGGGGGAAAATTACCTTTTTTTACATAAAACAAGATGTTGTAGTAAACTTCACAGGTAATTCCAACACCCCACTGTACTGTCTAGAGTTCTCAAACCATAAATAGAGAAAATTACTCCTGGGTGGTTCTTTTCCACACAGACTCATTACCTACCCTTTTATTTTGTGATACAGCAATGCATTACTGCCTCTATGGCTCGCATAATTATAAGTAAATGTATTCCATAAGCGTTGTCTTCTTCCCTGCCCAGATCTTTCCTCCCACGCTGTCTATGACAAGTCCTTTTTTCTTCCATTCTCTGTTTCATCAGTTGTACTGTTTTCATCAATCCAATACATAATTTGTGTGTGAAATACATATTAGTTTGATATATTCAGGTAAGTTCAGGGAAGCTCAACAACAGACTAAGAATATTTAAAACCAACCCCAAACAAAAAAGCAAACAGTACTATGAGTCTTTTGAGATTCAACCATCAGTAAACTGGAGAGCCTGACATTTCTTTAATTATTATTATATCTGAAGACATTATTTTTAGTTTTTGTGCACTGCAATCTACTTGCTGTTAGCTACGACAATCATCATTAAATAATTATCTTATTTCCTCTAGCAGTGTGATCGCTGGACAGCTTCTTTAGTTATTCCCATGGTGGCATATGAAGAAAAACATATTTACTTTCCTTCACATGTAGAGGCAGTAGCAAAATAAGATGTCAGCTTCAATATGTAGTTCACTACTGTATCTAATGACCCATGTCTTTCATGTATTTTCCAGTAGCTTGTAAATTTTTAAAAATCTGTCTTTAAATAGGTATCTAGATTAAATTCAGAAGATTTTTTAAACTATCACTCAGGACCTACAGCTAATCTCGGCAGCAGACAGCAAGGTAAGTCACTGATATTCTATCATCACCTTTCATCATCTTGATGTTTACCAGCATGATACACATATATGTATATATGTATCCAGATGAATATGTAAAATGATTTGGAATTGTCTGTACAACCACAAAACAAGGATTCTTCACATTTTGACATCAATTTTGGAAGGCATCCAGATCTCTGTCTAATATAAGTCTATATTAAGTTGTTTTATTCAGTGCAAGCCAAACTTCTTCAACATGTACGTTACTTTAAAAGTGACAGAGATCACTAAGTATGGTTTAACATGTTGGACAGCTAGGAGACCTCAAGCATTTCTATTATTATCTAGCTTCCAGTTATATATTTTCTCAAGCTTTAATTTTCCAATGGAAAGTCAGTCTCCCTCTACCAATAAATACTTATAATGGAAGTAAATACTGATAGATAATACTTTTCTATATCCATTTCATGGCAGCCACATATAAATACTTCAGAAACAATGTTGTGATTTGCTATTCTAATTATAGGAGACTGTCACTTTTCCTCCTCAGATCAGTAGGAGTAAAGATGTCCTGTGCAAATAATTCAAAGATAAAACACGTCCAGAAGAAAAATTCTATCTAGAGGGCAGACAAACTGAAATAGCCAAGTAAAAGTTCTGATACTGCCACTGAAGATCTATGCTAAAATTGAAAACAGGAGAAAAAAAATCAGAAACAAAGATTTATGTTAGCCCTAACTGACTCTTATGATGGAACCTATTTCCTTCATTAGAACTTCTGGAAATTTTAAAAGAAGATTTTGAGGTAACGCAAAAATATAATATTGTGACACGGCTTGACGAAGCAGAGCAGTCTGCCTTGAAAACACAGCAGCTACTCCCTGCCTGAAAACATGTGCTCTTCATCTCAGTTTGGCTATTACAGGATAAAGTGAAGAAATGAAGGAGCACTACCATTTTACCACATTCCAAATGCATCACTCCTCCCATCACTGTGCAGACTCCTCAACCTTTTTGATTTATGTGTCTCCCTTACCCATCCTTCTGTCCTTTTGTTTTGGTTTTTGTTTGGTTGGTTGGTTTGGGGTTTTCTATGTTTAAAAGAAACAGAGCTTATTTGACTTTGTGTCTTCCACATGACCACTAGGATTTCAGGACTACAGGCACCACACAAACAACTGACCAGACCTAAGCATCCCATTGTCCATAAAAGACTGTCAGGTGTCATAGCAGTTTAAAAAATGGTGTGTTACTCCTGACCTTCTAGACTAAAGTTACTGGTGTGAGTTAGAAGGAGTAACAGGAACTTCATATTTTCTTTGATGTACTTATCTCTTACATTACTTTTTTTCCTCCAGGTATAGGTACGTAACCAGAAACAAGAGGTGCACCATATCTTGACCAACTTTTTCAAATGTGTGGCCAGAATCTGCAACACCACTTGGAAGATATGAAGCTTCCCTTATTAAACTAACTACAGCTAGAATTAGGTATCTGGGGGTTTTCCCAAGCAAAAAATTAGTATGTTGAAACATAGAGTTCTCAGGAAACTCTAAAAAAAGGAGAATGCAAAACTTAACAGCCAGGTGAACTTCAATGAATTTTTAACTTTCTTCCTTTTGCAACACCAACTAATAAAATCCCTTTCTTGAAAATAAACATGCAATTATATTCCTAAAAATCCCATTTATTCCACAGGTTTATTACAACTAAAGGCAATTAAGCCTGACTGAGCGTTTCAGATTCAAAACAACTGAACTGCTTCTCATTCTTTTCTATTTTTAATAAAAAATTCTTTGTGATTCTGGATGATAAGCAGCCAACACATCTTTAGGCTATCCCTATTTGACAAGCTTTAGTCTGTCTTTGCTTGGGGTCAAGCATGACAAATTTCCAGGCAGATAACGCTTGTCACATCTTAAGGCCATCCAGACAGTAATCATGTCTGCTGCTCGCAGAAGCAACATCTGCCACTGCAACAAACAAGAGCTCTTGATTCACACAATCTCTCGCTGGACTCCCAGCTCATTAGGATGTCCCAACTGCTTCTTCTTACACAGGAAAAACACACCTGTCATTGAACAAGCAAGGTGCCTCATTCTCTGCTGCAGCCTTGAAGCTCTGAGCCTGAGCTTCAGAGGATCAAGCGCCTCTTCACTCACAGAAGCAAGATCTTGTCAGACTGCGTAGCAGCATTACCTGGTAAGTGAGAAGATCTTCAGCTGCAAAGCTTTCACACACACCCTGCTAAAACCCCAGGTGCAGTGGTGCCTGCTTCAGGCAGCATCCTGGAGCCCACAGCGAGGTGGGCATGGGGCTCAGGCAAAGCCCTCTGCACTCCACATCTTCCCCTCCTTTGGGCGCCTCACCTAGGAAGACATTTTGGAGCCAAGGCATCAGCTTAACATTTACCATAAACTAATGTTTCCTCAAGGCCCCCAGATTTATCCAACTGCATAAGGTTACACACTTGGCAAGATCTTACAGGAACATTTAAGTCCCTGTTCCTACTTACTCATTCAAAGGCACCTGTCCCCATCTTGCCTTAAGGTCAGAAACTCTTCTAGTAAGGAAACAGACCTAGAAAAACCTGGCAGTTAAAAATAACAAAGAAGTTCACCTTTAGAATGCTTGATGTGAAATTACTTCTCTCTTAAATAGTGTGTTAGGAAGAGGTGAGATTTCAGGAATAATTTCAAAGGCAGCAGCTTTTGTAGGATTAACATCTAAAAGACTGTATCAGTCTGATTTTTCTTATAAATAATCCTATTCAAACATCAGCTTAGAATTACAGGATAAGAAAATGGTCTTTGAAGGAAGGAAAAAAAAAAGAATTCATGCCTTTCTACATTTTGACAAAATTATTTCAAAAAATACTTGGAATAAAATTTAGCAATTTTACAGGGCTCAAAAAAATTAACATGCCAAATATATTCGGGGATTTGAGTTGGTTAATCTTTAAAACATGAGACAAGTACTACTGAGATCTTGGGGTAAAATCTTCAGTAGATATTACTGGATGCCAGAAGGTAAACCAAGAGCCTGACAGTGGGGGAAAAACACCTGAGATAATCTTTGCAGGCGGAAATTCCATGTCTTGTTTTCTGGAACTGAAAACAAAGCACACCAAATAATCCGCTTTGTCTGTAGGCACTAGGTCCCTTCTGGCATCCTTCATTCTTACACAGAGAGAAAGGGTTACTGCACAGCACAAGGAGTTTCATTCCAGAGATCTGCTTTCCATTTCCTACTGCTACACAAACTTCCCATGTTAACTGCAGCAAAACCCTTTTTATCTCTTTCCAGTAAGACAACACCTGTGAACCATAACTTAGGATAAGTATACAACCAATAGGATTGCCAAAGTACTGTTGTATGAACAAAAAATTTTTCATTTATGTTAATAAAAAATATTTATTTGGTAGTAGAAGTCAAAATATTTCTTTGCAGATTTACGTACACTGTGAAATGAGCCCAGATCTCTGTAAATTTGACATTTGCTCAACAAATGGGAAGGACTTAATTTATCCATTTCTGGAGTAACAGCTGGATGAACTTGCAGCAATTTTCTCTACAGGGAAAAATATAAGCAAGAAAAAAAAGAGAAATCCACAATTTAAAGTCTAAAACTGTGTTGAACAGATGCTATGACTTCAGTTGTGAGACACTTGCTTACATTTAACTTCCAAGTTTTGTTTTTCTTTTTTTTTCCAGAGCATTAAATATAAATGCTTAAAATATCTTTATCCAAATAATAGCATCATAACTCAAGAAACAGCCTTATTTTCTTATTCTGCCTTTACTACCCTGCTTATTATTTTTTTAATACATGTCAGAAGTTTGGCTTTTAAACAACAAAAACAGTATTTCATAACACACTGCTCAACCACTAAGCTCCACTGGGCTGAAGGAACCATAAAAGCATCAGAAATTAATGAGCACGGTAGACCACAATCCAAGCTCCCAGAGGCAAGATGAAATAACTGAGTATTGAAATGAGCTTCTTGTGGCATATCACAGGGTGCTGAGTACAGATGTAAACACAAAAACTTCACTTATTTGGGGTGCTGTATTTGTAGTATAGATGCATGATCTCCACTTGCAGCATTTAACACATTTAATCTCATTCTAGGGAGCTTGTGTTAATGGAAGAAAGAAAAGGCATTCTGATGTATAAAAGATTAAAGACCATCAGCCAACATTTGGCAACAGTATATTAGGGTTTCAGATTACAGACTTGAGAAACTGGTTGTTTTTTAACATCCTTCTTATTGAATTTTTACAATAAAAGAGAGGAATAAATTCTTTGAAAATCACCATGATGAAAGATCCTAAATAAAATTATTCCCCTCTAAAATTACTCATTATATATGAGCATGAGCACCAGCAAATGTAAAAGCATAAAATACCTGGTGTCCTTCTAGAAAAGACACTATTATTTACAGTCACTTGTTCTTTCCCACAAAGATTCATAATTTTTATTTTTCTTCTTATAAAAAACTGAGAGTAATATACTGTTATGATGAAGATTTGGTTGATAAATCTGGAAATAAATATATTTTTTGAAAGTTTTCTCTCTTTGTTGGAAAAAGGGCAGGGACAACTTTGGGAATGAGTTGTTATTAATAACAATGTCATATTATTGCTGACTTTAGATGTTACATTCTTTTAGCTGGATCTTATTATAAACTTCCAGCTGTTCAATACAGCTAGCAGAGAAAAGCACTAGTTTGAGAAGCAGTGGGAAGCCAATGCCAGCAGCAGCAGCAGTTGCCACATGCTGTGAGGAAGGTGAGGCTGGCAAGGTCCCTGGGGGAGTCTGGGGGCCAGTTTGAATAGGGCTTTGAGCAACTTGGTCTAGTGGAAAGTGCCCCTGCCCATGGCAGGAAGACTAGATGGTCTTTAAAGGTCTCTTCCAACCCAAACCATTCTCTGATTCAACGACAAAGAAAATCAAGAGAAAAAATGGTTCTCATTAATAAACCAGTAACCTACTATTAAAAGACCATTGGATATTCTTTAGCAGCACAAGATAGGAATTTGTTCAAAAAGTTAATTAGTCAACATTATATTTAGTTTTTTAGTAATTTTTTATATCCTTTTAATAGGATCAATAGGTAAATTCAGTATGCTGAAACTCACATTTGATATTTAGTTACTAGCTTCGGGTAACTACTCAGCAGTAGCAACAGGCCTTAAATGCTACTGATAATTGCAATTGGAAACTGCAGAATTAGTCTGGTAAGAATCAGGTCTAGCATTGTAAAGCCACTATAGAATTCTGTACTACACCGCAATAACATCACAGTTCCTCATGGATACCTAAGGAGAATGTTGTGAATTGTAAATACTACAGTCTAAGAAGACACATTTAGAAAACACTTGCTTCTTTATAATTGTATTAAGTAGATAAACCATGTAAAAATCATATATAGAACATAAAGTTTTCTTGAGACCTCTTACCTCTAATTGTCCAAATCAGTCCACCCAAAGCTATCCTTACTGTTCTGTTATTTTTATTTCCTAGTATTCTGAAAGAATTCATAAAATCTTAATGAATTAAGGTATTAATCCCCTCCTATGAAATCTTCCAGTGAATTCAATAAGATACACTACATTCAACTCCTTTGCAACTGAGTTCTGTTCAGTTTATTATCTAACTTCACTGAAGAATTTCTAGAAACAAGGAAATAGCCGGCTAACTATGAGCATCTGTGGCCTTACATAAACCCAAAATGAGCATGATGGCTTTTTTCTAATCTTACATTGTGGGAGATCACAGTGTCTCAAAAAGCCTCTAATACTTTGAGGACACTGGAGATTAAAGGTAGAAATTAAGCCTGGGTATAATCTTAATAATACCAACTAAATCATTTCCAGATTTTAAAATGGATTTGGAGAGAAGATTGCTTTGTGTGCTTGTTTTACAAATAACCATATTACTGTCATGTCCGTGAATCCCAGTTATGTAGCTAATTAATTGTAATTAATTCATTCATTGTAATTACCTGTAATTGTAAAAGCAACTCAATCCCCTGAAGTTTCTCACTCATTAGTTCCCATATAACACGGTTCTGTAAGATTCTTTTCCCTTGGCAGTCAGATGATCAGATTACCGTAACACCACAATGGAATCAGATTGAGGAGAGCTACTGACTTTGTCTAAAAGGAACACCATAACATCCTCAAAATTCACTTTTTTTTCTCTTGAAAACTATGATGTGTAATATGCATTTATGACTATATGTATCTGGAAGTACAGTGGAACTGTAAATCCAAATAATTGTATTACAAAGTTACTGTACACATCTTCCATCTAGCATGGGGAAAAACAAAAGAGAAAAAGAACTTCAAAAATATAAACTTATACGAAAATAATGAAAAGCTAAGTGCGTAAAACATTTACCTATCCACAAAGAGAAAAGTTTGTCAATATAAAATGACTCATACAGAATCTGCACTCCTTACATGAAATATATTTTCAAGGTTTTCTTTCTTTTAAACAAAACCGGCAGGAGCTGTAGTGCTCATTAAACTGAAAAATGGGTATTATTGTCCAGGACAATAGGCACAGAAAAATATGAGAAGCTAAAGCATAGCTCTGTCAATAGAAAACAAACCAGGCACTCCCTACAATCTTCTTCTCTAAAGCAGAAAAACATCCTAGAAAAGGATCTTAATTTCACATTTTCTCAGCTTTAGCACTGCTCCCACAAACTCTTCAGACAGCAGTTCCAGTGGCTGCACCTCCATATACACCAGCACTTTATCACCTCTTGGAGGAGAAGGAACAACGAAACCCACAACTGATCGAGCATCTTGTCTGGCAGCTAGGTTGCAGAGACAGCAAACAGGTAAAATAATTAGCATTTAGGCAAACAAAATATGATTGTTTACAAAATCATAATCTTTTATTTCAATCAGAAGGTTTTGAAATTAGGATGACTTTTAAAAAGCCTCTCACTTCTGAAATCAGTTATGCACAGAAAAATTCCTAAGTAAAAGCTACCTGTCCTTTCATACACCACATTTAGGTGCCTCCAAGTCCACAACTGGGCAGGAAAACAGATGCATTCCCACAGCTGGGCTCTCCTCTGGAACAAACTCTCTCCAGCCACCACAGAGGCAGTGAAATACTAATGATTTATTTTAACAGCTTGGTTGCTCCAGTATTCATTGAGCACAGAGTGTCTTCACACATAGACTGCAAAGGTCACAGGGATGGAAGGGAGACACTCTAAGATCAAGTCCAGCTTCTTACTATCCCAAGCACCACCTCAAAATCTTGAGCTTTTCACAAAATCACAGAATATTCTGAGTTGGAAGGGATGCACACGGATCATTGATCTGGCCCTGATCATCCCCAAGAGTCACACCATGTGCCCAAGACTGTTGCACAAACACATCTTGAACTCTGCCTTTTGTTCCTCCCCTCATTAAAAAAATGTCTCAGAACTGCACTCTCCGACTTTTTCTTCCTCCTAAGTTTTCAATAAATCTTTTCATGTATTTTTAAACACAGCTTCTACCCAAGTGCTGAGGAGCAAACCCAGTAAGCAGCTCCTGACTCACCAACACACAGAGACCTGCACTTGACACAGGTACCCTCGAAAAAGCTCAGTGCCCATGGCTCAGAGCTGACCCAACACAGAACAGCCAGTGGGGATGGCTGGGAGAGGGCAGAGCTGCCCAACCCTGAGTGGCTCCACACAGGAACCCTCAGGCAGGGGCTCCCGCAGAGCGCTCTGACTGATGGCAGGAACAGCCTCTTGTGTCTCCTTTAATGAAACACCTCCTATCACTACCCTGGGAGTTTTCTCTTGCCTTGCTTTTATCTGCCTGTATTTGTGTTTCTAAATATTAGTGAATAGAATTGGGAAGATGAGACTGATGTGCTGGCCTAACATGCAGCCAGCCGTGCTCTGGCACCAAATGTGACTGCACAGAAAGCAGCAGGTAACTCACTGGCTTTGTTGTTTCTGTAATTCCCCTCCTAATTACATTCACTGTTTAAATACCTTCCAGTTACTTCTCCCATTCCAGCCTTCAGTTTCAACAGGGGAGGTTTTAGCTCCCCCAGGGGAAGTTTAGATTGGTATTAAGAAAAATTTCTTCACCAAAAGGGTTGCCAAGCATTGGAAGAGGCTGCCCAGAGAAGTGGTTGAGTCACCATCCCTAAAGGCACTTTAGAGATGCGCAGATGTAGCAGTTAGGGACGTGGTTTAGTGATGGACTTGGCAGTGTTACATGTATAGCTGGAATCAATTATATTAAACGTTTTTTCCAATCTGCATGATTCTGACTCTGTGATTAAGTCCACTATGATTAACAGTTTCTAAAGTTAGTAAAAAACACTAGCAAAGTTTCAGTTGTCTCACGATAGGAGTTCTTGGGTTTTTTTACATCATGCCCTCCCTAGTTTTCATGGACCTCTAAGTTATTTCAGAAATCCTGTCTCCAAGACATCTTTGTATGTCTTAACTCCCTGTTTTCAGGTAGTCAGAAATGAGTAGCTGAAGTAGAAATTAAGATGTAAATATGAGAATCTGAAACTAAGTACTGAAGCTCTTTTAAATTCAGCTCTGTTGTTCATTTTTCATTTTCATAAGGCTCCACTGACCCAGTTTCACAATTACTTTTTTCTGTAATTTTGCCTCCTACTCAATGAAATGGGTACAACCCTCTATTCATTTACCAAATAGAGTTTTATATTAAGGATATCTCCTGAATGTAGTTTTGGCAATTCCATTATAATTATGCACTTCATCTGTGTTGCATCACTGCTTTTCTTGAATTTTAGGGATTTATCTTGTAAAAGTAATAACTTAAGCATATATCTCTTCATCAAGAAATATATACACAGTAACAAATGGACTCTCTAGTTCTTTAAGTGTTCACAAAGACATTTTCACTAATTATTCTTTTCTATCATTAATACAGTAATATAACTGAATTCCTAAGGGGAAAGTGAAATGCTGAATCAGAAGCTTGTAAAGTTTCATTAACAGAGAGCTTTCTTAATAACAGATACAATGTGCACAGACAGCTACCTTGTATTAGAGCCTTAAATAGAAGCACTTATGAAAAGAAAGTGTCTTCAATCTTAGCAGATTTTGTGCCAACTGTTCATTTTACCTAAATGTAGCATGAAATTTCTTTCCTTTCATCGTAGGAAATAGTAAATAGTCTGAGATTTCTCCTCGTGATTTCCCCTGACCAAAGGTCATATGTCAGCACATTACACTTGGTTTGAGATATGTGTCTTCCTACATGGCCTGTTTAACTGGGACTTGTCAATACCATTATTTTGTCCTTTTTACTCAAATTTCATTTCTTTCTATCTTATGCTATCTGGGTATTACTGGTATGCAGGATTTGAGCAACTCATGGCACTGAGACATACACCTTAATAAGAACACTCCTGCTTCTTCAGTCCACCTCTTCCCATCAGCTGGAATCAGTTTCACAGACACGTTGCTAACAGCATCGCAGTTGTGTGCATGTTGACCTTCACTGACAGTTCAAGCGAGCTTGAATCTGTGACATTATATGTAAGTTCACGTCTCCAACTCAACCTGAAGAAAACTGAGTTTCCGCATCTACTAACTCGGTTTTCCACTTCAACAGAGTACCTCCAGAGTATCTGCTGTCTTCCTTTGTCATCACAGCATCTTCCAGAAGGGTTATCTGAAGATCACCCTCTGCAGGATCCCTGCCTCCCTGTCTCCCATCTCTTGGGGGAACTTAGTTCCTCGCATCAGAGATTCATTTATCTCCTTCAAGTGACACAGAAGAAAAACTTAGACCTGTTTAATTCTCCAGGACCCAGATTAAAAATACACACAAGCTGATGACTCAAATAAGCACTCAGATGACATTTTCCCACAGACCATGCTTCCTTCACCTCTTATTTCAACAAAGGAGTTTTGGCTTTATTACCCCTCTCTTTTTGTAAAGCTGTATCTATCAAAGTACTTTTCTGCTCCCCTGCAGCTTTTAAAGAATAAAATCTTGTTGCATGTCTCCCACTACCTGCCCACAGACACCTGAGGCCCCATCTTTTGAAATCTTTGCAATGCTGAACTCCAAACATGTCTTATACAGTCTCAGCTACATGCTGAGGCTGTATTACATGTTTGTTCTAACCACAAAAATATCAGAAAACATTTTCAATGCATTCTGTGTTCATACGTAGTATGTTTGGTTACTAATTCACCACAAAGAATATTTTATTGAGATAAAATTTACACTTGTTTTTCAGAGCCTTCCTGTATTACCTGGACAAACCATCTTCTTTCAGAGTTTTATTTCTAGTACCACAGAAATAGGAATAAATCACTGAGACAGTGCAACACAGGTTTCTAAATGGTATCTTGGATGGCTGCATAGATGGAAATCAAGAGTGATTTAATTTCAAGAATTATATTTGTTACAAAGAGATTATGCCTACCCAGTGTCAACAAAGGCAAGACTTATTTTCTTAGAAAACTATCACAAAATAACTGACTTAGAAGTTATAATACTCACTTTTCTCTGCAGTACATTTTAATCCCAATGATTTGTATATTTGCCAAAAAAAGGGCATGAAAGAAGCTAAAATCTATTGTATGTAAACATAAAGCAACGTTTCAAACTTTTTACAAGCCTTTTGCTTTTTTTTTTTTTTTTTCCCTCTTTTTCTTTTTTCAACAGTCATACAAAGTTTGGAAGGGAGGGTCTGGAGGATTAGTAAACCTATACTCAAAGCTAGGACAACTATGATGTCAGATCCAACTTCAACATAAACTAATTTGCTTAAAGCCTTCTTGAGTCAAGTTTTGAATACCTCTAAGCATGGAGATTCCAGACCTCTATTCAAATAAATGAAAGCAAAACCACTTCTACTCATACTATCAAAACATACAGAGATGGCAGATGTCAGAAAATATTTTCATATTGAGTTTTACCAATATAGAAAAATATATGTGTCTCTACAAACTAAGTTTCTAAAAAAAGAGAATTTGCTTTCCTGATACCATATTTAGAAAGTGGAAAATATTCCTCACATTTACATGCGTCAGTCTTCAGTGAAAAAATTAATTACTGCAAAGTGAAATTCAGTGTGGTGGATTAATTGTAGACCTTGTATAAATACAAGAGATGAGCTATGTATTCATGCAATCTTAAATTTCAAAATTGTCTTTTTCAGGGTACCGAGAAAAAATAACAAAAATTCATCTGTATTCTTATTTGTGTATTAACGAATACATTGTTGTGCATGTTACACAGGATCTTTAATGTAGGTAAACAAAGCTCACAACTATATCCACTCACACGTTCACATGTATATATTAATGCATTAATTTTTCATTAGGATAGCCTTGCAAATACAGAATTTACTGGAATCTTGCATTTAGTACCAAAAGGAAAGGTATTATTTAAAGGGACCTGAGCTCCATACAAAATGGAAGCTATATTAAAACGTAACTTGCAAATTCAGCTACTTTTACACTTTGAGTCATAGAAATTGAAAAATGATCACTTCTTGGTTGTCAAGACTGATGATTCAATCATTTATAGCAGCATGTAATGTTTTTTGCCTCAATTTTCAGTTGTCTACGAAGAATGAAATATCATAAAAGAATATGGGAGGCGTAAAGAGCACATTGCTACCAACATGTCCAATTCTGCCCAAGTGGCATAAAACCAAAAATAGATTACTATCTGACAGGTCTTTCTTGATTTAGATGAAATGAGTTGCGAGTTTCACTCACTAACACATTAATAACCATTTTGAAATCACCACTATCCTCCTGCTCTCTTGAGCCTGCTTTCCAGACAGTAATCTTGACTCATCACCACAAGCACGCTCATCTGACTCATTTATTTTTCCAGTGTTAGCCAGAAACATAAGCTAATTGCAATGAAAAAATTCAAGGAACAATTCCAGGCATGACAGAAATTCATGCCATTAAACAGTTGCTAAAAAACAAATTAAATTATATTTTAAATTTTCAACTTTTTAACAAGACTGAAACATTCTACACACTGAATTTTGACCCATTTTATCTTTCTATAAACACTGAAAAGACAGAGCAGAGCTGGTTTCCTGATGGCCTAGAAAAGAAAACTTCCACAAACTGCCAATTTGCTAACAAAACTGATCATAATGGGAAAGCTGTTCTAAGAAGAAATCCATAAAGTTGAGGAGAAATGCATAAGTTGTACTTATGATGACCTTGATACCAGTTTTACCCATACACCAACAAAAATCAGGTTTGAAAAATGGAACCAACCTTGATCCGTAGTCAAACAGACTTTGGTCTCTAATTTGAAAGGAACTGGGTATCGGTGAGACAGAGAAAACATTTTGATTAAAAACTAAGGATAAAATCTATGAATAAAACAGAGATTCTTTGGATGAGTTTCTTTTAAAGAAAAAGGCAGTGGACTCACCAAATTGCAAAATGTTGGCAAAATAACCATTACACAGAGGAGAAAATAAAAAACCCCAAATATTTTTAATCTGGACTGTGAGGCTCAAGTAGCCTCCAACAGCTTTTCAAAGTGTTCATGTAGCTCAAGTAAATATGGAAAAATATGTTTATTTACAAAGCTGCTCATCTGAAAAATGTGCAGTGTTAATTTAGAGTCCTCAAAATAGATATTAAAAACATCAGTTGACACAGCTGACAATTACAACTATGTTTGTATCTATGAATCAGTAAATCCCAAAACTCAAACAAATCTCCTGGGCAGTCCCAGTCTCTTCCTTTTTTCTTAATTCTTATCTTCCTTTGCACCTTGGGACTACAAATCAAAAGCTAAATACAAAATAACAGCTGTTTTCATTCCATTTTCAGCTTTAGTGGGTTCAAGAGAAAACAAAAGGCTTGTGAGGCAGCTTGCTATATACAGATCTCCAACTGAAGTTGGCTAACTCAGAATATTCTGTTGCTTTGGATTAATAAAGAAGATTTCAAAATTTCTTTGAGATGAAATGATTTCCAGGTTTCAACTCCACAGTACCATCTGTACAATATTAAGTTTCGATACTTCTATTTTATAACTGTTTCTATGAAGAGCCTGCAGGGTGTAAAGCGCTGAGGTGAGTTAATTCATTCTACCACCTCTACTTCCACTGTAGTCTTCTTACTGCATCCTAGTAAAGTCTTTCTTTTCCGTGCATTTTATCCACTTATGTGCACATTCATCTGAGAATCTATGTCAAGTCACAGTTTTAAGGATATGTGATTTAGCTCATGTCTATGTTATCTACATAAATATGGGTAATTCACAAAAGATTCCCATTAGTAATTTTAGACTCCCACTTGCATTCACAGCATCAAACATCCTTCTACTGAAAGCAGAGATTTCCATTTCCCCAAAAGACTGAAGACAGCCCAGTGATATTCAGTAAAGAGCAAATCTCTTTATCATCTGTACCCTTGAAATTCAGCACAGACAACAGTGAAAGGCAGTGAAAGAAGAACATCTGCATCACAAAATCTTTTTGTCCATCTGCAGATAGTCATTCATTTTCATAACCAAGTTCTTCAAGCTAGCACTCTCAAATGATTTCAGCAGGCTTGAAAGTTTAAGGAAGCTTTTGTAACCAGCACATTCAATCAGTTTAAAGTGACAAAAGAGGAGCAAAATTTTGAAAGGTGAACATTATCCCAAGACACACTGAGATTTTTCTTTTAATTTTTTCTTTCTTCCAATATTCCATCTTGCCAGCTTCTCACTGTAATGTGGTTTATCTCAGCCCATCCTTTTAATGTAGCTGCTCAGGACAAACATGAAGAGAGATTTCAAAAGCAGTTACAAAGCTGACAAACAAAAACATCCATACGGTGTCTTCAGAAATAGTGCAACATAATGCCTGAAAATCACTCTCCCTTTATTTAACCTTGACAAATCCCTCAAACCCAGAAAGCCTTCAAACAAAGAAGATCTAACTGTGGTAAATACTTGGATTCTTTGGGGGTAAGATTTTAAAATAGCCCAGTAAAAAGTGGGACATGAATGCCTTGTCAGACAAGTGCCACAAGATGAAATTATTTAGATTTTCTCTTGAAATAAAGAACAAAGAGGTTAAATATTTCATTAAAAAATCAAAAATCAACAAGAAAACAAGAACAAAAAACCACACCCCTTGACACAGAACCACTGAAAACAGATGAGAGACTCAGTGAAGGATATTAAAGAATAGAATCTGTATTTGTATTTAATTTGAATGCTTATCAGTTTCCATGCAGCTGGATATGAGGCTGTGAGAACAACTGAAGCTGAACCACACCAAGTATTTCAGAACTGAAGTGGCATTTCTGTTTCTCTTGTTGTAATGCTCTCTTTCCTCTAAACCCCAACCCTTCACACTGGAAAAGCAATAGACGTGATAAATTTACAAAATTATGGAAAAAATGTAGTGTCTTACTCTTATCCTAGTCAAGTGCTTGGTTTTCAGAAACATTTTTACATAAAACACAATACACATTGAGACACAAAGACAATGAAACGGTAGAAAGGCAGGATACGCAGGCACCAGTCATTAGCCAAGGTATTTTTCTTTCTTTTGTTTGTGACGTTTTCAGGGAACCTTGACAGCAGCACACATCAGGTTACCCACTATTCAAAGGTGAAACAAGATTATAGGAGATATGAAAAAACCTACTGCTATAGCTCCCCTGTACAGTAAAACAGAGAGAGAGAAAGGTTGTTCTGAAGGCCGAAACAAACCAGGAAGCCTATTCAGAAATTTAAATTTGAGTGTGAAAAAAAGTTAGAATTTTCATCCCTTGGAGTTTCTATGACAACTCCTTTGTCACCTCAGCTCCCTGCTACTGGCACAATAACTGGCAGCACTTTTAACCTCATCTGGGTCATGGGTAACAGGCATAAACTCAGCAGTTTTGTTCTTCTGGTCTTGCCAGGAACCAGGGAGCACAGACCCAGCTATGCGGTGACAGCTGTTCCATGTTCTCTTCTATCAGGGCTAAAGATCTGCATCATTAACTGTGCTGGAAATCACACAGCTCAGTCAGTGGAAAAAAAATACACCAATAATTCATCCTGATACAAAAGAATGGTCAAAACCCACGGAATATAGGGTCTTTAAAATCTGATTCATTATGAAGACAAAGAACAATCACGTTGCAATTGTTTATGCAAAGACATTTAGAAGTTCCATAGTGAGTAAAAACATCAAAGCAGCTTAGTTGTGGATAAACACCAGTTCAACATTTACATTCACTATGGCAACCTACTGACTCGCTCTTGGACATATGCTGCTTCTGCATCTACATGGCTTGTGCTATGGTTCCAGAGACGTGTCTTGAGGAGACCGAAAAGACTTCTGTGAAATCACTGCTACACCTCATGAGTGGTAGCGCAAAGCCTGGTGACTTGGCAACGTTATTAGCTACAGAATAACTGACCTTCACCAGCTCCCTGCTTATCTTCTGTGTGTTTGAACAGCAGCTGCCAATATCTACTATCATACTACTGCCAGTACAGTGTACTATGATGATGAGGGAATTCATACTTTGATCATTACTATGGTTACTAAATGCTACAACAGAAAGATTTTAATAGAATTTACTCTTGTGTTCGTATTGTTAAATTCTCTGTAGTGGTGCAGAGAATGCTTAGTGATAATTACTAGAAGTCATTTTTAAAAGTCTTTTGGGTTTCCTTTCTTTACTTTTGCTTGGTCCTAATCTCCATTAATTTATAAAAAGTAGACCTGCAACATGGAATTGAAACAAGTTTTCCAGCTGTACTATACCCAAGAGTTCAACTATCATTTATTCTTTGCCTTGAATCCTAAGCATTATTCCTAAGCAAAGAATAAGTAATTACACGGCTGTGGTTCCAGAGGCACATCTTGAGAAGGCTTCTCTGAAATCACTGCCACACATCATGCCAAACCCAGTGACCTAGAATTACTTATGCCTTACTTAGTACCCCATCACCAAAAATTTTCAGCACAGACTACCGTAACTTAAATCAGACAGTCTAAACTATAACTCTTCTTGAGAATCCTTTGTTCTGTCTGCTACAATTACCTTTTAGACTTCAAGGGAAGGGGAACTGTGGGAGTCCAGAGTGCGGGGAATATTTCTCTGCCTGTTTTAAGGAGTTTTACCCCCCTGGACAGCACTGGTTTTGACCTTCATCCATGGAGAAAGCTGCCAACTCTCTGGGAAGAACTTGAACGCACTGCGGTGTGAACTAGGTGATAGAATATTATGTAAGGTTACACAGGGTGAAGATAGAAAGGTGTTGGGTTTGTTAAAGTAGCAAATAGATAAAAAGCAAAAAACTCCAAAATGGAGGATTGTTGTTGTTTTATAACCTCCTTCTTGTTCTTCATGCTACTCCATTTAATGCAGCAAAATTGTTTAAAGTGATTGGATAGAAAATTCCGCAGTTCCTGTGGACGTTTTAAAAACATTTGTTGAATATTGGTAGAAAAGTGAAAATATCTATCGTTTCAAACACTGATTGGATTGTTTAGCTTTAAAAACGCCGTGTTATCTTGATTTCGGAGGCATTCTGCGCATTTTCCTCAGCATGCACGTCCCTCTGCTGTACTTCTAACTTTTCTGATAAGACTTAATAAACTATCTGGGAGCAGAGAAGGCTGAATGTCCATTAATTAACAGAAATCCAGGCAAGGACT
Source organism: Gymnorhina tibicen (assembly GCA_013399875.1). NCBI lineage: Eukaryota > Metazoa > Chordata > Aves > Passeriformes > Artamidae > Gymnorhina > Gymnorhina tibicen. Next base: position 164,846 of record VXAZ01000238.1, read on the forward strand.
CAGAAGTCCTCCCCCAGCAGGGGAGGAATGATTTAAGGCACAGCAAGATCAACAGGTGGAATTCAAAACAGAATCCCACAGGGAACGGTTTTGGAAAAATGTTCTGTTTAAAGAGTTAAAAAAAAAATTGAATATTTTAACTTGAAAACAGTTGGATTTAGCTTTTTCCATTTATACAACAGTTAGAAATTAAAGGTTGAAAATGAAATGTTTTTTATTCTAACCAACCAGTTGGTTAAAAAAAATTATATCTGAAATTCCATCTAACTGAGATGAGAAAAACCTTAAAAACCTGCAAATTATTAAAGCAGGAAAACACTTTCAGCCCCAGGAACACCTAATGAGAGTTCTGCCAAAAAATGAAAATCACATCTTGATTAACATGTTCTTTTGAAAGAACAGAGAACCTCTCAACAAAACACATTCACAGACTTTTTTAATTAGGTTTGCCAAAGGCAACAGGTCACTGCAGGAAGAGTTCTGAGTGCTCCTTCCTTTATTATTAGCATGCTCTAGAATAGTATTTCAGGTGGCCAAAAACACCATGATACCATGAATAAAGAGCAAAATGGCTCACCTGAGTATGAACTACTTCCTCTCTTGTCAGCATTTGCAGAAAAATTGAATTCAAGTTTTACCTGGTGGAGGAAAGACTTCTGTCTATAAGAAAGGTAATACATAAAAGTCTATTTCCAAAGTAACCAACATAAGTCAAAAAGACTATAAACTCAGCCTGTAATGAGGTGAACCCAACAAGAGACAACTATTCACATTTTTATGTTAGGTGAAGTACTGCTCCCTTGCATTTCCATTCACGTTTTCTTTTCTTTTGAGAAGATTATATGATTCCCATTTTTAAACTGAGTCTTCCACATGTCACAAAAGACTACCAAATAATCAAAAAGAGATTTTCTTCAGACCCCTGCATCTATGCTCCCTGAGGAAACAGGCTGTGTTTAACAGCACCGAAAAAAATCTCCTCTTAAAAGCTATCTACATATAAGATAAAATGAAAATTTTTGTTGAAGGAATTTTTGGCCTAAAAGGATGCCTAGGTTTGTATCTGAGCTTTGGTTTATTCAGGAACAGAAAACTGGACAGGAGATGCTGATCACAGAGACAACTCATCACCAGTGAGGTCACTGCCAGGGTCAGCGGACTGTTCAGCACACACAACACCTCAGCAGGAGCCGAGTACCTGCCTGGAGAGGGAATGAGGTCACAGCAGGTTGGGATTTGAAGCAGGTTTACAGAGGTGCATGAGTGGGTGAGATGGGTAAACATCTCACAAATGTAAACACATTTGACGCACAAATGTAAATCTCCTGGATGCATTGCTGAAGGAGATCAACTGGTGGAAAGAGAGACAATGTAAAGCCCTGTTATATTTAACACCAGTCTTGGTACAAATATTGTAGCTTATCTGTTTATACTCAAAGCCATTCTGTAAATATCTTACAGTTACTAGCTTAAAAAAAAAAAAATCAGCAAGGACAAATCTCAGCGCAATAAATGCAGTAATACTGAAGCAACAAACATCTAGTTTACAAAGTTTATTACATGGATACCCAAGCTCTTTCAACGATCCTGATAGTTCCAAATTTCTTACCTTCTTACAGAATGCTTCTGCATGCTATATAGTACAATGGAAAAGACACACAAAAAACTTATGCGGTCTTTGATCACAGCAGGACAATTTCATGTTCAGTCTAACTGTTTCTGTGTTGCAGCACACATATATACCAGCTGGGACCCGCATTAACCCTAAGGCTTCTCCCTGTGAACCCACTTTACAGCACAGATGTGCAACACTCCAGCTTACCCATGATGGTGCTAAGAAGCCTTTGAACACTTGACGGCAAATGATGCACCTGCACCCTTCTGCCTCTAAGACTTTTCACTGCTCACTCTACACTTGATATTCAGGCTCCAAGTCCTATAAAAACCCAAAGGACTGAAAATATATAAAGAAAATATGTTATCCTAGAAGGACACAAAATGTGTCATTCACAGTCCTCCTACAGTCATTCAACTACGCTTTGGTGATGACTGCCATATGTTATGTGGCTTCTTGCACAGGAGCACTTCAAATATTTTCCACTGTTTACTTCAATAATTATTAAATATGACTATCCTTGGATAATTACAGAACATATCCACAGTTTTCACCATACTGTCTTAGGCATCTACTTCATTTTAGCCTAATTGGAGCAAAACTGTTCCCTATCTTCAGAAATAGCAGCAGAATTTTAAGAATAGCTCTAGTAGTGCATTCCCATGCAATTTTGTTATGACTTGTGGAACCAGCATTTATTTCCCATGTGCTTTGACTCCATCGTTAAATACTGCCTCTACTCTTTTTGACTGCACTTTCTGAAACTTTGGTGTTCAATCATTTGACTCAGTGTCACAGTTATTTAAGCTGTTGTTTTATCTATTTTGCATACACCGTTCTGGTGGGTTGACCTTAGCTGGACACCAGGTGCCCTCCAAGCTGGTCTAGCACTCCCCAGCTGGAGAGGGAAGGGAAAATAAGATGGAAAACCACTCATAGGTTGAGATAAAGCAGTTTACCATAGCAAAAGCGAAAGTTTGTGCGTGCATAAGCAAAACGGAAAAAAAGGTTTATTCTCTACTTCCCATCAGCAAGCGATGTTCAGCCACTTCCTGGGAATCAGGGCTTCAGCACACGGAGCGGTTGCTCCAGAAGGCAAACATTGTAAATAACAAATGCCCCCTGGTTTCTCTTCCCTCTCTTAGCTTTTATATCTGAGCTGACATCATATGGTATGGAATATCCCTTGGTTAATTTGGAGTCAGCGGGCCTGGTTGTGTCCCCTCCCAGGATCTTGCCCACCCTCAGCCCCTTGATGGGGGGGAAAATGTTGAGAGCTATCACTGATGCTGTGCTAGTGCTGCTCAACAGTAGCCAAAAGACTGGGTGTTATCAACACCTTTGTAGGTACCAGTGCAAAGCACAGCGCTGTGAGGGCTGCTGTTGGAAAATGAACACCTCAGCCAGACCCAATACAACCATCCTCAAAAGTTTGTTTGCTGTGGGAAGGAAATACCTGGGCAGCCAGACAGGAGTAGCCAGACTATGTGGATACACACCTTCAGCCCACCATCAGTGCTCATGTCTCTGTTCTGGGGAAGGTAATGCTTCTCACTCTCTCTGAACATTCATCGTTGTACCAATTTCACAAAAGGACTTTGATAACTCAGGTGCAACCAGAGGTCATATGAGGGAGTCCTGTGAGAAGGGCCTTGGTAGACGATTTTTCGCATGGCAAGGGAAAATAGTTCCAGTTAGTAAAATATCTTTCATTCCCTATCATTTTACTTTCATCAGATGAGGAATTACAGTTGCACTAGCTAATATTGATCCCATATTTCTGCCACAGTTCAGAGCTACAAACAAACACACTCTAATCTAAACAGTCAAGCTAAAGTGTACCCGGTAACACATACACAATGAAGGCTGACATTTTGCATCTGAAAAATCATGAAGGTTATTTAAAAAGCTTTTGTCGTCTCTTACTGGCAAGATTAATTTTTCTGTTCTTGTTACTTTTTGTTTCCCCTCCGGACTATCTCATAAGACCCCTACATCAGAATTCACAACAACAGGAAATCATGACATTGTAGCACTTTTCAGCATCACTTGCGACTGACAACTTTTTTAGAACCAGCCTCTCCTATCAGTCCAGAGAAGCAGCAGTTTTCACCTCTATAAATGATTCATCTCTCCCTTACTGTTCCAGAAAGCACCAAGTGTGGCCAGAAGACCCAAGGGCCTAGTTAGCCTGTTAGAAATAGGCTCAAACGCTGGCTTTCCTTAGGGGCCGGCTTTGGAACACGATCCTCACGTGCCTTTGATGGGAGCGCAGGGCGCAGCAGGCAGGCTGGCAGGAGCAGCCAACACACAGGAGCCAGGGCTTGGGCAGGTTCCCAGCCCATCTGGTCTCACTCCCAAGGTGCTGCGGGCGACTTGGAGCTCACTGGCAGGCCATGCTGCTTTGCTCTCCAGGGAACAATCAAATAATTTACTCACTATCTGTAACCAGAGTGAAAACACTCTTCCTGCACCTTCTCCCTCCAAAGCACGCTACAGATTGTCTTGGACCATACCAAAAATAAAACAAGAGGTAGCACTGAAGACAGAGCTCCTAAGGGAAATGAAAATTGCCTGGCCCTGTAAAGAAAACCGCCTCTATCCATATTGAGAGGTGTGTGTCTAATATTTTCAGTTAAACTCAAAAATCAAACAACACAGCTGTCCCAAAGAATTCTGAGGATTCAAGAGACATGATCTGTGCAGGGTTATTTTCGGGGGATGACTCAATCCCCATGAGTAGCACACAAGAGGATGGTGGCTGAGTGATTATGTAAGCTTAAAGATAAGTTTCCTCATGACTGTTAGTAAAAGTACCTGAGGTCTGACATGAATTAAAACCAATGTGATGGTGAAGATAGCACTGAAAACCTCATGATATAATCCAAATTCAGTATAGCATTTCATTCATTTTAGCAGAAGCAGAGAAGAGTCAAAGCTTCCTGAACTGCAGTTCCCAATGGCTCTACACCTGCCCAGGGCATAGACTTTTAAAGGTGCTCCAAGGGTGGCAAGCTTCCTCAGTGGAATAGGAAAGAAAGAAGAAAAAGTTATTTCAAGTAATAACTCTATTATAAAAGCTATACTGGAGTCACATACTTTTCTTTTACCATTTTAAAAAAGTCAGTCATTTTTAAATATAGAGTCATTGTGAACAAGACTAATCTCCATAGCCCCAGAAGCATTTCTGCAGCCAGAAAGAAACAATAACATAATTATTTTAATTGCAGTGTCTTTAAGACTTAATCTCTAATAATGCGATAGCCAGCTGTTTCTGGAATCTATCTCACTTAAAGAAATTGAATTGGTCGCAAACAGCTGTTCCTAAACACCACCCACAAAATGTGATTGCACATTTTAAGGTCACAACACGCAAACTATAGAACTGTGATATGTGGTTAGCAATTTTTATCTCCCTGTCTCAATGCAATACAGAGCCAACTGAAGGCAGATAAGGTGCATCCAGTAACTATGTAATTGAGATTAATTCACTTCCTTAACGTAAAATAATCATTATGTGATAAACGATAAAGTTTTAATAGCCAGTGTCTGTGCACTGAAGACAAACAGATTCAAATAAAAATGAGGCTATATTTGCTGAACTCTGAAACTATCATCTTATCAAGAATGCAATACAGTCTTCATTCTAAGTCTTGGAAGCAAGATTTGGTGTCCTTCCAAAAAGAGCACTCCTTACTGATCTGCCATTACTTTTTTGACGTAGGAATTATTGGCTAAAAATGCTATCAACTGTCAGGCTGAAGTAAAACAAATACCCAGTGGTGATCCTTGCAGTTCTTAAAATGTCTGAAAAAAGCATCACTAACTGTGTTGTATGAATATGGTATATTTAAAAAACATATATATATTTAATGGGGAAATTCCTGATATGAATATTCATTCTTCAGATGCAGAGACCCTACTTTACACTGATCTATGGACACTTAAGTAACAGTAGACGTAAGTATAATTTACATAATATATATCAGTCCTTTACAGATTGAATAGCTATTTGTGTTTCATATCTGACATCTATTCCAGTTTCAGACCAGCAAGTGTAGCGTGCCCAAAATTTTCCCTAAAGCCAACAAAATGAAGAGTGTTTCAGTGCAATCTACATTTTCACAGATCCTGGATCACATTCTGATCATAGACTTAGCTTATCCGCAGTGTTGCAATTCTTGGGACTTCCAAACTGTAATGGTTTAGGCTGGGATAGAGTTAATTTTCTACAGTGGCTGCTAGGGGGCTATGCTTTGGATTTGTGCTGAAAACAGTGTTGTTAACACAGAGATGTTTTTGTTACAGATGACAAGCCCTTGCACAGCCTCATGGTCTTTTCTACTTCTTTCACTGCCCCACCAGTCAGGAGGCTGAAGGTGCACAAAGATACAGTCTGATCTTACCAAAAAAAAAAAAAAACAAACCAGAAACAGGATACATTCATTAAAATGAAACTTTTATTAAATACGTAGATTTATATGGCTATTGTTTATACACTAGCAAATGTGAAAACGTTTTCCAGACAGGAACAATTACAATGCAAAAGCACTATTAATCTGACTAAGAAAACTGGTTCAATGATGCAAAGATAACATTATATGTATATAAGGAACTTAAAAAAAATAAGGAAAAAACCACTAATATAAAAGGTGTGCTTATATTTTATCATGATATAAAGCCTATCAGACTGTGCACGGGTCTCAGCATGTGCACTTAATATCTGCATTTCTTCCCTCTCTTCCTTTTGCTCTCCATAAGACATAATTTATGAGACAGACTTCACATACACTGTCTACATCATGTAAGTTGGTCTATTACCACAAAGGATGCCTTAAGTAAACCAACCAAGTAGAACTTCTATTTAACCAAATGGATAAAAACATATTTTCTCTTCATCCTTAATTTATCATGCTGGTTGCCACTATACAACTGAGAAAATACCTGTTTCAGAAACTGCACAAATATTTAGCACGGCATATTTTACCCTTGAAATTCAATTAAAAAAACACCCTCTCCTATTAATAGTGGCACCGGGATTTCTAGATATAATACCTTATATAATACAATATAAAATAATATTTTTATAAATTATTCTCTTCTATAAACATAAAATTAAGGAATCAATGCATTTGTTCCACCTAATATAATCTCTAAAACAGGTAAAATGTTTAATTTACTATGAAATCTATTAATAGCAGAGGTGTACATTCAGCAATACTGATTTATTACAAAGGATCTGCACATTGAAAATCCATCACTGCCCTAAGAAAACGGAATGTGCACAATCCCTATGTGAATGGGAGGCCTTGGACAGTACAACTTCCTGTAGTTGTACTTTGGAACACAGTTCTGAAAAACACAGACAATAAAAGGTGATGAAGCAAAAGTTTGATATCAGAAGAACTTCCATTTTGTCAACAATCTTGGCACAGCACATCAATGTTTACTATTTTCAGCTCAGAAATCACAGAGCATTTTATCCTTGGAATCCATCATCAGACTGGAATGATCGGTAGCATATGACAATGTTATCAGCAAACAAAGTATTATTTATTTGAAATGAAAACAAACTGGCCTGTGAAATAATACAGTTTGCACACACACAGACAAAATTTCATGAACTCATATGCACATTTCAAACAATTCTGTATACGCAAAAATATGTACAGAATAATTTTTCACTGATGCAGTAACACCTGTACATTTCTGTTACCAGCCAAAAGGACAGTTTCAGCACAGTGTTTTTCCCTCCTTATGGAAACAAAGCACATAATCACATCTGTGAGTGCTGAATAATGAAAGGATAAATTCCACTTTTTCATACTGATATAAATTGAAAAATTAGACAGCTATGGAACTGGTGGCACAAGTGCATTAAAGAAAGCCTGCAAAAACTGAAAATGAAGCCAAGAGAAAATTGAACTGAGGTACTGAAAAGTATCTCTCATTTTGCGATGAGAAATGAGAGCCTTCAAGATACGTCTTCCTGGTCCTATATTCTGACAGGCTCACTGTTACTTAGAGCTAAGGATAACCCAATAGGCAGTGAGCAGCAGGTATTTTACTAGCTCTGTGTCACCTTTATATAAACCCAGAGGCGGAGGCAAAATCCCAGGAATAGGATTAATATTCCTAAAGCAAAAATTAGTTTTGGCAGCTTTTATAGTAATTGATGCCTTGGAACACAAACACAGCTACTATAAACAAGATTTACCACATTGCTTGAAAAAGACAGCCACAGTATAATCTTTTCTTCAGTGTTGGTTTAGCACTTATCAAGAACAACCTTTTGACATAATATGGCAAGTGAAACAGAAAAAGAATGAAAAGGAGAGCTGAAAACTGTGACATGCAAGTGGTAAAGTATTTTAAAATGAAAAAGGAATTTGGACAGTACCAACTGTCTAAAAAACTTCAGGCACATAGGGAAGATGAGACAAAAGTGAGGTAGACACAAGAATCAGGGAACCATAGAAAATGGCTTGGGTTGGAAGAGACCTTAAAGATAATCTAGTTCCAACTTCCCCACAATGGGAAAGGACATCTCCCACTAGACCACATTGCTCAGAGCCTCATCCAGCCTGGCCTTGAACACTTCCAGGGATGGGAAGTGTTCCACAACTTCTCTGGACAAGCTGTTCCCAGTACCTCACCACCCTCACAGTGAAAAATTTTTTCCTAATATTTAATCTAAACCTACTCTCTGTCAGTTTGAAGCCATTCCCCCTCGTCTTGTCACCACATGTCCTTGTAAACAGTCTCTCTCCATCTTTCTTGCAGGCTTCCTTCAGGTACTGGAAGGCTGCAATTAGGTCACCTCTAAGTCTTCTCTTTTCCAAGCTGAACAATCTCTCAGCCTGTCTTCACAGGAGAGATGCTCCATCCCTCTGATCATATTGGTGGCCTCTTCTGGACTTGCTCCAACAGGTCCATGTCCTTCCTGTGCTGGGGACTCCAGAACCAGATGCAGCAATCCAGGTCGGTAACTCCCAAGGTCTTTCTTTCTACCCTTTTTTAAGATGGGTGCAATGTTGCCCTTTTTCCAGTCATCTGGGACTTCACCTGACTGTCATGACTTCTCAAATATCATGGAGAGTTCCTTAGCAACTACATCAGCCAATTTCCCTAGGGTTCTGAGGTACATCTCATTGGGACCCTTAGACTTACGTATATTCAGGTTCCTTAGGTAGTTATGAACCTGATCTTTACCTACAGTGAAAGGGACTTTGCTCCCCAACTCCCCATCCTGCTGTCCATCCACTCAAGAAGTCTGGAAAGAGAGGTTGCTATTGAAGACTGAGGCAAAAAAGTTGTTGGGTATCTCAGACTTCTCATTCATTGTTACCAGTTTTCCAGTATTGTTTATTGGAGGATACACCTTCTTTGACTTTCCTTTTCTGACTGACATACCTGTAGAAGCCCTTGTTAATTTTTACATCCCTTGCCAGGTTCAGTTCCAGCTTTGCCTTGGCCTTTCTCACCTTATCCCTACACAACCGAACTTCATTTCTAAATGCTTCCCAGGTTACCTGTCCGAGGTTACACTTCCTATGCATTTGCTTCATTCCCTTTAGTTGGACCAGCAGTTCCCTACTCAGTCGTGCTGCTGGTCTCTTGCCTTCATTGCCCTGTTTTTCTCTTCATTTCTGTAGACCAACTAAAAGATAGATCCTTCTGCCAAGACATTAATCTCAGGGCATTTTCAGTTTTGGCATGGATTTTACAGCCTATTTTTATCTTGCATTACCATCACTGACAGTAGAGAATGTGACAGAGAATTAATATAACAGAGTCATGCAATCCTTTTTGGGGTAGAGCTGTGAGGAATGCCAGTTACATAGAAAAACAGCTGAAATAAAACTTTGAGTGGCCGTGAACACTTCCTTGGGTTAAAAACCTGATGGATTAAGAACCTGAGGTCTAAGAAGCAAATGCAGTTGTTAAACCCTGAAGACTACAACTTTTCTTCAGCCATTCTCCGAACTTTTTTAAACTTCTTGAACTACCGCAAGTGGGAACAGTTATTTTATAAAACTTGCTTGTTGAGAAAATGGAAACTAACAGGCATTTTCTGTACCTCCTAGACAGCTAGACCTCCCTTACCAATAAATGTGTAATTCCCTTTGACAATATCTCTGTCATCCTGAGTGATGCGCCATATGTGAGTCCATTGTAAAGATGGACTAAAATACCTTATAATTTCAAGATGTGTACAAAAGCAGACAAGAAACTTGACAAGGCAGAACAGTAATTGTTTGAAGTCAGGTCATAACAAATAAAAGTAAACAGGTTTATAAATAACTTCAAAATGCTTCATTAAAAGCCTATATCCTTTTCGGATTTTTTTTAAAAAACCCTGTATTTAAAAAGAGCAGCCTAATTCTTTTTCAGTTCACAGAATAAGAAATGTAAGTGCAGATGATGTAAGTCTAGTTAAGCCCCATTATGCACATTTCAGATTACAAGTATTCCTTTCTGGAGCAGACTGACAGTTTCTCCTACCTGCAGCGTATGACCCTCACAGAAACAAATCAGGATATTCAATTACTTACGTCAGGTCCAAGGATAATGAGGTTTTAGTACAATTTTGTTCCATAAAATTTCATTAGTTACTGAGGTCATATTGATCTGTAATTAGATAATGTTTTGCCACATTTTATGGAGATTCTGCAGTCTCACTCAGGCCCTATCAATAAAGCGAACAATCTTCATTTTCTACAGGCAGATACAGTCATGAAAACACAAAGCATTCAGGATAAAAGAAACAAGGAAAACTCAAGCAGAAACAAACAAACAAACAAAAAATAAAAAACCAAAAGCCTTCTCCAAGCTATTAAAGTAAAGAAAAGAAACAGCAAAATTGTGATAAAATGCTTCCTCCTCACATCACCAAGCCTCTTACTGGTCTGGCAGGAAAATATGGGAACCTGCCTCTTCTCTAACATTAAGGACAAGTGCTGTCTAAGCCTATTTTTATGCCTAAACTGCACTGACCGGTAAGAAATTCCAAGCAAGAGGCAAAGGATCAACTCCCTTCCTCCTGAAATGCCTGTGTATGAACTATGACAACAAACTTGTGAAGTACATATTCTAGATGAAACTCCAGAAACAACAGACACGTCTCAGATTCCAGCAGGACAATCTGATTTGCTTAAAGAGGAGTTATGCAAAGGCCACTGAAAACACTCATGCTCAGTGACATGCAGCATGTCTGTTCATATAACTTTAAGCTGGTTACCGAATTAATTGGGTAATAAAACTTGAGGGCAGCTAGATTTAGTAACAAGATGCCTAAAGGAATAACAAGGTAGCCAAAGCACAGACATAAATGTCTTGTACTCCTTACATATTTATTTCTGCTGCGCAATTTCTATGCCACAGTGTGCTTTAACTCTCTTTGTTTGAGTACATCATGATAACAGCAAACAACTGAGCTTGTGCCCTCCTTTCCCACGAGGTGTTCAGGGGGCCGAACAATTGATACGCTTTACAGTTAAAAACAACACACTATGAAAACAAAGCAACTAATGAAATATTAAAGCACCAAAGCAAGCATGACCATAAGCAGAGACAATGAGACACAAGGGTGTTTTTATCCGTTCTTTCTCAGAGAAGGTAATGGACCAGTTTTAACCAACATTGTTCTAAGGCCTATCCTATGCAATGGGATTGTATACACACTCTAATTAGTTTTTCTCATTTGTGTAGATTTTCTTTCTGCTAGGATAAATCCACCGTATCTTTAGCACTGGTCATTTGCAAACGACAGCATCCTTAAAAATAAAAAGGAAAGAAAAATGACATACCTTCCTGCTTGAAAAAATGTAAACAAAACCACCATCAGACTACTCATGCACAGCCCCTACTATATGGAAAGGAAAATAGTTTATTAAATTTGTCAGGCCTTTTAGTGCAATAAGGTATCAATTAGGGATCCATGGCTATTGCTACCGTATAATAGAATCAGTATTAAATTATATCAGTAAATAACAGGTATTCCAGCACCAAAGGGTGTTACACTGGGAGGAATGTAATAAAAAGCAACAAAATGGAACTAAAGATGCAATTGTGTTAACTCCCAAGATTAAATTTAGTTAATAATTAAACTCCCAAATCATAAATTAAAGCCACATTAGATAAAATGAAGACATAATCTCGGAGATCTCTAAATCCTCATAACCCTCTAAAAATCCTTTAAGCCTAAGGGCTTAAGTCAATAACTTACAAATTAAGGTTTCTATTTGGTATTTTTACCTTTGGATTTTTCATGCCATAGAAGTCTATTAGCGATTTTGCTGCATTTTCCATTTTAATATCTGTGATTAGCTGCAGCCAGAGACAGGGCATTTTCTAAATGGAACCTTAGAACTAATATTCTTGAGAAAAAAAATGATCAAAGAGGAAATTATATTCAGGGAGCAATTAATTAGGAATGGGATCATGGAAAGGCATGTACCACATAGGCCTATAGCGTATATAACTGCTAAGAATGGTGGTTGTTTATTCCTTTTGATTTCATGTGTATAAATTGCATTTAAATATCTCTTTTAATAAGTTATGAAACCATGTGCAAACTTTTCCCGATTTTGAGGGTGGTTTGTTTTTTGGTTGGGTTGGTTTTGGTTTTGGTTTTGGTTTTTTCACAAAAGCTGTAAATTAGAAAGTGTCGATTCAACAGAATGAAGATACAGTCTACAAAATTACTCTGCATCTCTTTTGAATATGGACAAAATATAGACCTTTTTAAAAAAATATTGCAATACTTCCCAATTCAAATATATGGAAGCACATAAATATCAGTTATCTTTGTATTCGTAATACAAATATGGAGTGAATCGCTCTTGGTTTGCTTGAGATCAGGTAAAGAGAACAGTCTAAGAAACAGAGAGATGTATAGCTTTATTAGTTTACTCAGTGGTTTTGAGACAGAGCCTGTGACTTTGAATTATTTTACCCAGTGCATGCATTTCAATGCCTGATTGTGTCTGTGTAAGAGTGAATTATTACATATTAGTTCCAGAAAGCTTGATTTGATTTAGAAACACTTTTTCTGGAAAAACAGTACTATTATTTTTCCCCTAAATACACAGTAAAAGGTGAATGTATCTGTACCAAGCATGTATCTGTACAGTGAGATAGCAGGTCTCTCTAAATGATATATCTTTATTCAAGACAGCATCTGTAGACCATTTTAAAATACTCTGACATTATAAAGCAATCTCTGGTTGGGGATTTTGCTTTGGTTTGGTTTTTAATACATGTAATTGACCTCCATTCCCCTTTCTTTTCTCCTATATACTTACAAAACTCAGGTAAAAAGAAAAAAAAAGCCCCTGTGAATTATACTCAGCAAGATCCTGCTAAACACCACAGACAGTAATCATAGCTATCCACAAGATTACTGTGGACTGTCAAAAAGCAAAACAGATAAATTCTGAAAATGTTGTGGGTTGATTTCCCAAACTTCATAAAATAGACTGACTGTGCAACCCACGTATCACAGAAAAATAATTGGAAAAGCAACATGGGGTGAAGTTAACATCACTGAGTATGAAAGCAATGCAATAACGGCCTTCCTTGTGTCTAAACCAGAAATCCACATCCATCACTGAAATCCATATGGATCATACAGATTTAGCTACAGAAACAGAGTTCAGAAGTAATTGGAGACAGTTCCAGATAAGACAGCTGTACCTATTTTGACTGCCATTTTTTTCAGTTCTCAAGAATTAGCAACTACCTAGAAAGGGATTAAAATCATCATACTTAGTATTAATAGTATGGAAACCTAAATATTCCAGTCAGTTTCTGGCACTTTTCCTTGCTACACAATAAGCAGGGTCCTGCTTTAACTTCCTGCAGAATGAGTCCTCAAAGATTGCTGTTTTTTAACACTTGTGGTAATAATAAATAATAGATGCCACAGAGGAAGAATATTAAACTGATTTAACAGAACGGAAATAACTTTATTTTCAACTATCCTTCTCTTTCAAAGATGGAGCTTTTGGCAAGGGTACCTCTCTACCTCTGGGCAGCCAAAGTGCCAGTCCTTGTTTTAGAGGCATAGGACACAGCACTGTGGGATCCAGCCTTCGGTGAAAGTGAAAACCCAGAAGAAAGCACAGACCAAATGCCCATCAAAAGGTACAGATAAAAAGTACTGCTGCACCCCATTCAGACTGCAGAAAATTTATCTGCATATGTGTTAGGAACAGTGGGACCAACAAGAGCACAATGCTCACTATACAAATACTCGTTCATCTTAGCTCCACTGACTTGCCTGACAACAGTAGGGGATGAAAATCTCCAAAAGTTTATCTTAAATACAGTCTAGTTTTTTCACAGTGGGACTTCTTCTAATCCTAAATGTTATCAGATTATTTCTTTCCTGTCCATAACAAGCACCTTTCCTTTCTGAATCCATATACTTCACTACTGTTGTGATCTTGCCAAGAGCACAAGTGAATTTCAAATACCCTAGTTCTCTGGGATCCTACACATTCGCTGTGTGTTCCACAACAATCTTATTATACCATAAAAGATGGATTACAAACACTGTGTACATGTAAACTGTGGTGCAGAAGCACTCTACAGGGCACTAAGTAACCCTGGTACCTGCATTACACCTTTTAGCTCCTTCCCTCCTTTATACTAGAGGTCTTCAAAGGGAATCATAACACATAAGAAAAACACAGCACATACTTGGAACTTGTCCCAGCACACAGCTAGACAACAACACACAGGGGCATATCCCAGGGTGTGAGATGGGTACCACTTCTAGGTACAGTAATTTAGACATGGGAATAATGAGATCCTGGTGGGTTTAGGTGTACATCTAAGTTTACAAGTAATTTTCCAGGAAAGTATCTTTTTGGACTAGGATGCATAGCAAAAATAAGTTGCCAACAGCTTCTCCTCTAGCCTGAAGGACCAGGGATTATTCCTACCCTCTACTTTAATGTCTGATCCTTTCCAAGAGCTAAAATACTGCTCAGCATATTTCTTAGCGTTTGGGGAATTTTCAATTATATTAAGGTGACATGGGATCTGTTTGGTTTTTTTTTTTCCCCCACATAGTATTGTGTCCTGATGGCATGCACACTTATCTAAACAAACAAGCAAACAAACATTTTGAATAGGAAAGATAATTAATGATTGAATGTTCTGCTATATTATGATGGATTCAGAGGTAGCCCTGAAAATACTCCCTGCATTTTTCTTACTCATATGAAAATAGAATAAGAAAATACTGCTCACTGTAAAAATGTGTTTCTGGAAACCAAGCTTTGCAAAGTCCAAAAAGAACACAGGCCTTTTGTTCCAGAAAGGCTGGTCACCTGTACCTAAAGTCCCATACTGCAGATGAATCCCAGGTTTGTTCCCCTATCATTATAAACAAAGAAAACCAACTAATTAAGTAACTGAGTACTCTCTAGATATTGCAGAAGAGGGGGAACAAAAAAGAGCTAGTGTGTTATTTCTATAGTGGTTTTCACTTAGAACACAATACTACACTAATGTAGAGAAGACTGAAAAATTGGAACTCTGACTGTTAATTTATTATTTCAGTTCTTCTCTTCTGTTGGCTTCCCTGCTTGTATAAGGAGATTGTCCTTTTTATTTTGTTTTTAACAAGAGATGTTCACCTACTAGCTGTCATGTCCCATGAACAATGAATATTATACAGACCAAAGACAGTGTTTGACAGACAAAGTGTTGGGTTTTTTCTTAAGAATTACCCACAAATAATAAATGTGCAGTGGAGCTGACAAAGACGTTGAGAGCATTTCAAGCAAAAAAGAAATGAGATGACAGCATACAGAGACTTCGATTTCTATAGGATACAAGCCACCACAATTACTCTTATTAGCAGGTTGTAATAAAAATATTTTGACTATTTTGTTATATTTCTTTCCCTCTGACAAGTAAACCATTACTGAAGACTATGAGCTGGAAGCACCTTCTTCCACATCATATTAGGCAAACTTGTTTGTAAATACAGTTTTCTGTCCTGGTCAAAAGACATTGCATGTAGTTTCTCTGAAGGAGCATGAATTTACATGTTATCAAGAACACCAAGGGCAGAGTTCTCCAAGAACAACAGAAAGGGCTAGACTTCCAATGCACTGTCCTTCAAGGTTGCTCAGGCAGTATCTGTATGATGAATAACAGGTTCTGGTGACATGGGGCCCATGATTGGTTGAATTACATGATTGCTAGTTTAATAAAACACCATGACTATCACACAGTTTTAAAAACAGAAAGATCACCATCCTCTGTAGGAATGACTTGCTAACACAGATTTCATGACATGCTGGAAAACCCCCTCCTAACAAGATTCCTTAAAAAGCATAGGAAAAAACCACAGTAATTTACATATCAGCTGAGAGGGGGGACGGGGCGCAGGCACTGCTTCCAAAACACAAAGACACAACAGAGAAGTACATATTTTGAAGTATTGTTAATACCACATTGTAAGTTAATTCTCCTTTCCCCTCATTCTATCCTGTTTGATTCCCCACCTTTTCTTCAGTGTTTAGTAGTCTACATTTTCAGTATGTTCCATTGGCATTACTTTGGTAATCACAGTTTAAGAGCAACAATGAAAAAAATAGAGGTCACCAAGTGTTCTCCAGAAAGGTGGAAGGTCTCCAAGATGAGTAAAGCATTGAAGAACATGACATAATAAACATGGTTAAAGTGGTTTGGCTTATTCAGCCTACAGAAAAGACAGCTTCCAATACTTAAAAGGCAGTTGATAGAGCAGATGGAGGTACACTCTATCTAAGAATCAACAATGACACAACCAGAAGCAACAGTCAGAAACAAAAACAGTGGAAATACCAACCTCATATAATAATAATCATAAAATAAACCCCACACTGGGAGGATCACTGTTTTAAGGAAGCCTTCCTGTCCAACCATCCAGGAGACACTCTGGTAGTCACACACAGGACAGATGAGCTGGGATCAAGGCCCCTTCACACCAGGCAGCTCAGTGACCCAACAGGTGCCCCGCCTGGCTCCCTACACACCCCACACTCAAACAGTTGGACAAGGTTTTCCATAGCAGATTTTCAGTTGACTGGATGCTTAAAATAATTTCATCATGGTGCAATATATAAAAAGAACAGCTCGAGCTGATTGCCTCTGAGCAGGGACCCTGAACAAAGGAAACCCCAAGCTTTTATAATCCCACAGTCTAAGCGCACCAAAGTCTGGAGCCATCAGCTCCTGCCGTACCTGAACTCCTGGTTGGGTCACAGGTCTCTGTGCCCTTCGTTCTGCGAAGGGTCGGCACTTCATGGCCTCTCGCCTGGGGCCCTCAACACCCAGAGCTCAATCTGCAGCTCCCACCATGGCTGCTCACAGAGATACCAGCATAGAATCTATTCCTCAACAACTGAACATTGGAAACATGTTGCCAGACAAGTGGAGCAATCTGCCTCACTGGAAATATTTGAGACTCAGGTTGACAGGGCTGTTGGTAGACTAATCTTAAGCCCTGCTTTCGACAGAAAGTTGGACCATTTGGTCTTCAGAGCTGTCTTCCCACCTAGAATTTTTTCATTATTTCATACAGCTAAAATACTTTTAAAAATTACTCCAAGAAAGCTGTCATACTCCTTAGCCCTTTTTAATTCTACCTACATGCCACAAAAGTCTGTTTTCCAGTCCTTTAAACAGTTAGAAGCCACAAATTAATGAGATTATATGAAACAGTAATGCATATAAGGTATACACGCTTGTAACATAGGTTACAAACACTCTAAATTTGGGACCAAAGTAAAAAACACATTTTCTCTAAGGGACTTCCCACTGTGTCCGTTTCCTGAACAACTCATCATGTCTCCCTTACTTGGCACCAGCATGTTTCAGCACATTGCTTTGATCAGTTGTAGCAGCTGTCCCCTGCATGCTCTGTTTCATTTGTGCTGGGGACAGACCTGCAAGGACAAGCCCCACCAAGCGCAGGACCAGCAGTGGAAGTTTCAGTATCTCCTCTCAGACCTTGAATAGTGAATAGCTTCCAGTATGCACAAGAGGAAAGTGAAGGATCAGCAACACAGAAGAAAAGAAGGAGGAGATGTAGCCTAAGGGATATGATGGAGTTCAGAGCCAGCTATCCCCATCTGTCAGTGCTCATCAAGGACAATATGAGGACTCCAGGCAAAGCTGAGGAACCACAACTAGATCCTCATCCAGCTCCTGCCCTGTTATTTCACAGACAGACATCACAGAATCTGAAATCATTCACAGCATAACAGCCATTAAATAGCATCTCAACTGTACTACCTAGCATGGGCACTTTATATTAAACCTTTCAACACTATGATCCAGAGTAAAAGTTATTACAAGATTTGTATAATTCTCCAAAAAGAGTAAAATTTGTCCACTTGGAAATAGGCAAGAAAGAAGCAGAAAGAAGCAATTATTCTCAGGAATGTCCTATGATATTACAAAGTACCCACAAAAGCAACCTTTTGTGAGGCATTAACCAGTTTAAAATTCACACATAATCATCTCTGTACAAACGAATTTTTTTAAGTGCAAATATAGTGACATATTTCTGTAATTCTAAATAAAAAGGAGCTAAATATATTTTTAAAAATAAATATATAAAAATATATACATATATAAATATATAAATATTTTTTAAAAAGAAGTTTAAAAACCAAACAACTTTTTTAAGAATGACACTTGATTATGGAAGCTGAACTATGCTTATGTGACTTTAATGTTTTGCAACTATACCTCAAGCCTGTGGCACTGGTAACATTCATAAACGCATTAGGGGATCTGACGAAGTAATGACTTGCTGCAATCTGTCAATTTTTAGAAAAAAAATCTCAAACCAATCCTTCTTGCTTGATACAGAAACAATCATGACTTTGTAAGAGTGCAAATGGAAAAGCAAGCCATTTTTTTCCCCAACACATATACAAAAGACATAAACCTCAAATTTTCAGCTGCAAACAGTATTCCAGTTATAACAACTCAGAATAGGCAGTTCTCAACATACTTCAGTACAGCTTGCTAAACATATTTACAGAAACTGAATCTGTTTGCAAAGTAATTGAAAAGGCTTTTATGTGCAGTTTATACTTGCAACTCAGAGTATTTTTTTTAATGTATGTATTGGTGAGATGTGCAAGGCAGACCTGGTTGAAAACAAATCATGAGAGAATTTCACAGCTGAGAAAATGAATTAGCTGTTAATTACCACAAGGGAAAATACACAGGAAAATCAAAACTATTTTAAAAGATCAAACAGAGTTGAATATAAAATGTGCCACCCAGAAATGTCATTAACATTTTAAAAGACAAATTTATTAAATATTATCAAACTTTTCTAGTAGAAACTAGAAATCCTTCCAAAATGTGCAAGTTTATCTGATGTAGTTTCTCAAACTTGGATGGCTATTGTGTTGAACGCATGTCTTAAAAGTGATTTTTTATTTGATAGCAGATGATCAGTTAAATTTACAGACAGGAAGAACTACACATTTTTAGTAAATATTGCTGCAATACCTTGGTAGATGTATAGTAGCTATTTTTATATATTTGTATGTTGAATGCAAATTAAAAACACTTGAAATAGATTTGTCTTTTTTTTTTTTAAGACAGTATCTCAGTAAAGGATAAAAAGGAACAAACCTTCATCAAGTTCTTCACCCTTTTTTTCCTGCTCAATAGCACTTCTAAATTATACTTTGATATATTCTAGTATACTTCTATTAAAGCTTTTTCCTATTACACGTCAATAAAACTCATCACACAGTAAAAGATATCATAGCACAGTAGAGACAGTATTTTCCTATCTGAAGTACGAGGCGTTTGCATGAGCTCCTGCAAAGTATGGTTGTCCTACTTATTACATCTCCCGTAACACAATCAACACTTAGCTCTTAGAAGCCCAGTAACAGTTAGAATCATAGAATCGTTAAGGTTGGAAAAGACCTTGAAGATCATGGAGTCCAACCACAAACCTAACAGCATTGTGTTCACCACTAAACCAGATCTCCAAGTGTCACATCCACGTGCCTTCTGAATACATCCAGCGATGGTGATTCCACTTCCCTGGGCAGCCTGTTCCAATGCTTGACAAACCTTTAGGTGAAGAAAATATTATTTTCCTAATATCTAAACTCCCCTGGTGCAACTTGAAGCCATTTCATTTTGTCCTATCACTTGTTACTCAGAAGACTGACCCCCACCTGGCTACACTCTCCTTTCAGGCAGTTGTAGAGATAAGGTCACCACTGAGCCTCCTTTTCTCCAGGCTAAACAACCCCAGCTCCCTCAGCTGCTGTTCATCAGATTTGTGCTCCAGGCCCTTCACCAGCTCCACTGCCCTTCTCTGGACTCACTCCAGCCCCTCAATGTCCTTCCTGTAGTGAGGGGCCCAGAATTGAACACAGGATTCAAGGTGTAACCTCACCAATGCTGAGTACAGAGGGACAATCCCTGCCCTGGTCCTGCTGGCCAAACTAGAGATGATACAGGCCAGGATGCCATTGGCCTTCTTGGCCAGCTGGGAACACACTGGCTCATGTTCACACACTGCTGCCCAGCACCTCCAGGTCCTTCTCTGCTGGGAAGCTTTCCAGCCACTCTGCCCCAGTCCTATAGTGCTGCATGGGGTTGTTGTGACCCAAGTGCAGGACCCAGCACTTCACATTTGACAGACAAATTCTGGTGGCGAAGTCCCCCCTCCAAATGTTCTAATTATCACTTACTCTTAACAACATTAACTGATTAATACATCAACATCTGGCTATCAGGGTGGTTTTCTGCAGTGTACATCTACATTGGCTGTACACACTCCACTAATTAATCTCTTGTTAGCAATTATATTTGAATAATCCTTTCTGTATTTATCAAAAAATCTCTAGAAGTTTTTATTGTGGTTTTCAAGATGTGTGCTTTTATTCTTTAATATTGTTTCTCTCTGAGAAGTGTGCATCAATATTTGGTTTTACTCAGTTCCACAACCTATCTTGAACAAATCCTTTTCTCCATAACAAAGGGGGTTTTTTGCCCTCAAACAAGTCCACAGTACTAAAAGGCTATGTGTAAAGACTTCCTACATGATCGATGAGAAAACCTGAGAGCTGGTTAAAAGCTAGCTTCAGGCAGGTGACTTTGGATGATGTTTTTCTTCACCACAGCCCCCTCTCTACCTTGTTATGTTGCTCTTAAAGCTCTTTGACCAGATCCTCCACTAACACTTAATGAAAACTATTTACACAGCAGATCTAATTCATGCAATACAGGCAGTGTATTTCCATACAGAACTTCTTGTTACCAGTTTATAAAATGATGTGCTATGTGTACACTCTTAACTCATGAATTTGCAAATTACATAGGGTATTTATGTCTGGAAAGATATATTGTAGGTTTAACTCACTCAGTCTTCACCAGTCTTTGGAATTATTTCTTAATATAAATTCAATATTACAGTAATTCTATAACATGAGTTTTCTTCAGTATTCTTTTCAATTGTAGTTGTTTTCAGTACTTTCCACAGTTGTTTTTTCTTATTAGCTTTGTACCTTGTTTTCAGATCAATTAATCTGCATAAGAAATAGTAAGACCTCTCTTGCTTATTTTAAACTACATGGCCTTTACAGTTATGTATTACTTTGTACTCTTGAAATCTACTATTGAAAAGACTACCACCCAGTTTACTACTGGGTTGGAAGGAGCACAAGTTTCCTCTGAAATGCTACAGAACACAACAGGATTTACACACTCGCAGTGAGATCTTGTTTATGTGTTTTGTACAAAAAAAGTTATTTCTGAGGTTAAAAAGAGGCATTTAAAAATTCAGTTCAACCAATAGAACACGGTAACATTTCAATCCAGTGTGTCATCACAAATGAAGACTGTTTTTACTACATAATATTGTAGCACAGTATGTGTAAGAGGTTAATGATTAATAGCTGAAAGTATTCACTCTGCAATAATGCTGTTCCATCCCATTAGCAGGACCATTACTCACAAAACCAACTCATTCTCAGGAAACATTCTACAGCAAACTACAAAGTACTCACGTGCTTTTGACCTCAGTGGATGACTGTAATGTATTGCTGATGCGCTGATAATACCTAGGCAGCAATGTACCCATTGTACGATAGCTTTTGTGTTGCTGTTTCATGAAGCTTCAACAGGTATTCAAATTTTGGTATCAGAGGTCTGTTACACTAGTTAGATCATTTCTTCCATGACGGTTTAAAACTCCTGCAATTTCTGAAATCTTGATGTACCCTAAAAAACTGGGTGTCTGATGTCCCTTCTTTCTTTTTATACCCTAACCCATTATTTGCTTCATTTATCTTTCAAGAAAAAAAAAAGGTGGTTTTTTTTTCTAAATTCTGATATTTTTTCTGAGATTACTTGCAAAAAACACGCCTCCAAACCATCAGAGAACTGATTAGCAAGGGATTTATGCATGGGACTAATAATTAAGAGAAAAAGAATCAGAGTGAAAACAAACCCGTAATTCTTACCCATTTTTATTTATTTACATTGCAGTAACAGGTATGAGTACATGCCATGCACTACCGCCATGTTACTGGCACTTTAAAAACACATAAAAGATACACAAAACTTGTCTCCAAACAATTTAAAAATGTACATGTGTCATTCCTGTTGATATCACCCAATTCTGCACACCTTGCAAATACGCACAGCAGTGAGGTTACGATCAAGGGCTAAAAGAGTTGCTAAATAGCTAGCATTAAAAACAAACAAAATATTTAAAAAACAAAGCAGCAAAAACCCCAGAAAAATAATTTTGAAGCTGTTTGTATTTACAGACCATGTAATTTCTTTTTAAAAAAATCTACAGATTTGTAGACTACATATCTTACATACATTATCATACTCAAATTATACTGAAAACCTTTAATGATTTTTTTCTCTTACAGAATATAATGTTCTCACAGATTCTGGGGATTGCAAAAACAGTTTTGCTGAAATTTTCAAATAATATTTCAATTATTAAACTTTTGAAAATTACATTTTCAGTGAAACCATTTCTACCTGAAAATATTTAATCAAATTTGGTCATCGAAGCATAGCTGGCTGTGATATGAAGTCAGTCGAGACACCATATACACCACAAGCACTGAAGCTACTGAATAAATAAAATTAATAATAACCTTAAATAAAGGCATTATTTAGTACAAATATTTAAATTATTACAGGACTATAAATACCATCTATGAAAAATAATTTATTAATACATAGTTTGTTAGGAATAAAGCAAGTACTCAAATTATTAAATTATGCAAATGTAATGGCTAACTACATCAATTAAATATTCACCCTGACTACTTGCTAGGCAATCACTGTACATGATGTGGTGTTTCTACAAGTCCAGATATCGCAAAGAAAACAGGAACATATAAATTTAGAAACACTGTCAACACCTAAAAATGCTGGATATCATTACACAATGTTAATACATGGCAGTAGAATAAAAATGGAAATCCTAAACAGAGTGATGAATAGTTGCTGTAACACTGCCAAAAGACCAGAAGGGAGCTCATACAAGAAGTTTACCAATGTAGGAGTGACTTTGCAAATATTTATTTAATATTAGTATAGGAGAGAACATATACTGATGTCTCTGTTACAGCTCTGAGCATGCCTAGTGAATACTGAGCAGATTTAAATCTGAAACAGAAGGTTAAAAAAATGTGTAGATCTATCATTTTAACTCTAAAAGCTTCATCATGGTCTCATGATATCCACCATGGTTATGACTGAGAACCTTGCAAGTATTGTGAATAGGTAACAATAATGATTCACCAAATTATTGCAAACAGCTACTCAGAGTGATTCTAAAGAGTGCAACAGGCATGTGAAAAACTTTAATGTTACCTTGTGCTTCATCTGTCAGTAACACTATTATTTTTAATTGGATTTTAGTAGTTGTACTCCCAGATTAAATCAGTGTTTAAAAGGCACTTTCTCTTTTAACATGTACCTTTATTCCACCACCCATTTCCTCTAAGGACTCTACAATTTGCAAGATGAACAAGACTAGTTGCAACCAACCGAAGTGCCAACAAGTCAGACCTAGTAACAGTAAGCAAGACCTTCTGATCTACCACTTTAATTTGTGTTACAACCACCAACCAATGGTTCACTAGAGGTTTCCTCTACACTTAACAACAAACATGGAATAAACTACTCCACTTGAATGGGTCACTTGAGATCACTGCAAGGACTGATCCCTTAATATGGGTTCTCTGTTAAAAATGTAGAATTGAAATCCAGGGAATAAAACCAGTTTTCTCCAGCAGATGGCAAACTAAAGAAGTGCTCTCAGGCTTCAGTCACCCTCCAGGGGCAGGAAACTTCAAACCTGAAGGTTTGAGGCTACCACAAGCTAGTTATGAAGGGCTTCGGTGAAAAGCCTCCAAGCCCACAAGCTACAGGCTTCAGCTATGCACCAAAGACCTAGAATATGCCAGAAGAAAAAAGAAACAACCAAACAATCCCAAAAAAAACAAAAAGTAAAATTCGTTCAGATAAAAGAAAATTATATCAGAAATATGAAAGGTTTTCATTTTTTACTGAATTTAATCTTGGATTACAATGCAGAACAAAACAATACACTGTGTACCTAAAGTATCTTCTCCTTCGGAGAGTTAAGCGCAGCACAGAACAGAAGCAAAAAAGTTTGAAGCTGTATTTCAAGCATTGATGGGAAAACAAGCTATTCCTCAGTAATGGCAACATTTAATAAAGACTTAGGCTCAGTGAACCTAAGTTGACACAGTTGTTTTCTTATATAAAAGTGAGACCCAAGAACAAGAAAAGCTAAATATAACATAAGAACTGATCTACAATTCTAAACCATGAAAGAACCTAAAAAGGAACACGAGAAATGTTTCTTAAAATGCAAAGAGCATAGAAATTTGAAAATTATTATTACTTGGTATTTGCTGTACAATTTATTATATTTTCATTGACAAGAATACAGGTTAATTTTATTTTAAATACTTTTATTGTTATAGAATTTTACTTGTAAATATGTATTTTGACACATATTTGAATTGTATTTATAGATGCATCTATGTAGAGAGAAGCACATGCACAAACATATCCTTATTAAGCAAACAAAGGGCTAAACAAAAATTCTAGACATACTGTCAACACTGCAGAAATTTCTCGATGGCTTCCGCTACAAATTCTGCTTTTCTGAGACAGTCAAGCAAAGACATTAAGTACAGATGTCTAACACACAAAACTAAGTATTATGTCAATTTCCATTACTCTGATAATGCAGTACCTGCATTGTTTTCCAATTCAGAAATAGAAGAAACATCAAAATATTCCTGTATTTTCCTGTGGAGCACAGCTATAACAAGGTATTTGTAGGACCACGATAGCCGCAGATTTGAATCTGTTACATTCCTTAAAGTATTTAACACTGAATGGCTTCTAAAACAGGGAAATAATATTTTTCTAACTTGAAATCAATCAAGAAAGTGAGGAACATGGATATCAAATTTGTACAAAATTATGTTGACAACTAGTCAACATAATAAAAAATAAACTAGATAATTAAAAGGAAATTATAAATGCAGTAATATCTATATCACAACTGACTGATCAGAATTTCTAGACTATATTTCTATCTACTCATCAAACTCCAGAAAATCAGTACACAAATATAAATAAATCTAAATGGTCTTGTAAGGCATACCTTCCCTGATGGAAATGTGGGAGTTAGTATGACATTTTTTTGTTTCTTGGTTGGCTGGGTTTTAGGAAAATTTTTCTTGGTGCCTTAATTGAAAGGAAGAAATGCTCCTCTCTTCCAGTCTCATTTCCTTTAGTCCTCCCACTCCAAATCAGTTTTGTCACTCAGAACTGATTTTACAAGTCTTTACGAAACAATCTTTTTTTCTCCATGTCCTCCTACCACACTGATGAACATTAACAGTCTAACTTAAGCCACCACCACAGGGAACCCACAAACTCAAGTGAGCATCTTTAGCAGATACCATTTCAGGTCACTGCAAACACACTTAGCTACATACACAGTCCTCATGTATTAAATGAAATAAAAAGTAACTACAGAAGATACATTATTAATATACCTTTTATTTAATATTGATTGATATTAAAATTTTATTATTACTTTTATTAGTTTAATCAATATTTAATATTAAAATATTTTACAAATACTGGCTTCTTTGGAGTCTGAGCATAGCCTTTTCATAAACCTATCTTAGGTTAAGATCTCAGTAACAGTTACAAATCAATAATTCAGTACAAGTTTTTTCACATTTAAGGCTAAGTACATACCTCAATCTCCAACTGAGCCTGAAAAGACTTCTTTTGGAAATCCTCACTGAAAACCAAGTAATTAATTAATCGGAACAATTTCTTAAAGGTGTCCTACAGGCCCACTTGGTAAAAAAGATCTTAGTTTTTAGCATTCAGCAAAGTTTCCTGTTAAAAATAGTCCATCTTCCAGAACAGGTTCCAGTCCAAAACCAGGTCTGGCTCTAACAGCCGTTTCAACTAGGTAACAAAACTCTGGTCAACTGGCACGTCCATCCAGTGGAGGCTATTGCTGCCAGCACATGTGGTGGTGGAAGCAGGCCAGGCTGAGTGACCCTGGATACATCTCAGTCTTGCCTAATGGCAGTACTTCACCAACTTGGGTACTCCAGTCTTGGCCCTGAACTTCTCTAAAGACAAGAACTTTTTCTACCCATTACAAAATCTCTGGATCGTCATGAGCACAAGTTCTCTGCTTTCCTTTTTTCACCTGTGTATGTAGAATAGAACACTGAAAGAAATTACACCGCTGGGAATTGGTCAGAGGTTTTCTTGCATGGTGAGCCAAGACCACACGATCCATAAATTTCTTCATACTTCACCAACAGGTAAAATAATTCTGCTCTGGTTTTTTCTTCCTTATTTCCAGCTGCTAACCTTTACTAAAAACTCTACAAACTAAGACATCCCTCAGGACTCAGTTGCTCCAATTCCCCTGGAATATATTTGCCAAGAAAGGGCAGGTGGCCCAAACAGCAGTCTGGATGGAAACGTGATCAACCATATAAACATTTGGGAACCCTTGTGCCCACAAAATTGAATGGGAGCTGGCAGGTATGAGAAGGTACATTACATATCTTATTCCCATTGATAGGAAGCACATAAAACTAATTAGTTACCCATTGCAAATACATGAAAGGATGGGGCAAACATGGACTTTGCCAGAATAACAACATTCAGTGGGAAGGAGACTAAATTTACTTAAATAGCCTAGTCTGATTCTGCTGAGCCAATTGTATGTTCAAAGAGCTAAAAAATATCAGTGTGAACAGTGTTCTGTTACGCATTAACAGGAAGCAATCTATATTTGATTTTAAATTGTCATATCCCTTAGCATGCCCACTATAGGTGAAACACTGAAGAGGAGGCATAGGCAGTCCTTCAGCACCATGGTTATGACCACATCCTTCCAGCAATCAGCATGAACATGCACACAGCAAGGGTTTCTGCTTGAGGTACTGTGTGCAAAACACAGGCAGCAGATTTTCAGAGGTAATGAAGTTCAGAGAAGTTAGGGCTTCTGTCACCAAAATATTTCAGGAAATTTAATTTCTTCATATAATAGCAACAGAAATGTCACTGGCATTACTAGGGAGTGAGCAATTTACAAGGCAGGTAGACAGAACAGAGTTATACTTTTTCCCAGTACTAGCAGCAATGCTGTCACCATTTGGCACAATCCAATTGAACCTGTCATGCATACATATGGGTGTTCGTGCAAACTTTAAAAAAAGTATTGTTTGGGATTTTTCTTTTTTTTAGTTTTGTGGTTTTTAATTGGACTTACTGTTGTCTTGAAAAAATGCATGCATTCAAATTTGAGGGTTAAGCACCTTCCCAAATTAGAATTATCACTATTTAAGGAGACACAGATTGAAACATCTTTCCTGAACTTTAATTATACTGTATGATTCCTGCAAAGAACCTATTCATAGGCTGACAGATTAGATTGGAACACTGCCTGCTGGGTTTTGCTTGACGTGATGATACCCAGCAATTGGTTACTTAACCAACCCCATCAGTGTGTCCTCCACACTTGCATGTTTACATCCTTTCTTTCATTCTGGCTCAAATGTCTAATTGTTTCTGATGCCATTTTTTGCTTGTATTACAACCTGACTTGTTTTTAAAATATTTTAAGCTTGCTATAAGTACAAATACATTGCTTTTCAAAGAGGGAAAAAATATGGTTTTCTCCCTTTTTGTTCTGTTTTTCACTTTTTTTTTAATATTATACCCTTTCTAATACAACATTTATTGATTTATTTTACAGACAATTTTTCAAATCACACTTGTAATGACATTTACTTTATCCTCATATAAAGTCCCTGAATTGTTGTGACACATGAAGTTGCAGTGTGCTTCAAAGAAGTGCTTATTATGGGATGACCTGTACAAATCAGGTGAAAAGATACCTTTCTAGCCTACTCACACTCCAAATTTATCTTCAGATATCAAACCCTAATCTGGTATGTTAGATTAGTTAAGCAGCATACAAGAAAACAATACAAGAGTATTCCCATCACCAAACATTAAGCATACTAAATGGTTAAGTAGGATCATTACAGACTGTAAGCTTCTTTGCAAAAGCAACAGATACAGAGAGATTTCTTTAGAGCTTATTAAGGATGAGTCTTATTTATGTGCCCCGGATTGCTGCAGAAATCTACACTTACCATACACTGAGTCTGAGAGGAGGTCTTGATATAGACATCTAAATACCCTCTGAAGTCACAATAAGTAATGTTATAAAAAACACGTTATTAAGTTTACACATTTAATACTATATACAAAAGTACTTGTGGTAGGAACTGTACAATTTCTGAAGTAAGAACAAATACAGCTAAGGGCTAAACAATAAATTATGTTGCTTCTGAAACAGTAAAGGTCTCTTTCCTGCCTTACCTTAAATTGTGGATTAGATTTCCATCATTTTGAAGTTGTAAAACCCCAAGTACTGTGTTAATGCAATCCTAAAATCACATATAGTCCAGATGGTGCCTAACACAAAATGCCTACAAATTTGTTTTGGGTTTTGTATTTGACAGAGTAACTGCTTGTATTGTGTATTTTTCTTTATAAGCCAAGAAAAGGGCACTGATAATACTTTCACTGATTTAACCTTTCAGCCAAGTGACTGGTGTTTGCAACTGTATTCCTAGCTGGTCTCTGGTAATACCTATGGGATGCAGAGCTTACCAGTTACTTACAACACCTGCAAATTTTCAAGTTCCTATTACATTGACAAGAGGTACTGACTCTCACAGACTTTTTATTTATTTCTGCTTGACTTCATTCTAGCAATAACATTGTCATTCTCAAAATGACACTCCTTTGTTTCCAAATGGAAAAAGGATGAAAAAGGACTCCAAGAAACTGAAAGCCAAAGTCTTCCCTGTTCTGTTTGGGGCAGAACTGAACACTTCCTTAAAAAAATACCGTGAGATAAAGTATTCACCATGCTCCTCTTACATGTTGAATGGGCAAATTAACTATAAAATCAGTAAGACAGTTTTATTTCAAAAAAATTTCAGGCCTCTGATGCAGCTGAAAGCAGCTGAAGTTAGCATCAAGAATATTAGTCCCTATAGGAAAAGGCCAGGAAAAACTAGTTTTGCATTTAAAATTAAAAAAAAAGAATGAAAAATAAAGAAGTAGTATCTTTACAGTAAACATCTATTTTTTTACAACACAAACTACACTAATGAGTAATATAGCATTTTGACTACATCACTAATAGTTCAAGTGTTGTAGTCCCTGAGCCACCAGTTGGGATGGCTGGGGGACCAGGGAGCCCAGGAGCTCGGTGGTGGGTGAACTCAGAGATTTGAGACCCCCCACAAACTCAATTGGTAGGATCCCTCTCACCTGGTCTTGTGACCTGTGTGAATCAGGTCCCTCTGGCTGGTCAGCAGCCAGACGGTCACTCTAACCTTGGGTCACACTGCATTGGCCCTCAGCTGTTGTCCCTCCCCCTGTCGGTACCCCTTGATAAGAACCTGCAGGGCTGAGGCCCCCCCTCTTGCTACCTGGCCTGCTTGGGTGCTGGTCTGGAATAAACATCGGATCCCTCGCAAGAGCCATCTCTGGACTCTTTACTTCTGATACCGCTCGAGCTAGCAAGCTCTGTGTGGGCTTGGCCACGTGCCTCCATCGCACGGGTGAGAGAGAAGCTGTATGCGAGGTGCCCGGACACCGCCAGGAGTTCCTGAGCCAGGATCTCTTAGGGACAAGCTGCAGCTTCCTCCACCAGCCAAACCACCCAGCATCATTCAAGGGCACAGACAATCCCTTCCATTATATATATAATATGAAGTAAAAATTTATTTACATGGTTAAACTTCTTTTTTTTTAGTAGACAAGTTGTGTTAGCATTTTAGGTATCTTTTGCACCATTAAAATCAAAACCTAACTAACACAGTATAGGTAAGATTTTCCTTTGAGGAAGGGTATGATCAGTAAGCATCTACCTCTTTATTGACTACTTCTTCCTCAGAGTTTTCTACATCATTAGGCTGTCAAAGCAGCAAATTTATATTCTCTACTGATTAAATTGTAGCTACAGCCACTGAGCAAGATTCTTGCTCTTAACATAATAAAAATCTATCAAAGGAAATCACAGACTGATTGTTATTTGTCAATCCTACAGAATAATAAGTATCAGTTATCATCTTACTCTCAACAAACATGACAAGAAAAATACTATTCCAGCAGGATAATTTTAAAGTAAGCATTAAGGCTTTTTAAGACAGTCTGTAAGCCATTTTTTAATGTATCATTTATTTCAAAATATTTTTCTTTTTGGAAGAAAATATTTCACTAAACATTTGAGACATATAACAAATTTCCATATAGAGTGGATGAGTCAGACAGAAATTTCAGAAAGGTTATCAGATCTGATCAAAAGCCAAAATAATCTTTCACCTCCAGAAACAGAGAATTTTAAAACCTTACTGAAGCATAAATAACAGTCAATAACCAATAATCATACAACTCCACTTCACCCTATATCTAAACTAATCTTATTAAATTCATTCACTATTCAGAGTATTGCCTGCAGAAACATGGAGCAAAGTGTCCTCACTTTGTGAGAGTTCACACTTCAAGTGTTCTCACAAAACACTGCAGGCAAGTCTTTCACATATGACTTAAAAATCTTATTTATTTCTTTGTTGCATCACTGCACAGATGACAGTAAACAAAACAAAAACCACATTCACTACTCTAATGGTATTTTATCATCATCATCATCTCTGTCCTTTTGGAGAAGGTATGAATGTTGCAGCTTTCCTCAAAGATTTTATTTATGTACCATTGAATCGTGCAACATAATCCAGTTATAAACTGAAACATTGCTAAAATCTCCTTTCATAGCATAATCTCATCAATGCTCTCATGGGTGTTTCGTCACCCTTGAATCGCTGTGTTTTTCCCTAGCAAAGTACACACGGATTAATGCAAATGCTTCTCTATAAACTTGTCCTCGATGGATACTCCTCACATTCTGTAACAGTCAAAACATCTCCCTAAAGACTCTCATACTTTCTGCATTACAATACAGCCCTAACATCTTTTGGTAGTTAGAAGCACCATATTCCTTAAATATTCAGAAAGATAGGTTTTGCTTCATCTCTATTTTGCAACACACATTGCAAATAATATTATACTCCTTTGAAGTATAATGCACTTTTGAAACAGCTGTGTGCCAAACCAGTAAAGCTATGCTTGAACATAATGCTCATTTTTCATTAATTCTACTGTTGTGGAGGGTAGAATGGGATAGGAAGCAGTTGCTGTGTACAAGCTGCAGACAGTTTCTACATCATTAGAAGCTTATTTGCAAAGTCAAGAAGAAAAGGAAATGGTTTGAAGATGTAAGCCCTTCAAGTAAATATAGTGATGTACAGAACTATTGCAAAGCACGTGACAAAATGAAAATAGCAAAAGGCTCAGATTGGGCTTGGCCCTGTCCTTGTTTCAGGGACTAAGCAAAGCAATATGGACACAAGCCAGTCTGTAAGGCAGCAAATTAACACCCATTTTCATGCATCACAGGTCCCATTTCCTTTCCTAACCAGAGAAGCTTTGCAGAATGAAGGTCATGGCTCCACCTTCCCTCGTTCCAATGTCCTCATGAAATAAAAAATGCAAGTGAAATGCCATTTGGTGGTGAAGCTACAAGAGCACTTGCTTGTAACAGGGAAGATGACCTGCTCCACTATGCTGGAGCAGAACAACTGAGATCTGAGAGGAGAGGCAGAAACAGCTTTTTGTATTACAGGGATGCTCAATGACGAGTAAGAATTTTCAGTCAGAAATAAGTTGCCTTTCCCCTGCTAATTCCCCCACAGAAACCTTAGATATTCAATTTATTCCATTTATTGACGGGCATGAGCATGTTCATGCGTTCACACAATGCTGAAATGAAATGTTTGCTACTTCACTGGAAACAGAATTAACTAAACGTGGGCAGCAGGCAACACAAAGTCATTCAGGTGGGAACCGAGGTTGTTCTTTCCTCTCTCCTTCCTGAAATAAAGATTAAGTTTCTATTTCATCTCATGGAATCAGAAGGCAAATTTATTCTATTATCATTCTGTGGAATACCATTGCAATAAAGAAATCAATAGCGTAAAGAAAAGTAGTGTTTTTAATACCCATGGTTGACCAACAAAGCCTTAATGAAAGCATATGCCATCATAATTAAGCCCTTTTAGCAGCAATCATGGCCATCCTTGACTGGGTTGGACTGATCAAACTATCTAATAGAGTAAATAAGTTTTATTACCCAAGATACAGCCATTGGATTGGTGTCAGACTTATGAAAAAATATTTCAGACATCATTTCTGAGTGTGTTTACTTGGTTGGTTGCTGTGGTTCATTATTTAATTAAGAGAAACAAATTACTTAATTGAATCCCTATAAACTGATGGTTCCCAACAATTATTTAATGAAGGAGATGGAAGAAAATAATACTCTGATGCAAAAGCTAAGGGCTACATACTAAAGTGCAAAAGCAAAGACCTACATATTCAACTTTCAACAGAAAAGGTTAAGCTATACTTAAAAAATATCTATTAAATAAATAACCTATGAAGGCATAGAAATGTAAGTATTTATTATAGCTTCTTAACATTTAGTTAATCAAGTATTACAAATACATCAAGAAGTACAATTTTTTCTGGGCAGGTTAAGTCTTACTGGAAGCAAAAAGAACAAGTGTGACTCAAGAAAGAAATTTCTGCAGACTAATTAGTAAAGTCAACTGTAAAAGTTACATGTACACAAAAATATTTCATGCAGAGAAAGCTTCTTCTGGTTACTAAGAGCCCTCATGAAGACCTCTGTCCCACAGGTTTGCAGGACTTCAGAAAGTCTATCCTACACTACTCTCTCCTTACATTTTCCTCACAGAAAATCACCACTCAACTGAACAACATTTCCAGCCAAAGCAAAAGACAGGACATGCTTCAAAACAGCAGGAAACAAATCTCAAGAGCAGTGAATAAGTGCTACCCAGGAAAAACTGAGTACTTTAGTTCATAACAAAAAACTAAATCACTGAAGCCCCATCTGTTGGGAAATGCCTCAAAAATTTCACAGCAAATTGGAACTGACATTAAAATCAATTCATGACTATGAAGAACTCCGTTGGTGAATAGATGTATTTGATTTCTATTTCCTGAATTGGCATATTACTTTCAAGGGAATCTCTGAGCAAGCCTGCTAATCTCCATATGCTGACCTGAAATGAGTCAAGTTCCAGCTTTAGTCATTTACTGTAACTAAAAGTTCTTCTAAACGGACATTAGGCCATTGTTCCCCATAAAGCTCAATTCTGAAATAATTTTAGTTTTTGCAATGCTTTGATTTCAGAGTGATACCGGGAAAAACTACTATAACTGTGTAGTTCCATTAACTCTCAAAAAGCCCTCATTTTCAGCTTTTATTATGAGAATTTAAGTACAGAAATCTGC
Organism: Gymnorhina tibicen; assembly: GCA_013399875.1. NCBI lineage: Eukaryota > Metazoa > Chordata > Aves > Passeriformes > Artamidae > Gymnorhina > Gymnorhina tibicen. The sequence continues at coordinate 198,531 of VXAZ01000238.1, forward strand.
TTCAAATAGAAAGTATACACTGAACTAAACACAGATACAAACCCATCTATGCCACGGCAAAACAGAGCATCCACATTATTAATTCACCTGACTACAATACAGTCACATGCAGCAAATACCTCAGGAACCAACACTGAAATAGAGACTAATTACTACTTGTGTGAGGTAATTAAAGGTACCTGTCAATATCTTAGAGACAAGGGAGCTGAGGCAGATTAACTATTAATGGCAAATGTTAATGTCAGTTAATGTCAGTTAATGGCAAAAACCTGGTTCCCCTCCCTCATTACTGGGAACACACATATAGATGCTAGCTCCCAGTTTAGTCCTCCTGCCTGCTGAGCTTTGCCAGAGCTGTCCTGGCTCTCTCTGGCTCAGCCCCTGTGCAGGACCCTTCCTTATGATGTCTGTCTCTTAGCCTTTTATTCTCCAGATACTGACCTGTTCTGTCTAGATTTTTCACTTTTGTTTCTAGCTGCAGTCTGCCTTACTATTTGTGCTAGGTTCCAGCAACTAAACCTGGGTCTTACTCTCTTTCAGGGTCTTTTCTGTGTAAATGAAGATGGGGAAGCTGAGGGAAGTAGAGAATATCTGAAGTTAATCTAGCATTGACAAATAAAACTGTTTAGCACCAATATTCAGACGAAAATGGCAAAGGTGGAAAAGGCTTCCTGAACAAAGTTGATTCATCCACAAAAAATAGTAATTAAAAAGGAAACCCAGAAACTATTCATACATAAAGGATTACTCAGAGATGTTTCAGCTCTCCTATTTGTCTTAGTCAGACAATCTGATGTAGACTTAGCTCATTCTGTTCAGACAATGAAAGTTCCCAATGTACTCAGGTTATACTTCAGATTTGTAGTATATTAAGCCATAGAAATACACAATCTTAGGATCATTTATGTTGGAAAAGACCTTGCAGGTCATCGAGTCCAACCATAAACCTAACACTGACAAGTCCACCACTAAATCATGTCCCTAAGCACCACATCAACACATCTTTTAAATACCTCCAGAAATGGTGACTCATCAGCTTCCCTGGGCAGCCTGTTCCAACACTTGACAAACTTTTCACTGAAAAAATTTTTCCTAATATCCAATCTAAACCTCCCCTGGTGCATCTTGAGGCCATTTCCTTTTGTCCTATCACTTGTTACATGGGAGAAGAGACCAAAACCCACCTCACTATAACCTGCTTTCAGGTTCCAGTTCACAAGTTTGTCTCTTCCCAGATAAGTATTTATTGCCTTAGATTCCATTAGGTGTTCCAGTGTCTTTTTTCTTTTGGTCTGGCATTTTCAGCTTGCTCCAATACTTTAAAGAAGCCAGTGTTTACTGCAGTAGGCATCTTTACATACCAGAAATTCAACAGCATGTGTCCTATCATTTGGTTGTAAGGCGATAGTGCATATACAGAGTTCATGACTCTTTAATCCTAAATTGTCTGCTTCCCAGTACCAGATACTATCAGGTATTTTCTAAAAATACCTGAAAAAGCAAGAAAGGGCATTTTGCTCTCACACTGAAAACTTGTCCATAACCTAGTAAAAATCAGAACAGCCCAGCAAAACTGTCCACCTGTATAAAGCAGTTCAGAATGCATAGCTCACTTCAGATATCGTTAAGTTGTACTTTTAGTTTCTAGATGGTAAAATTATCAAAATAAAATTTTGGCATGTATCACGTCAAACTTATTTTCTTTAATAAAAAAGTATTTATCTAAATTGCTGCATTTATCTGAATTTGCTGCATTTTACAAAAAGTGTGCAAGAAGCATACAAATGTCAGCCATTTATAAAGAAGTCAACATTATGTCCCACATCAAACCAAATGAAAACAAGTGTTTATAAAACAAGTCTATCAGATACATTCACATTTTGTATGCAAATATCACACAAGTAAAAGTAACTCAAATCTACATTAGGATTCAAGAGTCAAATGTTACTTTTTCACCAGAAGACATTCAGACCAGTATTTGTGCATGTTCACAATTTCATTTCACTGTTCCATTAACCCTGCAGCACTGTGCCTTATTTCAGTAGTCGCAAGCAATGCTGCAACTCATCATATTGTAAGTGTAAGAGAATCCCAACTCATTTGTTATTACTCTTTATCCTATTCATTGAATGCTGCAACACCCAGTGGAATACAGGTATGATGTGATATTATTGTACCATCTCGAGACATGTAAGGACAAGCTGAAGCACACATATATTTACTGGTTTTAACACTTGAAGTTACAATCTTACTAACTTTATCTTTTCATTAAAAAAAAAAAAAAAAAAAGAGAGAGGGAGAATTTAAAACACCCCAACCGACCAAAAGTGAAGCTGATAAACCATTTCTTGTCCTATCCAAATCCTTCAACAGTTGAAGTACGGGGTGCACAAATCCAGATGTACTGTCAAAGTCCATCCACAAAGGAAAAGAAAATCTCGCATATCCCTATTTCTGGCAAATGATAATACAGGAAAGTTAACCAAAACTTTTTCATGAGAAAACTTTATTCCTGATACATAGACAAAAGAAATTGAAATGGGTATTGCACTTTCTGGGAGAGGCTTGTGAACAAGAACTCTCATTTTTATTTGCTTTTTCCTACCAGTCAAAAAACATAATCTAACTTCCCAGGTGTCTGAAGTACTGCTAATATACATTTCATGGTTGGATAAACATAAAAATGCCTACATAAACAGGCAAAAATATGAGCTGAAAAATGCTACTGTCACCAGCAGAGCTAAGTCTCACCCAAAAGACAGATACAAGGTTTCTAAAAATTTTAATCTTTCAAAAACTAAAGAAACATAAATTCACAAGTAAGTTTGACCATGCAATATATTTGAAGAATTATTCAAAGAAATATTGAAGAATAATTTTCAACAAACACAAAAAATATCTTGAGGTTTTGAAATGAGTATAAAGGGTTATTTTTATTTCTTTTCATGTGTTACAGTGAAAAAAAGTTGAGTTTTTTTTAATATTTGTGTACTTTCTGGTGCTATACTCAGATGAACAGTGATTATGTACAAGCAAAGGATCAAAAATCAAAGCAATAAACACTTGAACAGAACACGCTCTACCCTTTCCCTACGGAAACATTATTGAAAACAAATAGGAATGTATATAATTTCAAAGTTTATTCATAATGCTGAGCTTCAAAGCTTAAAAAGCCCCAAACTCACAATGCTGTGGAAAATACAAGTACACTATAATACCATTAGGAAGACTTACTTGGAAACTGAAATGCAGTAGTAATTTTCTTGTTGAACACACATGATTTATGTGCACAGAGATTCTGTCTCTTGTGATTACTGGAATGTAGTCCCACAAAATGCCAGAGACACTATGTTTTCCTCCATGAGCTTCTTGTGGCGTGGAGACAAACTGAGTTCAATCCACACCATGAACTGTGCAGAGCGATGTTGTGCAAGCATGGATATCTGAACAAAAAACCTGGGAACTTATTCTAGGTTATGAATACAAACAGAATGAGGAACTTCCAACAATCCTACCTGTAAACTGGACTAATAAACTAATTCTCCCAGAAGGAAAATTCCAGGATCTAAAGATAATCAAATTAAGCCATCTGGCATAGAAACAGAGGAAAATTATGGACCTATAAGGGGCTTGGGAGAAGTGGGGGGTGTACTGGCTTGGGGTTTTTTTTGCTTTAAGATACATCTTCTGCTGGCATTAATTCCTCAAAAGAGTGGACATTTATAAAGAGCTTGGTTTATTAATATCGGCAGGATTTTCTGCATTGGCAGCTGTTGTACCTCCTTCAGTGTTACTCCTAGCATTTCCTTCTTTGCAATGTCACCACTGAATGTTGAAGGAAAAATCTTAGAAGTGGACAGGTGTGGCGATCAGCTTCAGTGAGCAACCAGGGAGAGACTGCTCATGGAAGAATGAGGTTTATCTGAAATACAAGACTCAGAATGTGGTTTCTCTGCAGAGACAGGAATGGCATCCTGTTGACAAGGCATGCACAGGAGAACTACAGATGGCTAACCTGGGTAAAACTTCTGCAAAAATGACAGTAAAACACATTCTGTTTAAAAATGGAGTATGGTTGCCACGATATAGGTATGAATTTAAAAGGAGGAAATAAAAAACGCGTAAGAGTGTGTCCAGGTACAGGTTTTACGTGAAAGAAACCTCTTGATATGCTAAAACATACATGCAGGAAAAATAACTTCAACATTTCATTTCATTCCTGAAGTTATCTGAGCTTCCAGAGGCTGCAAACATTCTGCTTACATTCTGCTTGGTCACTGTCAAAGCTAACAGTTTCCATTTTTTACAAGACTCTATTTTTCAAAGATGCTTTACCTTATCTTCTATGCTAGACAAACTGACACATCACAAAACACTCTGTCACAAAGGACAAGCAGGAACACCTCTTGAACAGGTCTTGGGCACAACCTCTTGAACAGGTCTTGGGCACATTTTCTCTGGCTAAGCAGTGCATTCAGAAATCCAACCTGTTTTTGCACTGTGTGAGCAGAGCAAAAGCTTGGGAGAGGGAGTCTAAAGACAACACACTAAGGAGATCTGGAAAGGCAGAGCAGTGAAAACTGCCTGGGTCAAATTACCACTCTGCACAGCAGAGCAACTAAAACAGCAATGGTATTCTAAGGCAGCAGAGCTTGGTGTACTGCTTCAACAACTTGCTGTTGAGCTTATCAATGTCAATCAGATCATCCATGATCTTATGCTACATCCAGGCAAGGCTGTAATTCCACTCAGTATTGGTATTCCAGCAGATTTTCCAGGGTAAGCCTATGAGGTGTTACCTTAATTTATGCATTCATTCACTGGCTAATATGGGGAGGAGAATCTATTTTAACCTCTGTTGGCTGCCGTGATGTGTCACAGCCACCAGTACAGCACGACAGCACTCTGAGAGGCAGCAAATGGTACTCTTAGCGAAGGGATAAACTGCTACTTCAAAAGCAAAGTATCTGAGAATAAGGGCCAACCTGACACCTCTCTTAAGAATAGGATTAATGCCTGCGCAGACAGCCTTCTGCAGACACAAGGCAGCTTAAGAGCCATTCAGCGTGCTCATCACCAGTACACTGCTACATAACACAACAGACAACTTTGATTCAGCTTAATGAATGCAATGTTGAGCCACATATTTCAGCGGGTGTGAATTACGTGCAGAATCAACTTCAGTTTTTTCCTTTTAGCTCTAAAACCAGGGACCACAGCAATTCCAAAATACTGATCTTGATGAAATCAAACCACAGACTGAAAATTCGGTTTAAGAGTCAGATTAAATAAAAAAAAAGACAACAATTGTTATTGAAGTGTATTATATGTAAAGACAGAGTAATGTAAAGGTAGTTGGGAGGACAATTTGCCTCTTTGTCACTCTGCAGAATGTGAATTTCTATTTGCAACATGGAAATAAATTATCCCAAAATATCTCTCTCATAAATCACAATTTACTCTTTTCACATTGCTTTGTAGAAACCAAAATAACTGTGAAAATGTTCAAAGCAACTGATAAAGATTCACAATACCTTTAAAATGGGCTGTAGGGAGTTTTGACTGAGACAGTGAAGTATCAGGGACAAACATGAAACAGATTACACTGCATAGTCTTTGTAGAAACTGAGCTTCCAGACAGCTTCGATGGTAACCTCCCTCACCTACTCTGCACTCCAGCTCTTTCATGCAGCCTTCGCAACTTAAGGCTTCCCAACATTTCATCTGCGCTGATTCAACTTTGATTAGCTGGGATTCAAATCTCTTTTGCTGAAAAACGTAAAAGTGGAATGAACCCATTTGATGCAATATCAAATCTGTCTCTTGGTTCATTTTTGTTCTTGGACATAAAATAAATATTTTGTGAAAGAGCCTAAATGGTCAAGATGAACATCTGAAAGAAGCCAGAGTCAAACTTTCATTGCTATTTCTCTGCTAATAAATTATTTACAAGAACAGAATGTCGAATAGTACACAAAAATACATTAGACAACTTCTCACCTGTGCTTTAGTTGGGTTGACAAGCAGTTTCGAAAGGACCACTTACAGTATAACCAGGAAATACGGAGAATAAGATTAGAGCAGAAGAAAGGAACTGGTAATTGTGAGTTAAGGATAATATTATCTTAGTGTATGAAGGGACCACATGACTGCCTCTGATTTATACCCTAACAATGTCCCTTAAGCAATTATTGGTGCATACAAATGGATGCAGGATTAAGTCCTTACGTTCAGCCACACTGGTGAGGAAGGAAGCCAGGCAGGCAGCAGTGAAGTTAGGACCAGTGATGTGCCCTGACACTTCCCAGCTGTGCTCAAGCTGGCTGGATGCAGAGGGAGGCGCAGCCAGCAGAGCCACTGCTGGCACAAAAGCCCTGGCGCCAGCAGTGTCCCCAACACAGCTCCCACCAGATGGCTTCCCTCTCATTCCCAAGGTGTGGCTGGGAAGGCAGCAGGGCAGTGGCAGCACATGCTACTCTCCTGGTACAGCTGCTCATGCCACCTGCAAACTCACAGTAACACAGCTGCCACCACCACCACCTCTGCCACATACCAGCCCCTTCCTAAAATACTGCCTTTCTAGTGTCAGTTTACGTCCCACTTCCCTTATCACACCTAGCACTTCATCTGACCCTTTGGGACTACATAAGTCAACAACATCAAATCAGTAAAAAAGTATTGTAATTAAGGGAAGTGAATAAATAGGGCTGAAGCCCTTCTTGGGGACATATTGCAAGAGAATGTAAAATAAAAACAAAAAAAATCAGTTTTTAATGCTCACAAGCACATTATATGCAGAGATTTAATGTTTATCAAAGTAGAAGATCTGCAGGAGAAGAACATCTGGTCACTAGCTGTGGCAAGGAGAATTTCTTCCACAGTGCTGTCCAAAGTGTACTAAGGCCCATCACTTCAAGTTTCACTTTTCATTAAGCAAATGAAGTTCATCTCTGTGATTAAAAAAAAAAAAAAATTGAAGAAGAGCTTACTAAGGCTGCAGGCAATAAAGGAAGACTTTCCTGAATGGCAGCATTCTCTCAGTGTGCCAGAAGAATCCTTGCCAGGAATCACCAAGTTCACCAGATGTTCACAACAAAGGAGAAGAAACAGGAACTATGATCGAGGGAGTCTCTCGAGGGTGGAAGCCCATCCATCACACATGCATTTCTACATTTCTATTCACTGTCACTTTTTTTTTTTCCTTTTTCACCCATACTCACAGTGCCCACTACACATAATTTTTTACTGTCTGAGTAGTTCTATATTGCAGTCTGGTCGGGCTGAAAACATCCATTTAACAATCTTTGATGAGATGAAGCTCTTCAATGAGCTTGGTTGCTCACTATTTCACAGTTACATCTGTGAAAGCACATCTGAAACACTGCCATACCATGACGTACCAAAGAACCTTTTTTCAGCCATGACCATTTCCACGACTGCAAACATACAAGAACAAAAGCCAAATTGAAAGGAGAGAGAGAAACAATGTTAAGTTGCAATAAATGAGTAAAGGAAGAAAAATAAGTAAATAAAACCACTTACACCAGTAACACCAAAGAAAATTTAGGCAAAAAAATAGTAAGATACCTATGGAAGATGGGGAGGGGTGAGAAAAGCATAAATTGCATTGCAAGTATAAAAAATAAAGAGAAGTAAGAAGGTAGGCTTTAAACTGTATACAAACAATGTGTTTGCAAAGATAGACAAGTATAGATAAACTAGGTATTGATGAATAAAATTACCACCACAAGAGGAAGAATTAATTACTTAAAATGATGACACTTTAGGCATTACTAGAATTTAAAAAATAACCTTTATACTTAACAAATATGGTCAATTATAATGTAAGTACTCCAGGACATCTGAAACTAATCAGGAATAATTGCCTGTGCTGGTAAGATTCCAGTTCAGAAAGCAGTGGTCAGGTGGAAGAACCCTTTCAGAGTCTGGCACTAAGAGTGCAAGTTCCATTTTCACTACAGAATGCAAATTCAGCTCAACCATACTACTTGTTCCAGTATTTGAGGTGAGATTTCCATAGTTAAGGCTTCATTCTTCAATTATAGAAGCTTACTCAACCTCATCAGTCATGAGATCTATCAAAAATATATTTTATTAGTCCCTCTATGGAAACTGACAGCAGGGATAGAACAGATTGTGACTTCTTGAAAGGCTGGACGAGGTTATCTTTCAAGGCTGCTCCTAACCTTCCATGATCCTGTGATGCTCTGCTCTTGTATGCAATTCTGATTGTTCTCAGATCCTAATGGCCCATAGTCCAGAGCAGCACATCTGACATTATGGGCACAAACTGGGCAGCAGGGTACAGAGTACCACTATTGCACACTATGTGTGATATCTTAGTGCCACTTAATAATGTATTAACTAATGGTCAGGAAGTCGTAAGAGGAATCCCAGTAAATTCCTCCAGCTGAGGACAAAAATCAAACAGAAAGGTTTTGATCAACCTTAATCTGTTTTAGTGTGGATTTTTTTTAAATTACCGAGATCAATATTGCTCAGCTTCATATTTGCATTTCAGCTGTTTTACACCCTAAGCTAGATTTCACAGAATAAGTCTGTATTTTCCAAAAAGGTAATTACCCACATCAACCAATGAATGCTCATTACAGTCAAAGATGGAACAATATGCTTGCTTTGTAAAAATGTGCTTTGTTTTCTTTTCAAAGAAAATATTTGCCTAATAATTCCAAGGAAAAGGAAGAGTGTAAAACTGTTACTACAGTTAATGCAGTTATAATTCAATTTAGTCTTAGCCTTCGGCATAAGTGTTAATATGTTCTATCCTCTTATTCATAAAGCTACCACTGGAAATTATATCACAGAGAATTATACATTCCCTGTAGCAATGCTCTTGGCTTCAGACCCAATGAACTCAGTTTATCTTTTTTCATTGAGTTCCAAATTTATTAGACATACCTCACTATTTTCACTTGTGATATAAACTTGTCTGACTGGTCTCCCAGCTCTAGAGTAGTGATTTGTCAACCTTTAGTAAATGAAAGTTGCTTTAGCAAATAAAAGTTGCTCTGCTTGGCTGATACCACCAGATGAAGTAATTTTTTTTTTTGTCTAGTTGAACATAAAGCACCCTGAGTATACCGAATATAAAGCACACATCCACTAGAAGAGGATGAAAAATGTAAGAAAGATAAACAATGTAATCAGCAAGCCAGGTTACTCGTGAAGACATAAAAGAGATGTAAATCCACCACTGTGTTTTAGTACTGAACATGAATTTTAAAAAAGTCTGCTTGCTGAAAAAAGGTATTTTTTAAATTACATGGATGTGCTTACAAGATTTTCTGCACACTGATCCTGCTGTTTGTTCAGAACTAGCCTTCCAGATTAGCAGTCTTAGAATGTACGAAAAGAGTGCATGTGATCACATTCCTCATGTGATCACATTCCTCACGTCATTCTGCTACAAACTTGCATTCAGTTCTTACACAGCACTTAAACAGCCAAGGTGAATTACGTATCTGTCAGATTTCTCTTTTGCTTTACCCCAGCCTTAGGATATATTAAGGTATTTCCCTTCTTTGTAGGATATGAAAAGCCTCTGAAGCACATACTGTACTGACATATATGGTTTTGCACTTCCAAAAATGCCTGTGAACAAATGTTTTTCAGCACTCCTAAGTCCAATTCAGCTAAAGCTCACAGTTTCCTGGGGATCCATAGCATGCATGCACTAATATTTTGCCAGGAGCAAAATTGTACTAGAATTTATCACTGTGAAATTTTAGTCTTTTTATAGAAAATACACTCAGCTAGACAAAATCATTTCACACCTTTCATTTGAACAGAAACCAACAGAAGTATTAAGCCAGTTTACAAATTGTGCCGATTTTGCCAGCAATGAGATGTTTTCCCCTCATTTCTAAGGGCAATTTGTTTAACACAGTTTAAAAATGCAGGTCTGAATGCTACATTAAATTTTCAAGAGCACTGCATGGAAATGGGGGGATCTGAGCAACTCTAAGAACTTCTGCTCCCCAAAAATGCAGGGGGAATAAACTAACTTTGTTATAGAATTCCTTGGAGGGTTAGGTATCACAAAAAAAAAAAAAAAAAAAAAGAAAAAAAGGAAACCAAGCAGAAACAATAAAAACTCATTAGTGAAAAAAAATTTCAATTCCAATCAGTAAGTAAAATGTTTCAAGTACAATCCCCTGTTACTACCACAGGAATGAGAGAGTACAAAGCAACTCTTTCTTTCTGCAAGAGAGACAAATGTTTACTATTCTTTCAAAGACTGGAAATCTGGCATGGGAAAGGAACATATGCCATAGGAAAATAAAAAGTTAAAATGGTAATAAATATTTAAACACAAATAGGGGTTCTGGAATTTATCCCTGTGCATTTGAGTCAGTTTGCAGGGCTCCCCTGTGACTTTGGACATTTTGTTGGGCAGCTCTTGGTTCACAGCTTCTAAGCTCCAATTTGCTTTAATCTTTGTGATTGAATAATGATGAACTGCGGAGCCTGGAACTATGTAGAAGCCTTTCATCCATCCACCCAGTTTCTCTGCAAAATGCCTTCTGCCACTGATCACTGTTTCTCTTAGCCCATTTGTTGAACACTAAAGTAAATTTCACAGTCCCCCAGCCATAATTTAAAAAGTACTCAGACAAATTAATGGAAGCCTATGTCTCACATCCCCATCTATGTTAATGAACTGCCTTTCCCAGTTGTATCATAATTACCAATTTGGCCAAAATAAGCTTTAACTAGGACTCACAATACATTTTCTATAAACTCACAATTGTATTCTGAAATACAACACAGTAGGCCAAACATCCAGAGAGTAACAGAAAACCAAAGGACATGTTGGCATAGAGGTGATTGGTTTTTAATTTGATTGCCTAGGAAAATGAAGTTTCTGTTATCATGCTGCATATATATGCTCACACAAGGGTGAAGGGTGGGAAACACTTGCATGTCTGAAGCTTTTACATGTCTGCTTCTTCCCCATACCAAATTGCAGCAAAATGTGTCATACAAGGAGCTGTACTGACCATAAAAGTTCGTAAAGGTTTTGTGCAAACACATAGCTGGATAACACAGTCTCCACTATTAATCCAACTGGCAATTAACACATCCACCTGGGATGTGCTTTTATTCTTGATAGGTAACATACCAACCTCAAAGTAAAGCAGAGACAAATCTTTCCTAACGGGCATCTGTTGTGTACAAGGATAGCAAAACATAAATTATAAGTGGTTTAATGTCTCCTATCAGCAATTAATACATTTGCTTGCTGATTCACCTTACAGAATGAGTAGCTGCTGAGGTGCTGTGGGACAGAACAGACAGAATCACTATGGGCAGTTCTCCTCTCTCTATTTTAAAGGGATAACTCTCTTAGACTGTTAGTACTATGCTATTTACACAGTACTTTCCATCAATCCTACATGCACATGCCTCATACATTAGAGGCCTTGCCAGAACATGAGTATTTAGTAAGATGATGAAGTCATCCTAGCCCCTTCTGGTTTCTTATCAAAGCATCTGACTCTTACTAACAGTAATTTCATTTCTGTAATCTAGTATCGTTCCCTCAAAATCTCCTGCCTCAACAAAACAAACAAACAAACAAACAAACAAACAAATGCAAATAACAGCAAAGCAGGAATTCAGGAGTTCATGTTGCAGAAGTGTGTGTGATCTCAAAGTCCATGTTCTGGCCAATGCTAAAGCCAGAGGCCTGTGCTACCATAAGCCTGCCTAGAGCAAAGTTAAGCAAATGTTAATAACTGGTTTGACAGTGTTTTCTAGGTGGCTTCATACTAGGTTATCTTTCCACTTTCATTCAAATTGTTTCTATATTTCCGTTTTATTTTAATTATTGTGATAACAGGAAAAATGTAATGTCATAACAACTTCATATACAGATTTGCCCATTTGCCCACATAGCAGTTTTAAAATTAAATACTAAGGTAGGAAAAGATTTTTTATTTTAAGTCAGAATTTGAGAAGTAGCATGGGCTACTTTCCCATCTGTTCAGCTGTTTTTTTAAATACAAACAAAAATGCAATTTATTTGGGAATGTATAGCTTTCTAAATAATAGTCACCTATTTCCTTTTACAGTGCTGTAGTAGAAAAATAAAATATTTATTTAGCAGTTGTGGCTCTATTCACAGAAAGAATGGTTGTAGACAGATTCCTTCAAGTGTTTATTATACTACATGAATTCTAAGACTTCCAAGTGTTCAATTGTTACAATGCATCAGCTAAGACAGAGACTGGAAAATGAGCAAATATTACTTTATTACAAATTTAATTGATGTCAAGAATAGATTTAGGCAAATCCATGTGTCCACAAAGTATGAATTTAAGCTAAATGAGATAAATGAACCAAAAGAAATTTCTGCACAAGTCTATGTGATGATCACAGAGTAAATCCAGTTCAGAGTTCCAGTTCACGGTTGAGACCCTGCTCTTTTCCGTACACTTGACATTACCAAACTGAAAAAAGTAGGTTTAAATTAAAACTTACAGTTTTGAAATTTTCTTAAACTTCAGTACCAAAAATTTTACACAGAGAAAAGCTTGATGTAAAATTCTACATTATATGTAAGACAATCTGAAAAAAATCGTGACAGACCAGTTTAACCACCAGCTGTTCACACAGCTTCTGACCAGCCTACAAACCACACCCACTCACTTCAGTTAAGGTTCACCACTCCTTTCTTCCAGCAGTACAGTTGTTTGCTATGTTATTTTTGGATTACAAACTCTGAGGAAGAGAGTATGCAGTATAATGAAAGACCAAGATCTGTTTTCCAAGGGGGGAAGGCAGGTCAGCTCTGCAGTCATCCAGCACTGCCCACTCGTTGGAATGCTCATTGCCCACTCCAACATTTCATGAGCATGATGGTGACTCAGAGAGGAGCCAGTGAACACCAGAATCCATATCTTCTTTTTGGGTCTCCCTACACTTCACATCTTCACAGACTGGGCTCAACAGCCAGACCTGTCTTCACTAATTCACTGCATTTTTTAATTCACTGTACATTCAAACAGACACGGGTAATTTCTCTTGATCAAGCTGTTCATTCTTAAGTCCTTTTCCTGTATTTTTAAACTAAACTCTTGACACTTTGAATTTTCTGTTGCTGAACAAATGGAAACTGATCTAAGTCCAAGGACCCTAACACCTATCACTGCCACAACTGCCATCAAATGCTGAAGATTCCTCTGTAAAGAAAACAGGGATGTCTCATCAAGCTGAAAGTAAATTTCCAGGTAATCTGCCCTTTTCTGTTATGTACTGCCTAAAGGCAGATGTCTAAAAACATTCACATCAAGCATCTGCAATTTCACCAAAGAAACGTATATTAAATAGTTCAAAATTAAGTAGTCAAGTGTAGTTATTGAAACAAGAAACACTATTTTCATGCCCTGAGCCACGATATATTAATACACAGCAATATACAATCAATAAATATTATTACTGAATTAACAGGACAAAAATGTGAAAAAAGGAAAAATTTCCATTATTAAAAGAAATAGGCATTAAGATCTCACTGAATTATATAAAGCTATTCCTACAAAACTATTGAAAATGAACCTCTGAAAAAAACTTCTCATTTAGTCATGAAATCAGTTCCAGATGGAAACCATCTGCAAGCATCCTAGTAGAAGTTAAGATGACAACAGAATGTTATAAAGGCAGATTTTCAAGCAGAGCATTTTTACTTTCATAAGGGACCGAAAAACATGTATTGTGGAAATTTCAGGCAATTCAGACAGTGATGGGCTGGTGGCAAGAACAAAAGCCTCAGTAAGCTGCTAAATACAGCGCCTAATGCTTGGCTTTACTAAACAAAATCCTTGAAAACAAAAGAGAGGTTCAGTTTGATGTGAGGGAGGAAGAACTAGCAGACGCATGTAAAGAGAAGATTTAACAGGCCAGGAAGATGATCCTCACTTGTACTTCTGAATAGATTTGAGAAGGGTATGCAGACTGGGAAAGATTATCTGAAAGAGTGTCAATCCCTGTACAAGCACAGGCCAGTCTCTACTTTATGTAGCTGTAATAGAAGCCACAAGAACATCCAGCCAGGTAATATGGCTGCTGTCATGATCAAAGATGGTTTCATTACAAATTTCCAAAATCCAGGGCTATCAAGGCTGAAAAACACATAGTGTATCGCATTTGACACACATATGATATTTATCTACTACAGACATTTATCTACTTTGAACACATGTATACACACAAATATGTGTAAAACATACTGTCAAGCTATAAGCCAGTAAAGGATACAACAGAAATACTGCGGGGGGGAAATCAGAAGTGTGAAGCTCTAACTAGGAACCATCCTCAGAAGTAACAGAATGAGCTGTTCTCAAATTACCAATTTGGTGTTCCCTTCAAGGAAAAACTGGCTGAAAAGCAAAAATCATGCCTTATGGCTATTTAAAAGAAATATATTCTCTGTATGTATGTATCAGTAACCAGAAATAGAAACAAATGTTAATCCTGAAGTTTTACAGATGAGTAGATAAATCTTTTCTATCACGTCACTTCTATCACTTTATCTCAAAGAGGTGCCATCTATGCTCACTGCTGTACATACAAACAACAAAGAAACATTCCCCACGCACCACTTCTTCCCTGAATGATGTACTTTTATATCACTGTATCACACCGTTACAGGATTAGTATGCTGAAGATCTCACAGGCCTCCTGAAAGCAAGTCTCAGAACTACGAATCTCATAAATACCCGTGACTAATCACATGCTGCCCTGTAAAATACCAACCAAGAAGATGGTCAGGAAAAACCTAATGCATAGCCTTCCTGGTGCTGACTGATTGCAAACACAGGAGCTACTGGCATGATGGGCTACAACATGCAACATAGGAGATAGGAAAGGACATCAGTAATGGCTGTGAGGAGAAACAGAGCCCAAGCTTTTTGGGGCAAAACATCCACCCCAAATGTGGGGTTTCCCACAAGCAACCACCTGCAGCACGTTCACTGACCTGTAGCAGAAATACTGTGTCCAAGCTTTTAATAGGAGCACTTCAGCAAGGCCTTACATACTGGGTAGCTACTCAGACAGAAGGGACCATCATACAACTAATTTCACACTTCAGAAGCTGCCTTGAGTATTTCAGTAAATCAAAGGCTTCCCAGACTGATGAAAACCAAGCATGCAGTGGAAAAACATCCTCCCCATGGCTGAGGAAGAGCTGATTCAGTCACACACCATGCCTGTCCTGCTCTTGCAAAACACCTGCACTCTTCTTCCAAGTAACTGTAGGCAGACTGCTATGGAGATCAGCAATACAACTGCCACAAGGATTACACCAAGAACCACTTGTCTGCACAGAGAACAACATACAGTGTCTCCTTTCCAGCAGCTACAGGACTGAGAAGCCTCCTGATTGTGAGTAGCAATACCCTTCACTTTAGATATCTGCTGCATGTAACACACAAAGCTATTTTTATAAATTACTGCTTCATAGATTTTTACTTCCCAATATTTTAGAGTTTTAAACGTCATTCTGAAGATTTGATTTGCAGACTCTAGAGAAACCCTCATCCTAAATTGAAGGCTGCCTAGATATGACTGTCGTGGTTTAACACTTGCCAAATGCCAGGCACCCACGAAAGCTGCTCACTCATCCTCCTCTGCCACAGCTGGGCAGAGGAGAGAGAAAACAATTAACAAAGGCTTCATGAGTTGAGATAAGGACCAGAAGAAAACACTCCAACAGCAAAACAGGCTCAACTTAGAGGTACAAAGTGAATTTACTACTAACAACAGTCAGAGAAGGATAATGAGAAGTAAAATAAGCCCTTAAAACACCTTTTCCCCCCAGCCCCCCTCTTTCCCACCAACAGCGCAAGGAGACAGGGCCATGGGGATTTTGGTCAGTTCATCACTGAAATTTTCTTCTGCTGCTCTGGGAGAGGAGTCCTTCCCTGTGAGGCCGTGGGGTCCCTCCCACAGGAGACAGCTCTCTGCAAACTTCTCCAGTGTGGTGCCAATCTCACAAACAGCAGTCCTTCCAAAACTGCTGCATCATGGGTCTCTCTTCCACGGGGTGCAGTCGTCCAAGGACAGGCTGCTCCAGCCTGGAAGCAGGGCCCTCTCTCTCTACCGGGTCTTCCACTGGATCACAGCCTCCTCCAGGCACCCACCTGCTCTGGCGTGGGCACCTCCCCCATGGGCTGTGGGTGGATCTCTGCATTTCCTGTGGATCCCCATGGGCTGCAGGGGCACAGCTGCTTCACCATGGTCTGCACCACGGCCTGCAGAGGAATCTCTGCTCCAGTGCCTGGAGCACCTCCGCCCCCTCCTTCTCCACTGACCTTGGTGTCGCCGTGTTGTTTCCCTCACATGTTCTCACCTCCTCCTCTTCTCTGGCTAGAAAAAAACCTTTGTCCCCTTTGTTTTGATTCTTCTTAAATATGTCATCGCAGAGGCGTTACCAGCCTCTCTCATTAGCCCAGTTCTGGCCAGCAGCATGTCCATCTTCAGAGCCATCAGCCATTGGCTCTGCCGGACATGGTGGAAGCTTCCAGCAGCTTCTCACAGAAGCCACCTCTGTGCCCACCCCCCGCCCCCCCCACTACCAAAAACCAGGCTGTGCAAAACCAACACAGTGTGCCATTGGTACATACAGTTATTCCCAGTCTAGAGCACTCGCTATGCTGGATAAATTTGCATAGTCTGAAACTAAAAAGTCAAACACTGCCCCTAATCTTCACCTCGAATGGGCCCCAGAGTGTGAAAACAATTGGCTTGTATTAGAGACCATAATTTTGTTGTCTAGCATTACACTGTAGTACTTAAAAGAATGTTTTCAGGTTGTTTATCATGATTTCTAAATGCAACAGTGTATTTCAGATGTGTGGTAGTAAGAAAATCTTTCAAATAAAAGACGGTATTAATGTAATTTGACCTTCTTTTTAAGCTAACAAAAAGCTTTGACAAACAGATGGGTTTTGACCATAGGTTTTGAACACACAGCAGGACAGTCTAAACACTCATAGGTTACTACTACGTGGTGTATTTTTTAAAAATGAAGGACTGGCTTTTCCCACAGTAGCATCTCCAGCTATTTACATGCCATAAACCTTCAGAAAGTGACATTTAGCCGTAATTGAAGAACTTCAAAGTACTTCACAGTTTTTGTGAGCTTCTGAGCAGAGATTTTTTAAGCACTTTAAATGCCTCCAGAGAGAGGTATTATATGTAGGAAGATTTAAGATACTTGTTACCATCCAGAAAAGACAATTCAGCTGCCATAAAATGAGGAATGTAAGTTAAGCTCGTATATTGCTTTGTAACTGAAGTAATATTGACACTTCATCCATGAAAACAACCTCCTTCTCATCTACTTTCTCTGAAGCAGAATTAGTATTTAGAAGGCACAGAATCTTATTTTTGTATTTTTCCAGCTGCCCCTAGAGGTGCTTACAGCTGTATTTTCCAGATCTACTTGCTGGAAAATAAGGTGCCCAGACAACTTTCCTACAGAAATTAGAATTGTGAAATTAGGTTCGTAACTCCACACTCTCCACCGACTTCGGAACACTGTAGAGTCTATTATAAAAACAGGTATGTGTAGGAAGCCAAATTTATTGCAAAATTCATCTTAAGACAGAGGTACATGTATGTTCATGTACTGCAGATCAAAAAGAATGAGAAATCCTGATGATGCCGCTTTTGTGTCTCTCCTAACATGAGACTACACAAGAACCTCAACAGTTTCCTTGTTGCTTCTTGTGCTCTTGGAGGCCAGCCTCAGATAGCCCGAAAAACCAGAGCATCTCAACTACAGCCACAGATGTACCTGCAGAAGGGAGAAGTCCATCTAAGGATGCAACTGAATTCCTGTACATCAGCTCCTGCTTTAATTACGGGGAATTCATGAAACTTTTGGAGAACAATGGCATGAATACAGCCGTACCCAGACATTTCTCATATGGAGAGGAAATATGTTTCTGGTAGAATTCTTCACAAGCAGCAGGTCTGTATTTCAAGGATGCAATTCTGAAGATGACTAAACAATTGCAGTCTCGGAAAGCACCACTTTCCCCTCAAAAACACGGACAGAAACTCCCTCATCAAAGATCTTGCTTCTGTCCTTCTGGCAGTTCTCTCTCTGCTTTGTCTAGAAATGCAACTACTCACCTTTTCCTCTTTTCAAGGGTCATATATATCCTCTTTATCACAGCATAAAGAATGAAAAAGCAAACCCACTATATTTTTCTGCCTTCTTTCATGCAGTCTGGCTAGATCTTTATGACCCCAGCTACTTGTGATCTCAGGCTCACAGTTCCACAGCCATCAAAAACCTGTAGAGAAGGCATACAGCTGTATACACATAGTGGTCAGTACTACCATGCAGTAGCTAGCAGAGAAAATGTTACATCTTTTTATACTCCTGAGACTAAATGTAAGATGCTGCATAATGTTCTTGTAATTTTCCAAAAGGGAACTGATGCCCAAATATTTTACATCTCATTTCCCAAAATGTTGGGGTTTTTTTCCACAAAACATGCCTTTGCTGCAGTTAGACAAATACAGCTAATATATAATAGTAAAGAGTTAACTGTAAAAGCAAAAATCAAGGCTCATTTCAAAGAGAAAAAGTCATGGATTCAGTCCTGTAAACACAAGGTTTAGAATTATATATTAATCTCAATAAAGAGTTTTACACAGACACACAGAAGCACAGCACAAAAAAACCCTGCAGAATCTTAGACCTGAGAAAACAATCAATTCAGTGTAAGATGTATCACATGAGGGATAAATGCTTGAGATTAACCTTGAGATTTTCATTTCAGAAAGAAGTATTGTAGCATCATGAAGAGGTTAAAAAAAGGCAGTAAGATGTACATGAAAGGGCACGTTGTACAGGAGCGTAGTGACAAATGGCAGTATCAAATCACTGTTAACAACTGGATTTCTCCAGTTAATTAAATTAATCAAAGCATGCAATGAATACTCTTTGCTCCACCTATGAAAAATCAGAAGGTTTAGGGTTTTTCTAAACTAACAAGAAAACTTTGCAAACGTAAATAACATTGAAAACATGGAGAATCAGTAAGATCAGATCTCCCTTTGGAGGTTAAATAGGTTATTTCATGTAGTGGAAAGAAAAGCTGATGAATAAAACAGATTATTAAACTAAAATGTAAGCAATTTTAATTAAGACATCCCAAGGAAACAGCCCAGATAACATCAAAACTGCATAAGACAGTTAAGTTGTAAAAAGAAGCATATGATGAACTATTACTACAAATGCTTAAGAATTAATTAGCTGAAAGACTAATGACACAGTGTAGAAAGAAATTATCTACTTGTGTATTCATTATCCAGGAAGGTCCTTTCTTATCTCAGTGAGCTAAAATAAAATGAGAGGTGATCATCATCAGATGCTGTCATGATTTCTATACACTTTGCTTGGAACCGCCTCTAGCACAGTTGTAGTATGCTTCCTCCAATAAAACTCTTTCACCAATGTCACTGTATTTGACAGAGAAGTTGCTCCAGCTGAAAAAGCATCAGAGTTGCTATTTTTGCATTTAGGTTAATGGAGTTGCTTAGTTTGGGGAGAGAGAGCCCTGCCAAGAGCTGCACCCCTGGAAGGGCCCTATCTTGCCCCGTTCATAACATGTCAACCACGCCAGCTCCTCAGCACTGTAACCCCAGTTTGCTCTTGCATCCATTTCTCCAGCTGATTTTGAAAAGACTACTTCTATGTTTTACCTTTTTATCTTTTACATTTTACCTTTGCATTTTGCGTCCATAAAGATGTTTCATAAAAAAGTAAAACACATAACTCACAGAATGAGAACAAAGGCACTCCAGACATTAAAACCAGTAGAGACACAGATCTGATGCTGACTTTTACTCAACTCCTATCTTCAGTGAGGAACTCTATACATGCATCAGTGCGTGTTCTGTTTCTTGTAAACAACTGCATTGCACTGACCCAACTCTTATACTGTCACATAAATGTTTGCCATTTAATAACCAACTAAAACAGTTGTGAGAAGAACTGTTTGTGAATTCTGCTGCATTCAGGGACATACAGCTGCGATACCAACTGGTAATGGATACAGGCAGACAGCTGTGAGTGATGAAACCTAGAGCTGCAAGACAACTGTAGAGCTGATGATTTTCCTCTCCTTTTCCACTTGAAAAAATCTGATTAGCATAGATTAGTTCTCAAAGGCTGTTTATAATATATATAAAATTATAGGAGAGAGAGAGCAAAGAGTCCTCTTTCAAGCACAATTCTAATGACTTTACTTCTTCAGGGGTCAAAAGCAAGTCAAAGAAAATCAATGTCCATTTGTGTTGTTGGAGCTGAAACATACAGTTCATTATTCACAACTGTTAAAAAGTCAATCAAAACATTTTGCCATATAGAGAAACTAGAAAAAGCTATCTCGCATAATTATGAATGAAGATATATTTAGCATAGCAAATGCAAAATAGCAAAGCATTTCAGAAACAATTCTGTAATTAAGAATCAGTGCTTTATATTATGGCAAATATTAACAGCTATGTTAAGTATGAATATCAAATTCTTAAAAGATTTTAAAATATTCCCTAGTTCTTAGTATTATACCTATTGAAATCAATTGACATTTTCACACTAAATTCAATAAAAATAGCAAAATAGTCTTTACACCAAGAAAGAATCAGATCATATGATTACTATCACTCATGATAGTCTGTCATTTGTAAAAGACAATGAAATTCCCTTTAGTTTTTGACAGAAAGTGGAAGAAATATGAATGTCATAAACAGCACTCCCATTCTCACTTCTTTATGGTTAGCTGTATTTTAAATAAATTTAATATAAAAATTGTAGGGGGAAAAAGCATGTGTTTTATTTTATTCAAACAACCTTTACTCACACTTAAATCTGAGTTTATTTGAATAATTTGACCAAAAGCAATATAAAATTTACTTAAAATGCCATTTCTGACATCTTCAACACGAAACCAAGTACACTGTTCACTATTTGAAAAAACACATTGAGAATGAGCAAAAAATATAATAAAGCCAAACTTTAGAATAATCCGATTAATAAACTGTTCCTCCTCTGATGTTATCTCAGAAGCTCCAAGCAATGAACACTTCAGAAGTGCTTGATGTTTACCAGCTTTAAAAGCACACCTTTGAATCAAAATCTCAACCAACCAAGGAACGAACACCCAAATCTAAGAGGAAGGAACAAACTTCATAGAAAAAAATTTAAAATTCATCCTTGTTTCAGATGATAACCACTTGTGGAATTGAGCAAACAATCAATTGCACCCACGGCATCTCTGAAGCCGTGAGTTCTTTCACAGACTCAGTATCCATGCCAGTGTTAAAGCAGTAAAACGTCAGTGCCTTCACCTCAACCACATCTGACACGGGAATTTCAGTGGCTGTTGAAAAGCACCCTGTGAGCACCAGTGTGGTACTTTCACTCTGTTCCAAGTTTTATTCCACACTGAAAACATCCACTGCCACCATCAGGGCATGACTGTTTCCGCTGTGCTCAGTTCCTGGCATGGGGAACCTCCTGCTTTTCACAGTGGAACGTACAGCACAGCCATTCATAAACCATCCATTTCTTATCTCTGAAGTGCCTGAGTGGCACAGCAAACTGTGTCCAGCAGTATCATTTATCCATGTTCTGGCCTCACGTGCAAAACCTTAATTCCATTTTTTAGAACATTTATGTTTAAATAAATAAATAAATAAATTACATATATTTATATATGTAAGTCAAAACTATTACTACTCTCACGTAAGTATCACAGTGAAGAACTTTTATGGTTTTGCCCAACATTACCCAAAATAAACTGGAGAACGAATCATAAAATTAATTTCATCCCATACACTCTTCTTGATTAGTTTTCCTCTACTCATTACTTTAATAAATTGAAGAGAGCAAGTCCCCAGGAAACAACCCAGCCCTTGGCTGCTGCACCACCGGATTCATCACACAACACAGCGTTCCACCTCTTTTGGCCAATTCGAGATAATTACTGAAGATAAGGCTTACAGTCCCAAATGACAGTGACAGACACAGCTGAAGTGTGCAGTGGAAAAAAGCTTTGTTTCTGTATGACATAGCTCCTCTTCTTCATAAGGGGTAGACACATCACCTACTAAATCAATCTCTCAAGACTAAATCAATCTCTCAAGAAGAGTAATAATTTCCTCCTTGGATAATTAAAGATATGTGTGAATTTCCCTGGCTGTGTCTCCACTGCATTCCCTGGTGTTGATTATAGCTGTATCTTTGAGACATGACCTGTTTTGAGTTCTGGGTTTTTTGGTTTTTTTAATGTATGCTTTCTCTCTTTCCTCTGATCTGCAACAGGAATGCAGAAAATCTAAGTTGGCCACCTCAACGGTAAAGCTTTCTGATTCTTCCAGTTATGTCAGATAAAACTCCAAGCAAATACAGAAGTTTATCTTCACAGTCTGCCACTGTGAGCCAGGGTCACAGCATACTGCCAGAGGGACATGTTGATGTAGCAGACTCATACTGGGATTCAACCCAACCACATTCAGGCCTCTCTCTCTGGAAACCTGAACTGAAAGCACACCCATGCAAAGTGCCAAGAAACACGTCACATTAAATCCATTTGATGTTTCTTATCATTCACCACAACTCTTCAGCTTTTTAACAATGAATGCAAGCAGACCTGGTGATGACTACCAGGAAGAAATACTGACAGCTCAGGCACAAGGACCAGTGCTAAGTTACAAGCATGAAGAAATGGTACTTATTTGAGCACTTCCGAGGGAAGAACTGAGAGCAGACTACAGCTCTTGTTTTGTCATAATATTCAATCTAAGATGAATAAATAGAAATGACAAACTCAACTGGGTTGGGCTGACTAGAAAAATCATGTTTAACTGCTGGTGTTTTTAATTTTGCTTACAGGTCTTTCTGTCAGTTCATGAAAGCTATGCCCAACAAGCCAAAAAGCATGTCTGAGCAAACATGAAAAAGATCAGGAATGAAAAATAATTTCTGAGCTTGCCCTGAAATTTCTGAATCACGGTCAACAGTCTTCTCTATTAAAGAAATTCACATAGAATTAAAACAAAAATGCATACTATAAAGTTGAATATAGTGTACTTTGGAAATCTCCAATTCAGAAGATACAAGCCAAGCAGGATACAAAACATTAAGCAGGATTCTAAAATAGCCTTACAGTGAAGTGTAGCCACTCCTGAATTTTTAAAATTCAGAATTACACACATTTTAAAATAAAGTATAAATATGCAGGAAGGCTTGCTGACAAATACCAACTAAAAGATAATGTGTGAAGATAAAGGAGGTTGATTAATATCTTAGAAGTGAATGTTTTCAATGATGTCTTTAAAGACCTCAAGTCTTACCTGCCCCTTTCTTTTCAAGTTTCTAACAGAAAAAGCAACATTTATTTTTTTTCCTCTCAGACCTTGTGAAAACTCGGTTCTTTAGCCACGTAAAAGAGGAAAAATTTGACTGTAAGTGAAAGTCTAGAGCACCACGTTCTTTAATTCAGTGATGGGGACCTTCATTAGATTATCTCATAGCTATGGGACAAGACATTGCAAAAACCAAATGATAAATCATTAAATTATGTTTTCTTCCTCTCCAGGCAAAGAGTGAGTATAGCATTAGATTAGTTTGAAGGACTAAAAAGGAAGAAGAGGGGTCTGCAATATGCATCAGAAGTGACAAAGATAATACAATTTTTAAACCCTGTTTATTTATATAATCAGGCATAAGCACTTACTTATGCTAATTGTGGAAACCCCGAATGTAATACATAGCCCAAATGAATTCCAGATCAGTGCATGCTTCAGTGTTTCATGATCTCCCTTGCACATGCCTAGTGAAAGCCTGCCACTCTGCAACAGAGGAAGGAATTACTACAATAGAATCATAGGCAGAGTTTGCCAAAAACTATATATTTTTTAATATGAGACAGAATAAGCTGAGCGTTTTAAGTAACGGATAGGTTTGCATCCCACTGTCCAGCAGCAGTTATTCTAATTGTATTTCACAGCATCGTCAGAGAGTCAGAAACATGCACAAACCACAGGAACATTCTCCATAAACTGCACTGAAACAAATGACACTCCCTTCAGCCAGTTTACCCTCAGTAATCTCCATCCACCGTTACAGGAAAGGATTCGTTTATCTTTCACCTATAAACTTTTGTTAGTTACATGTTCATCATCCCAACATTTTTTAATCTTATCATGTCAATCTTGCAACTACGTAAAAATGTGTATTTCAGTGCATATATAGATCTCTTGCTGCTAACAACTCAAAGTGCATTAACCTGGGAAGCCTTGAGATTGCCACACACACCCACACACTTCTTTCAGTAGAGATTTCACTGATTGGAAAAGGAAATATCCCAAACTCAACAGACATTTCACACACAGTGGCATTTCTGCAGAAACATATGTTTCCAACACTGCAACTTTGACTTTCATCACTATTAGCAAGTTATTTTCCCAAGTTATTTCCTACACACATACCATGCCCAGTGCCCCTGCTGAAACTACCACATTCACTGGAACTGACTGAGCTCCTAATGAAACATCAGAGCTTAGCTATAAATCTGTGTAAATACTTCTATTCTATGCTGCTTTCATGTTAGAATACAACATGCATCAAGGTCACTGTAACAGATTGCGGTTTTCCGGCTCATAGAGAAGACACTGAGGAAATCAGTAAGAGCAAACTTAATTAAACAGTGTCTAAAGTTCTGCCTTCTCTCAAACCTGCCCAGAATTCACATGTCTATTCTCTGCATTTCAGAGTCAGGTCTTTTCATAGGTACGGGAAGGCAGGCAGCTTAGCCTAAACGCTATCACTGCTGAAAGGTGAACAGAATTCGTTCTTTGCAGTGTGACAGGTCTGTTCTGAGCTCTCCGAGTTTTTAGCTAGAGATTACAGCCCCATGGGCCTCTTCCTTTGAAGTAGAGTTCCTCTGAGAGCAGAATTAGTCCCCTGCCTACAACCTGTCCTCCATACACTGAAATAAATTACAGTCAACTTTTCGTTTCATTGCCATGTCAAGTATAGCAATAAATATCCACAGGCTAAAAGTAAGCAAACAAACAAGGCTGGACAAACCATAACCTCACAGCAAGAGCAGCCCAAAGAAAATCACCAGGCAGGGCACAAGAAAGTTAAAGGCATAAAAATCAAAACTCTGGGTTCACTATCTGAATCCGTAAATCCGTATGAAAGGCTAACACGCATGTTGCTTCTCTCCCACAAGAAGCACTGATGGAAAGCAATTAAGGGACTCCTACAATTTAGTTACAGCTCAGCGAAGAGGAGAAGGCATTTTCCATTATGAAATGCCTGTAAGAAGGCATCATCTTTTACAGTTGCAGAAGTGGGAAGAGCTGGGACACGGAGCTTCCTTCCCGGCTATGCACCGGAGCACTGCACCAGCGGGATGCCCGCGGCGGACTCCGGCGGAGTTAGAGTGGGGCTCCCCTGCAATCCCGGCCACCAACCCCCCGCACCTCAATCCCCGAGAACTGCCGCTGGCGCCGCCGACCATCCTGCCTCCGAACCGGGAGCAAGCGACCAGCTGCTGCTGCAAAAAAAAAAGTCACTCGAGACGAAGGGAACGCAGCGAAAAGAAAGCAAGCGCTTACTTGCCTATACAGCACCGCCGGACGACCTCCTCGCAGCTGCTGAAACGCTGTGCCGCTCGTCCTCCTCCCACCGCTCCGTGCTAGTTCCAAAATAATTCCTCCGGGCGCCGGCACATCCCCGGGCTCAGCCGAGGAGCGCAGGGAGCCCGGCCGCCTCGCCCCCCCGCCCGGTGCCCATGGTGTCAGCCACAGCCCCGGCAACTCGCGCTCCTTCCCGCCGGCGCTACCTCGGGGCGGGCTGCCGGCTAACACGGCATCGCACCCCGGCCGCCGCCGCCGGCTCGAACTCCGCCGCCGCGCTGAGGGGGAGCGTGGGGCTCCCCGCGCCCTTCCCAGAGACGGAGCGGGGGCGCCGGGCGGGGGCGTGCGGGGAGCAGCGCCGCCCCTCCGCGGCGGCGAGCGGCCAGGCGAGGNCGCTGCCGGCGCCACCAGATCCGGTGACGCGCAGCCCTCCCCCGGGCCGGCCCCCGAGCCGGAGAGGGGCGAGCGGTCGGCCAGGCGGGAGCCGCTTCCCGTGGGCAGCCGGAGGGTGAGCTGGGACCACCGGGGGAGCGCGACCCCCGGGGCGCAGGGACAGCGCGGTCCCGGGGGCGGCGCCGGAGTTGCCGGGCCGCCGGGGGGAGGTGGTGTTCCCCCGGGCCGCGGGAGAGCCCGCTCGCCCGGAGCCCGCGGAGCTCTCGCCGGTCCTGGGGAGCTGCGGCTGCCCGCTCACCCCGTGCCCTGGCAGAAAAGTTATCCGTCCCACTCCCGCCTCACTGAGCCTCCGCTTCTGCTCGGCTGCCCGGGCTGCCGTTTCTGCCGGCTGTGTGACTGGGTCTCGGCTGGCCGCTCGCCAGACGGAACGCACATCGACCCCCCCATGTTGGGAAGAAATTTGGTGACGGTTCTATCACTTTGCCTGGCTGGCTTGGCGCGGCAGCGGCGCTGCCTTCTCCACGCCCCGTCTCCCAGTCTCTAACCCGGAGGACGGCTCTGCGGCGCCCACCGCCACCGGCGCACAGCCAGCACCGCTCTTCCGGGCTGCCTCGGACAAAGAGGGGGCCCAACGGGAGCAAAAGAAGTGAGGGACAAGCTCCCCTGTGCCTCCCGAAAGCCCTGCATGATCCTCGCCCTCCGGCTCCGCACGCTCGTGCTTCTAGCTGCGCACACGGCGCCCTGCAAGAGATCCTCCGCAGGCATGGCCCTTCCCGTCGGACAGCGCTGCAATGACACGCTATAACGCAGCAATCAGTCACTTACACAGGCACACCCATATATATAATACATATATATGTATATACATGTAGGAACACACCCCCATACCCACAGGCGGCCGCCGCGGGGAAGCCGCATCTCCCCGCGGGACGGGGCCGCCAGAAATCGACCTGCCTCGGCGAAGGCAGAGGGGCAGGAGGAGAATTAAGGCAGCAGGAAAAAGCAAGAGAGAGCCCGAGGGGAACCGCCACCTGAGCCGCCCCTCGGCACCGCGCTCCCCTTCGCTGGCTGCGGGCTCCCCGTGGCGGGTGCCGGCAGCCGGGCTCGCCGCCCGCCGGCGCTGCGGGGAGCTGCGGGCAGGGAATCCCGCGGAGCCTCTGCGCCTTCTTGGTGTGGAGGAGAGCCCAGCCGTGGTGGGGCTTTTGCTAAACTGGGAGTGGGGGGAGCAGCAGTGGCCTCACCTGCAACCTCTGGGGCCCCTTCCAGCCCTTGGGAATGTTTTTCTTCAGTTAAGATGAGGATGTCAGGGAGGGTGGTCACAACTAAAAGTCCGCTAAAAGGAGATTAAGTTTTGCTTTTCTGTAGCTCCTCCGACAGCCCTTTTCCCTTCAACTTGTTTAGGCTTCTTGTTATGAAAAGTGGTTTTCACGGGCATCTTACAGTTAAGGGCTTTTCTTCAACCAAGCTGGCACAAACAAAAATGTTTCTATTCCTTATGCTCTCCTTTTATAAATATTACCTTCAGTAATGTGAAGTGAGCTATTGAGGGGGGAAAGAATTTAAAAAGACAGCAAGCTAAATGCAAAGCTAATGGAGTTGCTCTGAAGAATACAGCTAACTGTTGGGTTGATAAATGCATTAGATAATACAGTGATAGGTTTCATGCCTAATTGAACACATTTGTACTTCAGTTCTCATCTTGAGATACAGATCTTTATCTTTCCTTGTTTCGTAGTATTGAATTGATGTCAACAGAGTTCTTGATAGCTACAAACTAACCAAGCTATCTGTCCTGTTGTGGTTCTACTGAAAGATTGAATGGTTTGAACTGACAGTTCTGACAAGACTGAAAAAATAAATGATTAAAACTATACATATATTAGGGCTGGGATGGTTGAAATACACGTCTAAGAATTGAAATAAGTGAAATGTAATGAACCAAAAACTAATCAAAGACAGAAGTGGAACTGTAACCCTTTTTGCTCATGCCCTGCTGAGAAAGTCAACACCCTAGAGAGCAGTTTTTAAACAAAGTGGAAACAAATAGTATTTTATGATCTTTTAATTACTTTGTCTAGAGTCAGTCCCACACTCAAATTCCAACAGGGACAACCTCCTCAGTTTTCAGTATCGAAGTCATCTTCATATACCGCTCTTAAACCTGGTCGAGATTAATCAGTACATATCCTATTCCCTCATCTGTAGGAAGATTTGTCATCTTTCATGGAGGCCTCTCGTTTCATTCTTTGTGTGATGATGAAGACTAGGATAGCTCAAGCAAGCAAGAAAGTTTCATTTCAGAAGAGGAAGCTGTTGTATTTTAGTGCAGTATCTTTCAAACTATTCCTACATTTTTTAAAATACGTGTATGTTGCAAGTTTCATTATCACTAAGAATATGCTGAAAATGAAGTCTACCAAACCAGGTGAAAAAAGTGTATTTTTTTATAATTATGAAACACATGACTGTATGAAATATGTGTGTTCCAGTTTTACACACAATTAGAAGGTTACATCTGTGTTGTATTTTTGCTTCAGGCAGCACAAACACAAGATTTTTACATATACAGAAATCAGATGTCAGATAAATTTAAGAAGTAGTCAACAACGCGAAGCAACATTTATAGTCAGAGTGGGTGAGCCAGAATGGTTTTTGTGTAGTATGGAGAATGTTAATTAAGAAATTTCACATAATAAGCGGATGGTAGATTGGGTTCTGTTTTAGATTCTGCAGCTTCAGCAGGTTGGCACCACTCAAGTCACCAACAAGGATGGAGCGACAAAGGAGGAACAGCATTAAAAATGGAAGAAAGAGAGGCTAAGTATGAAGATAAATTGTCATTGTTTAAAAAATATGAGAATAAAAGGAAGAATGTCACCCACCAAGCAAGCGACATCCTTTGTAAAACTGTATTGACTACCTATCCGCAAGAGATCATTTGTCTTCTTTTCTCT
Source organism: Gymnorhina tibicen (assembly GCA_013399875.1). Lineage (NCBI taxonomy): Eukaryota > Metazoa > Chordata > Aves > Passeriformes > Artamidae > Gymnorhina > Gymnorhina tibicen. The sequence continues at coordinate 227,591 of VXAZ01000238.1, forward strand.
TAGCAAAATTACTACAGCTTCCAATATCTTTTTTTTTTTCTACTGAAAGTATAGCTCACTTTGATTGTGGGCAGGGATTCTGACATTTGGCAGCCAAATACTGGTGCGTATGTCTGTCACACATAAGCCTCACTGTGAAAGTGCTGGAAAATAAAGAGCAGAGAACTCAGGCTTTGAAAAAGTGCATGGGAAAAGAAACCACCAGTAGTAGTGGACAAGTAAGATGAATACCTAAGAAAGACGTTAAGATGCTTTGGGAAATAGAGACTGTTTTTTGTCCAACCTCACTGCAACATTAGATTTTCCATTCATGTAGCAGGTCCTACCACCTCAGGAACATATAATGGCTGATGGGTTATTCATTGATTCTGTGAGAATATAATTAATCTATTTTCAATATCCACTTTTGGAAAAGATAGGCAGAGTAGCAAATGTAACACCATCAAGGATAAGTGTCACACTTTATAGAAAGTAGATCACAAGATCATATATAAGCACCTTGATACTTCCTATATTGAGGTACAAATGAAGAGCACATTCCTAATTTCTGATTATATCATTTTTGTTATAATTTCCATTCACAGACCGGTAATAATCCACTTAACTATGTCAAAAAAAGTCTATGAACAGATTCCCTCTCATTTCCCAACAATTAGTCTAAACTAAGCTTCACAAAAATACTCCATTTGCCGGTATCTGGCACCCTTATATAAAGTAACATGTCATTTGTCACCATGGCTTGTAATCTGAAAATATGACTGGGGAAATGATGGAGACCAAAATAGCCTTTTACAGTCTGTAGGTGGCCAAAAAATTCTGCAGCTATATTCCATAATATTCCTTGCTGCTGTGATTTGTTTCTCAAGAGCTCTTGTCAATCCACTTAAAACTCTCACTCACACAGGCCCAAAGAGAGGCATGGGTGTTTGTTCAAACTACAACCAAATATACATTAAAATCCCTATTTTCACATGTAAACAGGATATTACCAATTCCATAAATTCTACATGAATTTTTACTTTGAAATTCTGGGCTTTTCAAATCATCTCAAGGCTTGGAGAATTTAAACCCATATACATTGAAACCTACCAGCAGAGAATCTCCAGCAAAACTGGGAAATTCATAGTCTTAATATCATTCCTTAATCCCACATTTTACATGCAGCCTGTATATCATATTCAGTACTGTTATTATTTATGGTAGCCTATAATTGGCTTGCATCTCATTAATGGGTATTTTTAACTTAGAAGAGAATTTGGATAAAATTGTAACAAAGGATTGTAACTACTTTCAAGGAAACTATCAGCATTATCTGCCTTAGTAATTAATTTATTAAAATCAACTATCACAAATTAAAAGGGACAAGTAACAAATCATAGGCTATAAATAGTAGAATCTAAGAAAACTATGAATTCTCTTTTTCTGTTTTATGCTTAACAAAAAAAAAATTACCTTTTCATTCTCACAATTATCCTATTTCTTCACCAAAAGGAGATCAATTCCCCTATGTGCATTTAAAAATCAATTGTACACATTGCAAGGTTTGAAAATATTTTTTTTTCCATTTGGAAGAAAAAAAACTCATAAAAACATAATTTGAAAATAACTAATGTATATTCTGTAGGATTTACAAGTCTCCATAAGAAAACTAAAATATAAAATATTACCAAGGATGGGAAAGAATTTGTTTCTGTTCTCTTCACAATTTTTGAAGTTGTATTTAAAAGATGAGACAGCATTAATTCAAATCTGGGATGTAATTTTCAGACAATTTAATTGTTTAAAGCATTTTGAAATATATGTGGGTGCAGCTATAGTTTATAAAAATGATTGGTATGTTCCTGGCATTAAGGATCATTTGTATATACTTGAGGCAATTTTTGTGGATGGAAGTCTCAGCCCAAGAGTTGAAGCCACTTTGCGAAGTGTGGCTTAGGTGCACAATTATACCAGTTACAGATACTCCCTTGCAGATGGGTATTAGCACATGGTCTGCCCAGCATCTCCAACCTAGCCCAGGAGTGTGCCTGTGGGAGGATGAAGAGAGCAAGGACTATTTAATCAGTAAATGCATTCAGATGGATCAGGTTTTTTTCACATTTGTAGCTCCCAGGGAGAAGAGATAAAAAGAAGCTGCTTCCACAGCTGCCAAAGTGGAGGGGTGGTTCTGCCCATGGATGAATGAGGCAAGCCTTCCCCCCTGGAGCCACCACAGCATCCCTCCAAACCTTCAACAGAAAGGGCAACTGCTTCAGCTCAGATTTTTCTCCTCAGTTCCACAACAGTAGTGTAGTGCTCTGTGAATGAATTCAGTGCTAGCTGCAAATATAAGAAATGGTAGCTGTACTGCAGAGAAGGGGATGTAGGTGTCTCTTGGTGTGGGTGTCCTAGGTTACAATATAGATGTATTTAAGTATTCTATTATCACCAGCTGTGGGCCGTTAGCCGTTATCGCCTGCTAATGACCCACCCCTGATAACAGACAATGGGCCATCAAGAAACCCCCACATGACTCATGGACTTATCTCATCCTACTGTGAGATGCTCCACCCAGGAGGGAGGAGCCAAGCATTCCCACCTGGATATAACCTGCCCTCAGAACTGCCTAACTTAGCCCTGTCTATGGGGTTAGCAGAGGACAAAGCTGCCACTGGACCTTCAGCTGGAGACTTTCCATAGGATCATCACTCCAACTGAGCTACTTCATCTGGACTGCTACCACCACTCTAACAGGGTGTCAGGTTGTATCTGACTTTGTCAGTGCCTCTCCTTATATTATTTCATTTGTTTCTAATTTTATTTTCCCATTAATTTAAATCCTGACTTGTAATCTCCCACTGGTTTGTTTTCAAACCAACACAGTGGGGAACATGCTAGTGTATGTATGCTGAACACTGTGTGCTGATACCCAATGCATATGAAAAAGAACCTGGCCTACTTGGACCTTCCTGTAAAAGCAAAGTGGTTTTCTGTCATAATGCATGAGGGTTGCATGCATGACCTGCACCTAACCCTAGGGAAACCATCTGGGCTGTAGTAGCTGTACCATTTTCTGTTGTTTCTTGCAGAAACTGACTCCAGGTAAGAACCGTGTGACTTCACTGCATGAATGAGTCAAATACTCCAGATCTTTTGCTGCTGACTGAATAGGAATTGCTTTTCCATCAGTCTTGAAGTTTTAGGGGTTTTCCGGCCTCTCCCAGACATGGATTAAGAGCTCAACAGCTGTGAAATAGTTCCCAACATCACCGTGTGCTTCTTCCACCACTCTTGATGCCATCCACTGAACATGGACATGGTTCTTACTCCCACAGCTCCCAGTATTTCTGTTTTGTAGAGCTCTGTGACTCTGGTCTTTGCTCAGCCCCCATCTCATGTTCCACAGCCCTTTCTTCTCAGCACAGCCTGTCCCTGCCTTTAGGCCATCTTGCTTAGCTGACTGTCAGAAAGGGTACTATTTGCCACCTGAGTGTTTTTCCATGGTTTCCAGGGACCAAAATAGAGATAAAGGACAATAGTAGAAATGCAATTAAAAACACACTTTTGGTTTGGTTATTGTTTTTCTTTTTAAGCAGTCTACTTTCAGTCACAGTAAACTAATGTCAACTTCCATGCTTCAGTCTGACATGAATTACATAACTAGCAGAGCTTTATATGGGTCCTATATCCATTCCTTGGAAGAAGCACACTTGTGGACTCCTCTGCCTCGATGTGCTGCTCCAGAATTGCAGCTGAGGGATTTGTAGGACATACACCTTCCTTCAGGGTGTCATGGTGCTGCGAGACTCAATGGTCCCTGGGGAGCAGGCTGGTATAGTGACAAAGCCAGGTCCAAGGTCAAGGTGGGAAAAGAGACTCACAGATCAGGGTCTTTGTGGATGATTCAAACAGAAAATACGGTTCACATGTACTGCACCTCTTTAATTCTGAAGTAAATCTACTCCGAGACATCCCTATCACAAAGGTTTTCTCTCCTGTAGATGTGTGCCAGATTATCTCTCATTACAAAAACATGAAGGCACCAAGCTGAAGCTTCAGCTCTGATACAGCATTTCCCATGAGTTGTTGATTCCAAGGCAAAGCAAGCCCTCATGCAATTCCAGCACTCTTCTGCTCACAGATAGAAAAAACTACCCACAGCCTCTCATTTGGAAGTCATGAACAGGGTTTTTTTAATTAGTATAAGAAACGCACAATTTTTTTCTAATTTTTATACAGGGCAGAACATTTTGTCATGGTACCTTTGAAGTGTTCCTACTGAGAGGCATTTAGCAGCAAGGAAACCAAGGAATGAATTTGGATTATCCACATCTACTTGTATTTTACAGTAATAATCTGTCTTCCAAGTATTATCTCTCTGTAAGTATTATATATCTTTAATATTTTTTTTCACAGAAATAAAATAAGGGATGGAATAAATGTGGCGGGTTTTTTCAAGTTATAGGTGAGAACTGCTAAAACTAAGAGTGACATCTGCATCCTCTGAGTCTCGTATCAGTGCTCTGGTCTTGCTGCTTACATTATCCTCCCCTTTCCTGGAGGAAACTCCCCTGACCCAGGCCATTGCAGGAAAGCCTTAGTCACTCTTTCCGACAAGAAAGAAACAAAGTAATGTATTATATATAAATTTAACCAATCATTTTAGCAATTCCTTAACAAAAGGAGGGAAAATAAATTCAAAATTGCAAAAAAAATTGCAAAAAAAATTGCAAAAAAAATTTGCAGAATTATAGCCTGAAAATCTTGATACTGCATTTAATAATCCATTTTCTCTAAAAACAGCATAGATCCTATATTCTTTTCTTGATGACATGGAAGTTGTTCAGATGATCAACTTCTCTCTGAATCTCAATTGCTGACTTTTGCAAGTGTTCCTGTTGTGCCCAGTAGCTATCATTAGCTCATAAAGGCACTTTTCTTTCTTTTGTTACGAATGTGTGTAAAAATAATTAATTTTTTCTGTTCTGTACATATTTAATTATTTTATTAGATTGTGTTATCACAATGAAATGTTGACTGAGGAAAAAACTAAGTGCTATTTAAATAAACCGAATTAAATTATTTATTAATTTCAAAATAGTAACTTTACTCTTAAGTATATTCTGAATCTGTTTCTCCCTTAGTAATACCTCACATAAATGATCTGATATTATCTGCAGATGTGATGAAAATAGCCATAATTTAATATGTACTCAAATATTAATTGCAGCTTGCTCATGATGAAAACAAACCACTTGTCAATATGTAATAGCTGAACACTCTAGTTTTTATAGGTTAATTAGCCTTCAACATGGGTCTCAGCTTTAAAAAAAAAAAGAAAAGAGTAGGCATGCATCTCAAAGCATCTTTTTTTTCACTGCACACTTTGTTTGGAGACCAAGTATAAATGGGTCACAGATCTATCACAGAGTTATTAAATTATTAGGAAAACCCATCATGGGTAGGTTTGCAGGGCTATGAAATAAATATGAATTCCTGTCTTTTTTTTCAAAGTGGCGGTTGTCAGTGAGTTAGATTTTTATGCCAACACTATTGTGAATGCTTTAAAGAAGTGTTAACTTTGTCTTTTATTTAATTTTAAAGGAAAATATTGAGTTAACATTTGGGATTAACATTTGCTTCCCACTTTTGATTAATAGCTTATAAAGGAAACAAACATAAAACCACAGAATTTGCATGAACTTTCATAAAAAGGTAGCAGAGTTTTAAATATATATACAATGCATGCATTTTAGAAATTAAATCTTTGTGGAATTTGTAAGTTATCTAGGAAAAGAAATGGGGAGAAAGTACATTTTTATTTGGTAGGAAGTGCTGTGGTGTTGATAAAATATCTCAAAATTTTCCAGAGAAATAAAAATTCAGAAAAGCTGCCTTAACATCTCCCTTAACATCAGTGGAAAAGTTTATAATGTTTTCTTCTTTAATTCAAATTACTTCAAATTTCACTATACTGAAGTAACCAGATAAAAATTTTGTATTTTCTGTTCTGATAATATCCCTTTGTTTTGATGCTTACTTCAAAACACAATTCTGTCAGTCTGAGTTGGTGCCACTGTGGCTCCTCACCAAAAAGATAAATGATAAATTTATAAATTTTATAAATGATAAATTTGGTAAATTGGCTTTTCTGCAACAGAAGAATTATATCAAAATAAACAAACAAACACCCTCCCCCCCCCAAAAAAAAAAAAATGGACTAATTCTGTTTTTAGAAAAAAAAATCTGGGTACCAGTTTATGTACTGCTCATGCAAGGTGTTTTGACTGATTGACATCTGAAACCAAGATAGTATTGATGGGTGTTGATCTATATCAAAGCTTCTCTGTGCCCTTGTATCAAACTGAAAACTGGAACAATCTCATGCAGCAGAGCTCCCATACAGGAGTTGATGTACAGTTGCCAACAGCCAAATAATTTGCTTTCAACACCTGTGCTGATTAGTTTTAGAGGCTTTACATTAGCGTGCTGACTCTCTCTCTGCTCTGAGAAAAGATTATTCACCTGAAGCTATTTCATTGAGAAAGAGACACATTTTGACAGACTGCAATACTGAGGAAAAAAAGGAGCCAAAGCTGAAATATGGCAATTGTCATTATAAAGCTTATTTCTGATAAAAAGAGAGGGGTTCACGTACGTAACCTATTCTTCATGTTCTTTCTGATACATCAGGCAAAAGATTCTGTCCGGCTTTTATGGTTTTCTTGTCTAAATTATGAGTTTTGCTTTTGGCTTCCTTTGGTCATGAAATGGTTTAATGCTCTTGTATCACAGAGGAGAATCACTTAGGAGATACTCCACAGTCTCTTGTGATTAAGTACCCTATTAAAACTACAACCCAGACATGAAGATCCTGTGGAGAGACTCTAAAGGCCAACATTTGGAGTTTAAAAGGGTCTTAGAAAACCTCTTACGTCTGTCTGGCAAACTCAGATTTATTCACATCGACCCTCCTGAACTTGATATTCTAGAGTGAGCAATAATCCAAGATCTTTCATGAAACTGTGTTCTCCCAAGCCTCCTTAATATCACTAGCTCTTAGATAATGGGACTTAAAGTCTTAAGACACCCCAAGATCTTTTAACCCTGAGCTATTTTACAGGCTTCACTAAGTTGCATGCTGCTCAAATATTAACAGCTCAGATGCTGTCTTTAGGCTGATTTCTTTTGATATTGTAGTCAGTGAATCTCTCCTGTCCACTGTTGCTCATTCAGAGTGTGAAAACATGAACATTTATTTACACATTCTATCCAGCTGTGTTTAAGACTCCGAGAAGGAAAGAGCAATAGTACAATAAAGAGCTCTTCACAGATTTGGGAATAATTATGGTAATTTTTTAATGGCAGATGGAGAGGATCATGGGGAGCTGTGTGTATGCATGCACATACACAGTACAGGTCCCTGAAAATCAGCAATCATGGCTGTACTATTCTGAATACAGCAAAACACTGTAGTTGCAAAAGAACTCTGAAGTACAGATTGCTGAACTGTTAGTGTTGTTCTCACTGTCTTTAATTCACATGTAAATAATAAATAAAACCATTATTTCTTAAAAGAATTCACATAACATGAAGCATAAATATCCAATGATATCTGAATAAAAGATTCTGTAAGTGTTTCAATGCTGACAGCACAACCATCAATTATGTAATCTACATATTGTACATCTATGGACAACTGTCTTCCAAAATATGAAAATGCCACATAGTGGCAAGTTGGAAATCAGGTTGGAAATGCTGAGAATATGTGGACTTGGGATTAAAAAAGTTGTCTAAAAAAAAAGTAAAAAAGAAAATATATTAGAGTGATGACTTTTATGGGCACACTCTTTACCAGTGATGACAGTTTTGCTTGCAGGTTCCCAGCAATTCTTGGGACTGAGACTTGTCAAAGTATTAGCAGAATCTAAAAAAAAAAAGAGACAAAATTACTTATTCTTTTAAAACTTCCAATTATAAGTTTTTTAAGTGTTTCTAACAATTGGTTTATATTTATAAAATGGCCTTTAAAAGCAATACCTGTTCATCATGTGTGATACTGATGTATTTCCATATAGGTGTCTTAGATGATAATTAATTATTTGTGATTACAAACTGGATATTCGTTTGGGATCACAACTCAACATTATTACTGCCAAGTTCATAAATTAATCCACTAAGTCCATCAAAGAAAAACACTCTGAAAAATTAAAATTGCTACTTTTTCTCTAAGTCAGTTCTATTAAAGACATTTATCAATTAGAAATTTTACAAAAAAAGTCAATTAGAGTTCCCTATAGTAAAAACTATAGTACTAAAAGTACTATAATACACTAAAACTGCACTGCATATTGTTTAACAGCACTTAAGACTGAGTCAAGAAAAGAAACTTTGCTCCATGAATATTGAGAAATTGCTTAATTAATATTTTTTTCACATGCTAAAAATTAAGAGGGAAACTCATATTTGTTTCTATGATTTTGATTCAAAGACTGCTTGAATCAGTGGAAATTATTCTCCATTTATACATAATTGCCTGATGGTTTGGGTGAAGGAAGTATTGGTTTTCTGATCTATTTAGTTTGAGGATGAAAGACCTGGTCCCACGTTATCAGGAAGTGGGGCTTAACATGAAACCCTCACCATTTCTCTGACTACCAAGCAACAGGCCTCCTCCTGTTACAAGAAGATCCCATTTTATAGTCAAAATGAACATTTCAAAAGAATTTCAACTAGCAGAAATATCTACTTGTTAGGAGTAGTTGAAAACAAATCCCCAAACCTCAGAAGTGGCTGTGAAACAGAATTGTTGTCAGCTCTGCTATTACCCACAAAGGGCTTTGAATCAGACCCAGTATCCCTTTAATCTCTTTATGTTTTTCCCATGAGCAGAGGACAAAAATGAAAATGGAATGCTCTGTGCATTGGTGACCTAGATCAGAGTTTGTTCTAGCTACTGAGTTTTTAGCTAGAACAGTAAAATATCACTGTCCAAGTTCTCCCTCTGACAAGAAGTGCTGAGATAATGGAAAAAGATAATGCAAAAGGAGGACAAGTGTGGGGCGGGGAGTGAATATTTATTTTCTTATAGAAAAATGTACTTAAAATATATGTAAGATTTTATCTCTATTTAGTGGCAAACCATGAAGAGCTGGAACCACCACTGCTATGTCCTAGTTCCCAATATAATTCCCTAAAAATCTACTGAAAACACTGTAAAGCAAAGCAAAATATTAGCCAGCTCTGCCTTGGAACCTCCTCTGAAAGGCATGAGTAACCTTCTTTCAGAAGGGGACGACACTGGTTATACTCCAGCCAGGCTGGTAACTGCTGTAATCATTCCTGTAATTTAAAGGCCTAGTTCACTGACCTCTGTGTGGGGAACACTGATAAGTATCTGTGGGGGGGTTACAGACAGATGTTTAGCAATCTGTAACACTTTTTATTCTTCAGGATCTGAAAGACATTTTTATGTGTTAGCTACACACACATACCTAAACTGAGTCATTTGCGATGGTGAATCCAACTTGTCGATTACCTGTTGGTTTTTGGCACATAATGCAATAACTGCAGCAATTCCTTATACTTAGAACATGAGATGCTCACTTTTTGAGTACTGGAAACTATAGTAAGTACTAGTTTCTTATTAATGATGATCACTGTGCATTTATTAATTTGGTATTTGACAGGCACAGAGAAAGGAACGCAAACAGCTATAGCAGGAAGCTGAAAAATGGCTACTAGCATTGTGATAGTAACAGTCACAACTGCTTTGTTACTCCATTTCAAAACCTGTAAGACAGTGATAGTGTCAATGTTCAACCCTTAGATAAAGGAATTGCATGTGCAAAATATTCTAGAATTATATTTTCATGTTCTGTTTAATACACTATAAATGTTCTGGCCTTTTTATCTCCTTTCTTCCAAATATTAACAAAATTAAAGTTGTTCTGCTGTTTTGCATAAAAGAGTAGTTTTAATTCAGATGTCAGCAGTGATATCTGTTGTCCAACAAATGAGAGAAAATCCAATATGTTCCAAGTCTTTTTTGAAAGAATTTGAATATGATTGAAGTCTCGTAGATAAGGATTTCATGTTTTGGAAAGTACAAAGAGATAATTAAACAAATGATTCAGTATCTCACTATCTGTAGAAGATGCAATAGGAACAAATAACACGTACATAAAACCTTTTTGGTCCTTGAAAAAAATATTCAACATACCATTATTCTTAGAAGATGCTGGAATTATCCTGAAGTTACACTGAGAGAAAATGAGATGAACCAAACCCTTTGACTCTTTCTTTTACTGCCTTTTGGTTTAACCTCATAAAATGGATGTTGCATTTACAAGGTTTTACTAGCCCTATTTTTTTAAAGAAAAATGTCTCTGCAGTAGTGCTGTCAGAGTCCTGTAGCAAGTGCACTTAGGCTGTCTGAACAGCACAGCAGATGAGCATCCTTGCGTGCTTGGAGTTGCAGTCATCTGACACTGATCACAGATATGATGCTGTTCCCCCTGGCCTGATCACCCACACACTCCTTCTTACCCTTGGAGATGAGACCATAGGGGAGCAAGAGAAGGTGATGGTGCACTTCTGGGTGTCTCTGATATAATCTGGGGTCCTGCTGAGCAAATACATTCTTGGACAATCTTCTTAAGCCCACTGGAGCCACTGGGAATTTTTCAAGCAAACACTTATCTCCAATTCTCCATATGACAGTAGAAGTCAGACTAGAAGCCATAGAAAAGAAATGTTTAACTGAAAAAAAGTATACTTACTCTAAACCACAAGTACTCAAATTGCCTTAGGCTCCAAGAATCATCAGACTAGTTTAAGACCAAGATCTGTAATTTTTATGCCATAAATACTGAATTTTTTGTTATTTCAGTAGCTCTTTTAATTTTGACCATTTACAACAAGATAAAGCTTGGACTTGGAAAAAAAGCCAGGCAGAAACTTGGAATATATAAGTCATACTGAAAAAATATATTTCAGTTTCATCAGATTACAAATTTCAAAAAGAAGTCTGTTCCATTAAAATATTGTTCTTAGTAACACAGTGTTAATTTTCATACAGCAGAGAAGGTGATGGACTCATTGCTGAATGACAATTAGTAATTGATCTAGTTTCAAATCCCTTTGGTACTCAGAACAGTCTGTAGTGTTGCTTAATCTGTTAAAAATTGCCAAAAATAATTTATTTTCAGGGTTTCCAAATCCCAGTAATAGATATGCTATTTTCATCAAAACTTACACAGTTGCTTCTGTCTAGATAGATAATTAAAACTTGAAAGATAAGATAACTCCCAACCAAAGCACCATTTTTTCTAGATTTAGGCCACATCATTATAATCAGTACTTGTTATATTTAATATCTTTTTTGACCTGATTTGATAACTGACATACTGGGATCTCAAGCTATCATGCTACTACCTCATTCCATCTTTTTTAGGGAATCAAATAATCAAATAGGTGTAAATGTTAAATCCAGACAAGATCTTTTTATTAGTTTATTAGTTATGCAAAATCTTCAACTGCTGTGACCACTCATGTTCAAGAACTTAAAAAAATAAATCATGGTTTTCTGTTTTAGGACAGGTCTCTGAACAATTTTAAATGGAACACTATTAAAAAAAGAACACAATCTGATTGATTAAAACTCCTCCATTGACACAGAGCAGCTTGGCTGAGCATGGCTTATGACTTTATTAATGTAACATATTCACTATTTTAATTTCAGGGAAACCTTTTGCAGTAAGCAGCAGTCTCTAAATACTTACCCATAAGGCTGCTTACAGCAGGCTGCCTAAATTATATGAGGATAGTCTGTGTCTCAGTGCACAGAAATGCTCCTTTTATTAGTACAACCAATTAAAACTGAGATACTGTATGACAGCTGTGAAAATTGTTAAAAATCAGAATGCAGTATGATTCCATATAATATGAATCCATATAAATGACTGCTGTATCATGGTTGTGATCCCTGTACAGTCATCCTCACCTTGAGAATATTTCAGATTAAAGGTAAAGGAAGAAGAAAGAAGATTTGATTTGAATCCATTGCCTCTGGGAAAATGATGGTGGAAATAAGAGCATGAATGGTATGTTTCTTCCTTGGGGGATTGTCAATAGCTGTATTACAGCCAGCACTAGAACTGTCAGAAACATGAGTCATTAAGAATTCAACTTCAAGACAGTGAGATAAGTTTTTCTGCAGATGCTGAACAGCCAACACAAGCCCAAAGAGAAGTAGATGGTATTAGTCATAAATGTCTGTAAGCTTCTTTGCAACAAGGATGGAAGAAATCATAGGATATCAGCTACCAAATGAAGTGAGGTGGATGAGAAAGTATAATTGTCTTTCGTAGGAAAAGCTATGCCTTCCCATAGCATTTCCTCCTGTGGATTTTTATGAAGACCTACCAAGAGCTTAAAGATGCAATCCTACAAGTCCATCTCAACAGACTATTTTAAATACATGTGACACCATTTCTGAACCATGGTTGCTTACATCATTAAGATAAGAAAACCAACCAAATTTTGTAGATTTGGAACTACAAAGGCTGTTTTACTTCTAGTAAAAAGGGTGAACTGTCATCAGGTAGAGTCTCATTTAAGATACCAAATGCTTTACTTTCACAGTAGAATATAATTATGTTACATTTACTCCCCGGAATTTCTGGCATGAAGTAAACTCAAAAATACATATACAAAGTTGTATTAAATATTCATAGGTGTCTACAATGTGAAAAACCATTCCTTACAGCAATCAATCTTGCTAACCTCTTTTTAACTTTTTTCTAAAATATATAGCTAGCAGTTCATATCAAAGGTTGATAGCAAGACCAGTAAGAACTTTAATAGGAAGGGAAAAAAAATCCCATTAAAAATGTAGGAGATAATATTATTTCTCAAAAATGGTGAGAAGGTTAGGTGAGCAATAATTACTTGACAGTAAAAGCCAGATTACTTTCAACTGCATTTCACATATCTAACTGAAAGCAAAATACCTCAGCAGTAGAGTCTGTTAACTATGTAACTATTATCTATGCAAGATTTGAATATCTGTTTTCACAAATAGAAATGGCATTACTATTCCCTAGACCATGAAAATCCACCTCCAATTTCTTTGCTCTGGGCCCATATTAAGAAGGGAACAAAAATAAACACTATTATACTATTAAACATAACCAATGATTTTTAAACAAAGTCCTTGAACATCCTCTTTGGAAGGTCAAGCAAATATAATTAAAGCTAAGTAGAAAAGACTTTCTTTGAGTTTCCGAAATTGAAAGCATGAGAAAAAAACTTTATATTTCAAATTGCCTAAAGATGTAAAAAACCTTAGTACAAGACATAATATGTGATGTCCCGCATTGTAGAGGGTAACCATCATTGAGGACTGGCTGAATATACTGAGGGGCTTTTTCAGAACTAACTGTGAGCTCAAATCTGGACAACTTTGACCATGATGGGAATGTGATATCAGGTGATCTGATAAACTGACACTTTGTAAAAATAAAGCACTTAGCAAATTCAAAACCAAGCCATCTTCATTTTTCCTTGACAGCTATGAAAATAGAGGGTTGTGAATGCACAGTTACTTTCATTCAAGTATAAGAAACCAGTTCATCGAGATGTTAGAAGTAACAGACTCAGTCCCATGACAATTATGCTCAAAAATAAAATTCTAGTTTGTATCTATGGATATTACTGATCTGTGGAAAAGCATTTTATTCAGTTTCTCATCTAAAGCTGTAAAGGGATTTCCACACATATTTATTCAGCTATAAGAATATTTTTTGTTGTTTCCAGAAACTAGCAATTAGGACTATAAAAGGCATAACAGAGTGTTGTGCTACACCTGTCTTACTCCAGCAATCCATCTATTCTGGTGATAATGGGTACTCAGTGTGGAGCATGTGGCTGCCAGGGTGGAAGGCTGTCTGCAGGATGCAGGTGCTCTCATCTCACTTCTGCCCACAATCCTCTCTGTGCCCAGGAGCCCACAAAGTCACCAAGGAGGTTAGGATTAATATATCTCAAGCTAGTATTGGCTTTCACAAAGAAAGATGAAATGATCCTGACAGCATTGAGGTGTAGAAGGCAGCATCTGAACACAGTGTAGGTTATGGCCCATTCTCTGCATCACTCAGGAATTTTACAACCAGTTTTAAACTGTCCAGGTAATGAGTCCCTGTGCAAGACGTGTTATCCTGGTGTGGGATATTGTATTTAGCTAAAGCATGTGGTTGCACATGAAACATCAGTGTTTTCCAGAATTAAGGCATTGAACGAAATGTTGTGAAATACCACATGGCCTTTCATAGACAACCCTATTGGTGCAAAAAGCAAATACTTATGGTAACTTATGTATCTCTTTCTGGTAACATTATAGTGATTGTCTTTGTATCAAAGGCTGTAGAACATGAATGCTTGCCATCCACTGTTATATTGATAACATAAAAATATCTCGTCTGTGGATTTTTCTTTCTTTGCCTTGTAGCATTCTCAGTTACATTTTATATGCTAACTGTTGGAAAATTCAATTTCATTGTGATCATCTGTGTAACATTCCACGTTACTGTCTGCTAACAATGCAAATAGCTGACATTTACCGTGGCCTTCCAAACAAGTTAACAAAAGCTCAAATTTTGGAAGACAGTGCTTTTTTCCAGAAACATTTATGAATGCTTGTCACGTATCTATTTTGCATTTCTATCATATGAGGATCTTGAAATTCTTTGACAAAAATGGATCTGATCTATTGCTGTGTATACATGCTCAGATAAAAGAGTGTCAATATGAAGGAAATAGGTGTCATGAAAATAGTCCTAAGCAAACAGATTGATTAGAAAATTTGACTTCTACAAGCAAGCAAACAGGAAAGAGTTTGACTCATTGGTCTTAATTTTAGCACAAAGTCAGATTATCCAGGAAAGGCAAGAAGAGCTTTTGTGCGTAGAAAGGATAGGGGAAATAGCAGAATTAAAGCACCCTCTGAATAATTTTAATATGAATATGGTGCGGTATGCAAGATATATATATCAAGAATGAGAGCCAATCTGGGTAAGAAGACGAAATAAGGTA
This sequence comes from Gymnorhina tibicen, assembly GCA_013399875.1. NCBI lineage: Eukaryota > Metazoa > Chordata > Aves > Passeriformes > Artamidae > Gymnorhina > Gymnorhina tibicen. The sequence continues at coordinate 242,663 of VXAZ01000238.1, forward strand.
ATGTGCAGCTGAAAATACCAAAGAACAAAAATCTGAAATAATGATGAGTCAATACTTAGGTATAGTCCAGACATGCAAAAAGCAACCATGAGCACTGATATGCCACATACCTCCTTTTATTCCTATGTTTCTCATTTTTTAAATATATATCACCTATTTATATTTTTCTGTTTATTTTTCCTCCTTGGAGAAAATAATAAACCTAATAATACTAATGATAATAACAATAATAACAATAACAATAATAATAGTAATAACAATGAAAAGGAAAGAGGGCAGAAAAAAAACAAAAGAGACAAGTGATGCACAATAAAATCACTTGCTACCTGCTGTCCCATGCCCAGCCCATTCCCCAACAGCAATCATCCCCCAGCAAGCTCCCCTCAGTTTATTTACTGAGCATGACACTCTATGGTATGGAAAATCCCTTTGTCCAATTAAGACCAGCTGTCCTGGCCATGTTCCCTCCCAGCTTATTGTGCACCTTTTCATTGGCAGTGTAAGAGACTCTGAAAAGTCCTTGACTCAAGCAGTACTTAGCAACAACTAAAACTTCATTGTCTTACCAACATTATTCTCATATTAAATCCAAAACACAGCACCAAAGCAGCTACTAAGAACAAAATTCACTCTATCCTAGCCAAAACCAGGACACCATTAATTTGGTAGAATATTAGAGCCTAAGAACTCTGGAGGGACTCATAACTGAGATATGGTCTTCTTCCAAGCTTCTTTGTATTTTTACAGAATAGAGTACTGCAATAGTTCCCTCTTTGTATTTTTAAGCAGCAACTTATATCAGTGAACAGTGAAAAAGGCATATTCTGTATAATCTGCACTGTTTCCAGCAGCCTATAATTTGTTTATCTCTCCAGCTCTTGTTTTTAGGTCCCAGTCCTGATACATGAGCATTAATTGACTCCCAAGCTCTCTTTTGGTATGAAGCAAGAGTTCCTACCAAAACAAAGTCAAGGCATGTTTCTTTTGAGAAGGTACTTTCCACTTGGAAGTTGAGAAAACGAGTGACCAGAGTCCAGTTGCTGTGGCTGTACTCTGTCCTCCCACACAACACCAGTGGACTGTGCGTTCCTGCAGTCCTCCATGCTCCTGGTTCACAGCATAAACACCCCGCTGTTTTGGAAGGTAGCACAGACCTTGCATTGTTTGGCACCTGTCAGATTACAAAAAAAAAAGCCCACACAAATAACGAAAATTGTGTCTTAGTATGACAGTGGCACTCCTTCAAGCTCCCAGAGGACTCTCTGCCAAGCTTTTCATAGCTCAAGTTCAGCTCCCAGTCCATCCAGCCTGACTGAGGATCTGTTCCTGAGAAGGATATGTGGGTATGCGTGCTCTTTAGGATGTGGATTCAAAAGATAATCCACAATGTGCCCCAGTGGCCACTGCAAAAGTATTATCAGTAGCTCTGTAACTCATTATTTAGACCACAAACCAGTATATTGTACAGCTCTGAGTCTCTTAAAGATATTAAGTTAAATGATAATGATGATGATGATGATGATATTAATAATAGTGATGATAATAATATATTGTATATGATAATTATATAATGATGGTAATAATTATATCAGTGGTAATACTAATAATAATACTAGTACTATTGCCACTTATAAAGAATATCTTGGTTTTCCATCCCTTTATTTCTGCACAGAATATACATAGTAGGCTGAAGAGTCCCAAGTAGACTTAAGCCTTCATTTCAAAGTGTTTTACTCTTTATGCAGTCTTTCCTGTTCCACAGATTTCACTATGACTGGAATAATGTATTTTCAGGATCCAGGCCATTGAATCATCTTCCTCAAAAAAGTATTATTTTATTTACGTATCTCACTGAGGCTGTTGAATATATGCTTATTCGTGTTCAAACAACTCTGTATTAATGCAAGTAGGAATATTAGGGAACTTTAATAACATAAGTAGCTCCTAGTACTTGATCCCCCAAGGTGACTATACACATAGTATTCATAATATCATTACTTTAGACCCCAGCTATATGCTGTTATCCAGCAGATGGTGTAGAGTCCATCATGAATGTGGCCAGAGTTTCCTGAAATCTGTAGCTACCTCTTGCAGTCTACTACTCATGGAATTATTAGACAGTCCAGGTTGGAAGGGACCTCAAAAGCTCATCTGGTCCAACTTTTCATTGGAAGGGGGGCTTAAATGAGACTCTCAAGTACCCTGTCTTTTTATCTCACTATTCATTATTCACAGTAATGCCCAATAATGCAGTCTAAATCCTAAAAAAACAGAATATTCTAAGCAATATTTCCGAGTCTCAGTTGCATCCCAGATTTTGAAATATGTATTAATGTTTTGGTTTTGCTGTTGTTTTGTGTAATTGTTAGTCTCAGATTATGGCAATGCCTTTGGATGCTTTGTCCTGATTATCACAGGTAAGGAACAGCTGCAGCTCAGAGATGTGAGTTCTTGACCAACCTAAGTATTTAGCCACTTCCATTTAATTTATATACCTAGAATTAGAGGTAACTTTGAAAACTTAAGCCCGATCCTCAAAATGATTTTTTTATCAAATTCATTAGCGTCAAACTCAACAGAGTACATCAACAAACCCTTTTAAAACATAAATTATTAAATGCTTCAGGTGAGCCAGTATAATTCATGCTTTTAACTGCAGCAAAGTCAACTTTTCAAAACACATTGAACATATTTTAATTGGACTCTTTATGGCTACGCCTGAGGCTTTGATAAAAATTCACAACTACAAGACATAAATGACACTGATAAATTCACTGGGTGACAGGTTGAAATTAAGAACAGAGGTGAAATTTCAAAATATGAAAGGCTTCCAGATTTGTGTCTCTATCTAGCAATAAATCCATAGTTAAAAGTAACAAATAGTATTTCCAGGATTGATGTAAAAAGAGATCATCTCGTCTCTCCAAGGGTGAAGCAGAATATTCAGAAAACCAGAGAAGAAATTAATTAGAATTATCAGCTCCATTGAATTAATTAAATGGTCAAGAACAGGAAATTTCCACATAATGTCTGCCAGATTCTGTGTCTATGGGACCTGATTTCTAATTCTCTTACAGGAATAAGTCCATGAAAATAAATTGCTGAAATCGAATACGGTTGTTAATCTTACTCTCCTTAACCTTCCTTTGTCCTACACATATAATCCTTTGAGAAATCAGGTATTTGGGAATTTGGAGTCAGAGTGCCATGAGATATATGTCTGGATGTCATAATCATATTTTACTACTGGAAAATAAATAAAAATTACTCTAATGGGAAAAAGGAAGAGATGTGACATCCTGCAAAATAAGAAAGCAGCCATTTGTGGATTGCAGGATACCAAGAAGGAAAGAAAAGCATCTTCTTAGAGCTTCCTTGTTTTCAATCTAGAATAGAGATAGAAGAGTCTTTTGTGTAACTAAATATTGATGATTATATAAATATGTATATAAGTATTATATAAATATGTATATAAGTATTTTTAATGTATGCTTAAATGATGAACAGGATGGCATTTAAAAAATTGCAGTACTCTGAAAAAAGCTCCTGTGATGGTAATTACGTCTAGTACATTACCTCATAAAAAGCAGTCCATTTGTGTAAGAGAATTTAACTTCATTTTGAGAACTGTGTGGGTATATACAAAATAACAAATAAAGAGCTACACTTCTTCTACTCTTTAAAAGTAAAAAAAGCTTTAATGGAAAAGTCCCCTCAGAGGAAATTTATTTGAGGCATTTAAATTTTGAATTATTCCCAGATCTTCAGCCAACCATTAAAGTTCATTAGAGTGCTGAATGCTGCATGTTCTGCATCAAGTCACAAACATATCACTTGTAAATATTTATTAAATCTCTAAGATACATTTGGAGTTTCCACTGAAAAATCTATTAACAGCCCAAATTCTTCAGAAGCATCAAGGTTTGGATGGGATAATGAGGAATTAAAGATCAAGTAATTGTAATTTAAACAGCTGTTAAAGTGAGTATCTTTTCTGTCCTCCTAACAGTCTATCACTTAATTTCCTTCAGTCCAGCTAAAAATGGTCAGACAAGTGCATAAATTTAAGCACTGTTGTAAGTTTAGGTGTTCTCTTGAACCAGGGCTCAAAACTTAAAATTACATGTTTCATCAGTGCCTACTCCTGAGCCATGACTGACATAAAAGCTGTTCCCTTTGGGGTAAGGTGTTCCTGCCTTTAAGGACAGCTACAGGAGCTGCCAAGTTTTCTAGACATAACTACTATTATTTCTCATTATGCTTTTAGGACAGACAGGCAACACATTTTCCAAGTTTACCAAAAGACTTTGTTCCAAGAGTTAAATCCACTTTTTAAGACCTTTAAGTCATTGCCAAGCATAGCAGTTCAAAAACCCTCTCCCACTCTCTCCTCTCCTCATTTGAAAATGTTTTGATCATCCTGAATTCTGGCAACCGTGATACTTAATAACCTGCAGACGAGATTAATGACTAATGAGTCTTCGTTCTGAAAATGCTTCAGGGTCATGCCAGATGAGGAACAAATGTCGTATAGTGAGTATTCTTTTGCCCAGTCATTAGGAACAAGAATTGGAACAACCTATCCAGGGAAGTGGTTGAGTGTGGTGTACCCCTATTCCACATCCCTGCCTGCCCTTTCCATGTGGCTTCCCCTTCCCCTATTTCTAGTCCAAACCACACCCTCAGGTTCCCCTGTTATCCTAACACCGCCCTTGTACCGTCCCCTCTGCCCGGGATAAGGGACTCTGAATCACATGAACCACTCTCTCTGCCTTGGGGTTCAGCAGCCACCAGCTTCTCTCTCTCTGAGCACCATGCCATGTGCCAGCCCTCTTACTATGGGGGCTATCACATGTGCTGGTCCTAGGCCTTGGGGAGTTAGCATGGAATAAAGACCTGATGCTGTCTCCATGCAAGAGAGCCTTCTCGCCTCCTTTACCGCCACCGCGTTGTTGTTGCTGCGTGCCATAACACACACAGCAACAGTTGAGTCACCATTCCTGGCGTTGTTTAAAAGATGTGCAGATGTGGCACCTGGGGATATGGTTTAGGGGTGGACTTGGCAGTGCTGTGTTAATGGTTGCACTTCATGATCTTAGAAGTCTTTTCTAACCTACATGATTCTACTCTATTACAATATTGTCACCCTATTGTCTTCTGTCCTATAACAGCTTGTCTGTGTAGAAACCTTTTTAAAACTATGCCTATTATACACCTATGTTTATCAAAAGTAAACTTACAAAGTAAAAACACTAATCACAGTATTTCTTCTTCCAAGGCCAACTTTTAAATTAATTCTCTGAAAGAGATGTTTCCCAAATGATGCTTGACCTTAGAACGTATCAGGTTATTCAAAATAACTTCAGGACTACCACAGAATTTGAAGTTAAATTGTAAGATTACTTTAAAAATTGTGATGTTATTGTCCAAATCACCCTTTTCATTATTAAAAATGCACCTTTACTTTTCTAGAAATACGAACAAATGCAATAGTACTATAAGAGAAAGCAAAACCTGAAAGATCCTAATGCAGATAACAGGTAATTCTCTGAAAATACGTAAAAAAGACAAATAAATTCCATGAAAGTGCTGTATTTTTGTTTCAAATTGTGCACTGTAAAACATGTTCTTTGAAATAAACTGAATCTCCTCCCACCCTTAGCACTGTTTAATTTTTTTTCCTTTTAATCTGAATAGTATTTGCTTATCTTATTACTTTACAAAATTACAGCTTTGTTTTTAGATAGTACTTCAGCTAAGCATATAAGATCCGTCAAAACACCAAGGAGTAGGTAATGGAGAGGGAAAGGACCTTTCAAATGAACTTTCAATCACAATAGAACTTTCAAGATTTCTTTAAACAACACTAAAAAATGCTGCAAAAGATTTTTTGCTCATGTCATACTGACATATAATTAGATCAAAGTTGTATATTTTTATAATGACTGTAATGGTCACTCATTTTAAAATTACCCTGTGTCCTACATTTTGTTACATATCAGTTTTTCTTAAGTGCTTTTATCAATTTTTCTTAAGTGCTTAAAAGAAGCTTCATGTATGATTTTATCGAATGTATCTTCTTTCTCTTACTCTGCAGAAAAAACAGTATCCACAGCTTTCTTATTGTATTGGTGTCGCTGTTGTACCAGGGACAGAGTTGGAAACGACACAGATGGATTCAGGAAGAAATTGAATTCTTTACTAATTTACAGATGGGTTTTTATATCTTAGTTCGCTTGAATGGCATAAGGTTATTGGTCCTTGACCATCCACCTCTTAGTGGTTGGTTAAACACTACAACCCCCATTTCAAAATATTTCTCCAGTCAGTATCACAACAAACTGCATAACATCTTGCACCTGCAAGATAAAAGGACTAGTTTACAAAAACCTCTGACTGTTTTTGGCCAGCATCCGTGTGAAAGCAAGGACTTTCACACGGATGCTGGCAGAAAGCTGGAAAATCTCTCCGCCACCAAGCTTTCAGCATCTATATATTGGCTTCATGCAATGTATTCTATTCCTACATTACCGTGACATTCTTATTCTCTACTATCAGTGTTGACTTAAACAGCTTTCTTAAAAATTAATCTACTGCTTTATGTTTTAAGTGAAAGGGATACAGTCCCCTACGTTCAATATGCATGTAAGTGCACAGAGTAAACACCACCACTCATGAAGAAACAATTCTGAATTGCTGGAGGGGGAAAAATATAATTTTTTAACAGCACGTGCAACTGGGCAAAACTGGCATTTCATATTTGTTCAAAGTGGATACTTAATTTACTGTCTATAAATTATTATTGCAAAAGGTAAGTTAGCATTGTTAATCAAATGAAAAATGACAGTTCATGTTGCACAGGAATATGATACTGTTCTAAGAATTTCAAGTGCCTATCTTTTCAAGAGTGGAGAAAAAGAACAGTAATAATAAGATGAGCTTCCCTAGATATTGCCAGTATTCTACATAATGCTTTTATATGTTAACTTTTGCATAGAAGATCTGTTGATGTTATTAAACCTCCAGATGGTAGGTATTGCTCCCATTCTTTCATAACTGCGGTGACTTGCAGTAGGTATGGAGAGATTTTTGTATCAGTGGCTGCTTAGCTTCTTCTCTCCAGCAAATCAGTCTTCTTCTGAGGTGAAATTATTCCTCACAAATTTCGCTGCCTTGGTTCCCAAGGTATCTTTTAGTAAGATAGTAAGATATGCCCTCATGGATTTGTGCTAATAATGGAAGAAATGCCATTACTTCAAAAGCATAAGTATGATTTTTATCATATCCAATTTTACCCACCTAACAGGTAGATACCTGATCTATCATAATCATGTAGATAAATTCACAGAGAGTGAGGCATCTCTAAAGGACAATTCATCTTATGCACTGTGAATACCTACCTAGGGATGAGAATAGTAGCACGGAAGAGGTTCATTTATCTCCATTGAAGGAATCCACATCACTGGCATAGATTAGGCAGCTAATTTTTAGGTGGCTGATACTGGCTGAGATGATTCAACCCAGGTGATGAAGTAGCATTGTAGGTCACTGTCCGAGTCCTCTGTATTATGCAGTAGTTGTAACTCCTGCTGATATTACTGTATCTAATCAGTAACCAGTCCCACTCTAATGTATCTGAATAGGAAATTAAGAATTAGAAATATAATCAGCTGAAGCCTTTCTTTTTCTTAAGTTTTTTGTTTGTTCTTGCTAAGCAGAAACTGGCTTTGTGTTCTATAATTCCCCTCCTTCTCATATACTGAGTTGGTTCTAGATTATCCATCTTTCTGTGCTAGAGTGAGGAATTATTCCAAATGTAATACATGTCAGAATAGTCTGATAGCTTCCAGATGAAAGACCGTATAGTTTCTTAGCTGTACTCTTCATGAATCTTTGATGTGTTATTTCACCCAGTCTGCATGCTACAAAACTACAATATAGGGACTGAATTTTGCTTTTCTTCTGGTTGGCAGTCAGATCTACGGCAGGTTACTACATGACAGTCTTTAATTTTTGGCAAAACATTGCTATTCTTCACAAGAGTAAAGTGATAAAGATTGAACTGGGAAGAGCCCAATGACAGTCACTTTATATATTGTGGCAGAATGTCCTTTGTTTTACTCTATCAGTCATCTCCTGTCTTATTTGTAGGGGTTTGGGTTTTAAAGAAATTCAGTGTTCAAATATTCTATGTTCAAGTGTCTTATATTCTGTGAGGAGAACCATGAATTTGGACACATGTCCTTGGAACAGAAATTTATTGCTTTCTGGTTTCAACAATAATGCAGTTCTCTGTGCTTCAGGGTTTTGCTAATGTTGAGGTGCTTTTTGTAATTGTTTATTTTACTGGTCACCTTAGGGTTAGGTTTGATAAAGTCATAAAGCCAAGAGCCCCTGGGACACTGCAACTACAAAAGGCATGCCAAGGGGAGCATGGCACTGCCCCAGCATTGCTCCCTCCGCACCTTTCTGCTTCGCATCACCAGTGTGCTTTGCACCTCAGCAAATGCCTGCTTTTACTGCTCTGCTTTGGTTTAGGCTTACGCTTGAGGTTAGGCTTAAGAAGACCACAAAGCCAAGACCTCCAGGGATTTTGAAAATACAAAAGACATGCAAAGGGGAGCACTTCATGTCATCCTATTATATCTGATTACAATTACTTCATTTCAGAATTGTCTTTTATTTCTTTAAATTGAATTTCATTTTATTAATGTCCACTCTAGTCCGTTTGTTTCACTTTGTCTTTGAGATTTCATTTCCTTTCATGAAATTAAATTCTTCCTTTTAGGAAAGGAAATGAAATCTTGCGATTTCAGTGAGTAGCAATTTGCCAAGGTTTGGTCCATTTCCCTGCATTTCAAGTCATCCCATGCCATTTTATTGTTTTCACTTCGGTTCAGAATTTTCTCACTTATTTTTAACATTTCATTTCATCACACTCTTCACCTGTGCATTCATTTCATTTCATTCCATTACCAGATTTCAGCATTTCATTTCTTCAATTTCTTCTCCTGTCTCTTTGTTTACCTTTCTTCCCTGATATTGGGATTTCAATGTGAATAATTTTGGCAAGTTTACTTTTCACTGCACCTCATTTCATCTCAGTCCATTTTGTTATAGTCACTCCCATTTCCAAATTCCTTTTTTTTTCAGTTGCAGTTTATTTTATCATATCTCCATTTCAGAGTGCTTGTTATACTTTGTTCTCTGATTTCACGATTTCATTTCCTTTCCTGAAACGAAATTCTTCCTTTCACAAAAGGAAATGAAATCTTGCAATTTCATGAGGATCATGAGGATGAGTTGGGCAAGCTTTGGTCCATTTCCCACCTGCACTTCGTGTCATCCTATTAGCTTTTGTTTTCATTTTGGTTCAGAATTTTCTCTTTTGTTTTCTTTTAGCATTAAATTTCATCACCTTCTTCTCCTGTCTCTTTGTTTGACTTCATGCCCTGATTTTGGGATTTCAGTGACTATCATTTTGGCAGGTTTCTGTTCATTTAATTTAGAAAAAGAATAGCCCAATAACCAAATATTGCTCCCTCCACACCTTTCTTCTTGGCACAATCCTTGTGCTGGGCATCTAGACAAAATGCTGTTTTTACTTCTCCGCTTAGGGTTAGGGTTACACTTAGGGTTAGGGTTGAAAACCACAAAGCCCAGAGCTCCAGGCACACTGCAAGTTCAAAAGGCACACTAAAGAGAGCACGGCACTGCCCCAACATTGCTCTCTCTAGACCTTCCTCTTTGGCATCAAACATCAGCTGGGAACCTCTGCCTCAACAATAGCCTGATTTTACTTCTTTGATTACGGTTTAGGGTTAGGCTTAGGGTTAGGTTTGAGAAATCCAAAAAACCTAGAGCTCCAGGGACACTGAAACTACATAAGGCATGCGAGGGGAGCACGGCACTGCCCCAACATTGCTCCCTCAGAATATTGCTTCCTGACACCAACCATAGGCTTGCTAATACAGCCTCAGAAAAAGCCTGATTTTACTTCTCCCCTTAGGGTTAGAGTTACACTTAGCGTTAGGCTTTAAAAAACCCTATAGCCTAGAGCTCCAGGGACAGAGCATGGCACTGCCCCAGCACTGCTCCCTCAGCATCTTCCTTCTTGGCACCTGTCTTGGAGATGGTTTATATCCCATTTCCATTTTTTTTGGTGGTTTTTTTTGGTTTTTGTTTCCAGAATGGTCCTTGTCTCCCCTGGTTCTGGGATTATCACAATAGGTGAGGGGCTGCCCGGGATCCTGCAAGGGCTGGGGGCCAAGGGCTGCTACTTTCTTTCAGTGGGGGTGAGCAACTTAGAAGCCACAGCAGCATGGCTCTCTTACTGGTTATCTTGTTGTCCTGTGGTTTTTGCCTGTTTCCTTCTTCTGTTTTTCCTTCGGGACCGTGACTAGGGCTTGCCAGCTTGCTTCTCTGCTGCTCTGCTGCTTGGGAGCCCAGAGCCAGTGCTTGCTTTGCCTGGAGCCCACCATCCCCTGCCAGGGCTGCTGCCTCTGCACGCCCAACCCCGGGACCAGGCATCGCTGGTGAGCTATCCAAGGGAGCAATCCCCCACCCAGCCCCGCTGTTTTCTGCCGCTGCTTCAGGACATTTTTGCGACATTTTAACTCGGCTCTCCCTGTCCCCCCAGACCCCCGCAGCTCCTGCCACAGCTTCACAGTTTTTGCTACACTTTGTTTGCCACCCCAGGTGTGCTCACCTCTGCTGCTCCAGCCTGCTGCTCCAAGGTTTCCTCCTGCAGTCCACTCAGTTTTCTGAGTGGCACTGAGACCGGCTGCTGCTGTGAGGTTGTAGTGGAAGCCCCTTTTCTACCTCTCCCACCGGCTGAGCCGCCATTACCGCGTGAGGGAGGCGGCTGAGCTCGCGCCACAGCGCCCCCTGCAGGCGTGGGGGAACCACCGCACCCGCCCTGCCCGGCCGGGAGCCCCCAGCGCCCCCTGCCGGCTGTGAGCGTCGCTGCACCGACGGGGAAACGGCGTGCGGCCGAGCGAGGCTGCACTGGGCTCTGGTTCTGTCTGTCGTCACTGCCGTTCTGCTTGCTTGTTTGCCTTGTTATGTATTAGTAAAGAACTGTTAATCCTTTTCCCATATCTTTGCCTGAAGGCCACATAATTTCACAGTTATGATTTGGAGGGAAGGGGGTCACATTTTCCATTCCAATGGAGGTTCCCGCCTTCCTTGGCAGACACCTGTCTTTCAAACCAAGACAGCACCATCCATATGAGATGGGCACCTCGGCCTCGGCTATAGCCTGATTTTACTCCTCCCCTTAGGGTTAGGGTTACATTTAGGGTTAGGGTTGAGAAAACCACAAAGCCCAGAGCTCCAGGGACACTGCAACTACAAAAGGCATGCCAAGGCCAGCGTGGCACTGCCCCAAAATTACTCCCTCCACACCTTTCTGCTCCTTGGCACCACCTGCGGGCTGGGCACCTGAGCCTCAGCAAAATCCTGATTTTACTGCTCCGCTTAGGGTTAGGTTTACACTTAGGAAACTGAGTGGACTCAGGAACAGCACTTGTCATTTGCATAGTTCTTTTGGTTTGCCTTTGTCTGTTAAACACAGATGTGAGTGTACAACTGTCTAAATACCAGAAGAGCTCTGAAAATGATGGCTGGCCCAGGCTGAATTCTGCAGAGAGAAATTGTTGCACCATTTTCAGTATTTTGGAGTGAGAACTCCTCTGGACTCAGGCCCAGAGGACAATCAAAGTATAGGGATTGAATTAAAACCTTTGGATAAACTGAGATACATGAAGTCACACCAAAGGGAAGTAGAAAAACAGATTTTTAGCTTTTAGTAGAAAAAGATGCTAAGTGCCTTAAGTTTTAAAAAGCTGCAGTGAAGAGACCTTAAACACAGTTTTTACTGCAGCAGTGTTGCCTTTCACAGAATTTCTCTACTTTAGACAAAACATAGATGGAACTACACTGTTCACATTTTTTAGCTAGAGTGTTCACATAAACAATTTTGCTGATAGAAGCAAAATACGCAAATCTGTGTAATACCTATGTAAGGCTTGTGTAAAATTTACGACTGTTAGAATTAGACCAGGATAGGTTAAGAAAAGAAAAACTAGAATCGTGTATTAGTTCTATTGGTCACTTAGCAAATATAATGAATACTACTGTAAGTTTCACACACACACACACACACACACATCATCTACAACATCTACAACTGTTACATCTTGCTGTTAGCCCGCTGCTGCTGCCGCTGTTGCTGCTCGATTCTAGCGTTTAACCCCTTCGGACTCTGCCTTCAGAGAAGTATGGAACTACAAAATAAACAACTTTAGCAGAACAGCGGCTCTCTCCGCCTTTTCGCCTTCGGCCGCAAAGGGAAGGCCCCCGTCAGAAGGTCAATACATCAGTAGTAATTAAAGCTATTGGATTTTTTTACAATTTTTTGTTACAGGAAAATTCTGCTCAGAATATATTATACAGCTGGCCTATGTTTCTTTAGTTGTGTTTTTTTCTTTAAGAGTATTGAATCACAATTACAGAAATGGCAGCAGAAAATGAAGTGAATAACATTTCAAGATCATATTGATTTCTAGGCAAAACCAAAGGAATGCTTATACTTTTTTCAGATATCCCAATAAGGAAAAAAATACAATTAATGTCCTAAGAAAAAAAATATAATTCAAAATTTATCTGTGCAGAGAAGAAAAAATGGACCTAAAGAAGAAAAAGCTTTTACTATCAAATATATTGTACAAAAATCATTATTTTTATTCTCTCCAAGGACTAACTGTGCACTTCACTCGCAAAACAGACAACTATTTCACACACAGGAGCAAAATGCTGAAGGATCCTCATACATATTCATAGGAGCTAAGATTTAGCTTCTGATCTCACAGGAAAAGCTACAAAACCCAGAATCTGGCAACTAAATTGAAAATATTTTAACTCTAAACTGCTCAAAAAAGGATTAATGGTCTTCCAGTTGCCACAGATACACAATTTGTGTTGTTATCCTAGTGTTTTAAGAATAATTATTGGTTCTATTCCTACAGTGAAGATGAAATAGTTGCAATTCCAAGTTTTTTATATTAATGTCAGTGTTTCATGGAGTCAGTGATAAACTAAGAACTTTAGCAATGATGCTGGAACACAGAAAGAAGATTTTTGCCTTTGCGAGTGATAAAATGGTAATGTCATGTGACTTGTGACTGGCTCCACTCAAGATTTTTCACTTACACGTTAATGGATTTCAATGGCCTATGGTAGACATCTTATTAGTCAGTTATTAATGGTATTCAAAACTGCAATAAAACCTAAGAGTCAATGCAGAAGAGAGTCTACTCTGACAACCAGTTTACGAAAGAGGAAGAGTACACAGACTCTGACTGAGAGGTAGAAAGTTAAACCAACAGAGACTGTAGCACACACGCTGAGTGAACAGCAGGATGACATAGTTTTCCTCTGTGTGTGTGGTTACTGTGAAAGGATAAATGAAAGTAGATTGGTGAGTTAGGAAAGCTGTGAAAGATTTTAGATTCTAGATGTATGAGCATCTTCTTCTTATACTGAGAAATCTTCCATGTTTTATACATGTGGAAAATACATTATTTAAAGATTGTTGTTTATTATTAAGGGTGTTTATATTCTTGAGTTCCACACTGGATGATGATACAGTTAATGAAAATCCCCAGAAACTTAGATAAGCCTGAGGAAAAAAAATAGCCAATCCAGCCCTGTACATCTTCTCTTATACTTACTTAGGAGTCATGTCAAACAAGCCATTAAAAGCCTTGAGCTTAGATCCAAGATTTACATATATTAAACAGATTGGAACAAAGAATTCAGGAATTTATCTCTGTAAATGCTAGGAATCTATACAGTTTGAGGATAATTAATACCTACTAGGTGGAATATGTAGACTTTTCTCATCCTTACATTTTATCTTCAAAACTTTCATCCTAGTAAGAATTATATTATAAAGTGGATTCATAATGGATTCATAATTATTCTATCACATTCTGTGTAATCTGTCAGGTTTGCTTGGCAATTGAAAAGAGAGGGCATAGCCTTTTGGTCTATGATTTTATGAACCATACTGCTCACTAGCTCCCCTCATAGCTATTTAAGTAATTTATGTCCTTTACCTGGTGGACTGTAGACTCCAAGTGGTCAGACTTCATCTCTTCTGTATATTTAAAGCAAAAATGAATAGATTTCTATAACTGCTTGTCATTGCAGAAGTCTATGATGTATGTATCTAACAGAAAACCAGCAAAGAGACTAGAAGTTTAGGAAAGCATTTTATTTCCAAAAATAGGTGCCAATAAATAGTATTTTTAAAAGGAGGAGGGGGCGGGAGAACAGTTACTGCTGATATTTAAGTGCAAAAAAGTGCATGTAAAGTATCTGTGTTTCTTCAGTTCTGGTTCTCACATTGATACTTTTCTCCAAATTGAAATGCACTATTTTCAGCCTTCTCTAATCCACAAGGCTCTTACCCAAACCTACTCATTCATTCCAAGAGCTGGCGAAGGAGGAGGAAAAGCCAAAAGACTGAAACCCTCAGAAATTGTAACTGGCAGAAAACGGCAGTTAACAAAAATAAAAGTTAAACTGAATTTTTGACTTTCTGTTAAAAAGCAAGTCAAATATTTCTGGGCTTACATTTATATAATTATTCATAACTAGGAGATCTGCTTTCACTTTTTTTAATTTTCAACTCCATTGTAAAATAGCTAAAGTTTTTGGACTTTGGTATGTACAAAATTACTATGTATTTTCAAAGCACAGTACACACACTGCTAATGACAGAAGAACATATTTTTATCTTTTATTTTGCTTCACCTGTATTCTTATTAGTAAAACTCCTGGATATAACAATTTAAAAGCTTTGAAGGACTAATGCAAAGTCTTAAAATTATGAGGTTTTTTAAAATCGTAAACAGAAGCCAAATCTACCAAATTTCATTAAATTTGTCTCCACCTGTCTCAGCTTTTTCGTCCTTACTACCCTTCTTTCCTGACTATGAATGTCTTCTGTTGATCTAAGCCTGGCGTTCAGCTGTTGTTTCTCAAAATACTTCTAGCTCTCCTGATCAAAGTTTTCAAACCTCATAACAATATTAAAACACTGACTAGATTCTAAGGACAGTGTAAAGATTTAAGGGGACTTTGGTGAAGCATAATTAGCATTACATTAAAATGAACTGTTTGATGGATAAATTGTTTCAGTTTACATCATGCTGAAAGAATGTAATGAAAGTATTTAAGATTAAATTCTGTTATGTTGTTCCTAAATTCTATCAAAACTGGCAGGAGGTAGAATTCTGGCAGTTTTATTTTTTTATTATCTTCATTGTAGCAAGACATGTGCAAAGGAAATGAAACATACTCAGTCAGAGCAGAACGCACTGCTACAGGATATCACTCCATGAAGACATAATGCCAAATAAAAGCAGCAGATATTAAATAATTTATCAATGCTATCACATGATGGGTGAATAGGAGTATCAGGTGCAGTTTCAGGGCTCCCTGCCTTGGTTCCATCCCTAACACCTTCCTGCTCCTTTTTGAGGGTAGTGATAATAAAGACTGTATTTAGTTTCCAGTTTTTAGTTCCAAGAAGGACACCATTCATAAAGCATAAAATGGTAGCAAATCTGTGGCACATGTGCCTTTCATTCCAGGGTATACTTCCTTGAACTGAAGCTTAAAATTAACATATAAATTAATTTATTTGTGGTTAAGTGAATACAAATTGGTTTTTTGACAACCATTCTAAGAATAATAAATTTATTATTTTCTCTTAGCCAGCAAGATCTACCATGTGAGAGCATCCCCAACTCAAAATGTGAGCCCATGGTCCTGACATTATTGACAAACACAATTGTCAGTAATATGCAGGTTGATCAGCTAAATTGTGTAGAGTAACTTACAAGGTGTATGAGTTGGGCACCTGTAGCAGTGTTCCATTAAAACTGGGCATTCGTTTTATATTGTCCTCTTTTATTTTTTCTTTCTTCAGGGTGGATAAAATATAATATAGTTGCCCTCAAGGCATAAATCTGACTCTGCACTTCTTCGTATCAGTTGACCTGGCTGTAAATACAAATCTGGTCTTACAGGCTTGGCAGTGGGAAAAAGATATATGAGTACTGCTCAAACCATTTTCCTTTGTCATGCTGGGCTGACCTGAAATATCCTACTCCAACTGACCTTCTTCTCGGGAATAAACCTTTATTGATTCTCTATCTGAGTTACTAAAGCAGCTTCAAAACAATTTGAAAAACCTGTTACACTTTTCTCACAAAATTATGTTGACTTACCATTTATGAGTTCTTGTGATTTCCACAGATTTTTACAAAAAACCCTAACAAGACCCTGTGGACACACAGCCTTTGTTCTGCTTACCTATCAGTGTGATATAGTGCACTTGAAGATGAAGATGAAGCTTATGAGATCATTATTTGTATCACACAATTTAGAAATCACTGACTATAAACTGGCTATAAACTGATGACTAAATCACTGGCTATAAATTCTTCAGCAGGCATTGGTGAGGAAGGAGAGGCAGTGGCGTAGCCCTGTATATTCATGAAGGTTTCAATTGTCCAGAGCTTGATGATGGTGACAATAGCGTTGAGTGTTTATGGGTAAGAATCAAGGGAAAGGCCAACAAGCCAGATATCATGATGGGACTCTGTTTCCATTCCCAATGCATGGAAGTTTGCAATGTTGTTAAAAGTTGTGTGAAAGCACTTCTGCTATAGCAATGTAACTGGTTTAAATATTTATCACTTGTTTACATTAAGGGCTTTTATTGCCTAAGAACTTTAATATACTCATTACTGGAGAGTAGCCACCAAATTTTTTAGAGGAATAATTGTTACTCGTTCGAGAGTAGTTCACATTCATTACAAACTAAATGCATAATGCTCATAATCCTGAATAACATAGAAATTAACAGTAGAACCCTGCAAAGCTGTGTAAACTCTGAAGCTATTCATATTCTAAATCCATGCTGAAAGGGAACTGCATTAACACAGTTGCATCGTATTTCCAGCTGCAGCTAAATCTTTAAATAACTATACTAGAAAAAGAATTTAAAGGCACCCACTTACGTAAGTTATGAACGTGAATAAAGGACGAGTGCTTTACAGTGTACTACCCCCGTAAGCCCGTCTCCAAGTTTTCTGATGATTCACAGTGTCTCTAGGCAACAAAGTAAATGACAGCTTTTGAATGTATTTCCTGTTCTTTCTTCATTTGCATTTTTAAATTCTTTTTTTTTTCCCCTCCCAGAAGACTAGTTAGCCATTTTGGTAGCAGTTTTAAAACACCTCTGTTTCATCAGTTTAACAGAGAAAGATGTCCACTCAGCCAAACTGGGATGTTATCTAAAGACACTTTTCTTCTTGGATTCTTTCCAGCAGTTTTACTTATCGCTTGTTGCAATTAAGAAATGCTTAGATTTGCCCATATCTCTAACATCTGATTTAGTCACCTGTATATCTCTGTATCTCCTTCCTTGGCACCTTTATATTTGTCTTGCCACCTATCCTTCAGACACATCTCTAGCTTCATTCCATGGAGTATGTGGATTCCCAGTCTATTATATACATAAAACTATTATATTCACTTTCACTTGTTTCTGATTGTTTGTGATTAGCTGCCAATTTTAATAATGATCCCATTTAAACAGAACTTACAGAATTTTAAGTGCAGTTATGGAATTTTATAAGCTCGAGACTATAAACAAAGTCAGGAAGATGATGCTGGTGCACTCATTCTTTTTGATTGTCTGCATATGGTATTCTTCAAGCTTCATTTTGCAGGGAACAGTATCACCACCTCCTGTCCTGTAATTATATTTATAATAAAAAGAGAGACCCTTAATATCTAATAGTCTCAATGATAAGTTGGTTCTCTCACAGTACATTTACTCAATTTAATTTAATTTAATTTCATTGTTCTGAAATCCCATTTTATAGGGTCCTTCTCCTAACAACTACTTTTCTGGATGATTCGTGAGAATTGTGTGGCTTATCCCAGAATCTCTGCCCCTGGCAGTTTTCAGCATGTCAAGACATCGATGCTAGTGAGAGTCAAAATGGATACCTGGGAGAATATAATTCTTTTGAATACTGTTTCATCACATATGTTCTCTATGTCCAGGAAAGGTATCAGTATCCAGTTAATTCTTTTTTTTTTAGAATCCAGTAATTTCAAAATCAGTTTTTGGAAAGAAAAGTTATCTTTTTATGATGCCTGTTATGTGTCTGCTGGCACTGACTTTCAGAAATAGGCCTAATTTATGGAAACATAGTGACCTCTGAACCATGCCAAGTGGCATGGTTGACATACCCGAGGGACAGGCTGCCATCCAGAGGGATGTGGACATGCTCAAGAAGGGGGTCAATGGGAAGTTCATGAGGTTCAACAAGGCCAAGGCCAACTCCAAGGTCCCTGCATCTGGGTGGGGGCGATCCCCAGCGTCGATACAGGCTGGGGGATGAGCGAATTGAAACCAGTCCGCTGAAAAAAAACTTGGGGATGTTGGTGGAGGAGAAGCTGGAGATGAGCTAGCAATGTGCACTCGCACAACTGAATAATGATTCAAGTGGGAAAAGTCTGATTTTTTTTTCTCCTCAGTAGATTTTCAGGTTGCATGTGCATCTTACTGAACATCATCTTGCTAGGCAAAGTGGGAAGAGTTTTCTCTCTGGTTAAGGAAAGTTAAGAACTAATAGGGAGGTCTTACCAAAATGAGGACGTGTCACCTGAAGAGAGAAAAAAATGAAAAAGAGTGAGAGAAAGAGGAGAACAGAGAGAGTGAGACATATTTCGAATTTAAACACACTGTAATAGATTAATGCATTTGGGTCTTTTAACATATTTATTCTTGTATTTCATAATTACTTTTCATGATACTGTCAATTGTGGATGATATAAATAAATACTCTCATTTGAATTTACTTTATCTGACTGAAATTAATAGGGATTTCAAGTAACGGGATCATATCAAGTCTCTTTTCATCCAATGGTGCAGTTAACTAGAGGACTGGATTACTGGGGAATCTGTCTCACTATATCACATTGTTCAAAACAGACGAACAGTATATCAACTGTTTGGCAACAGCCTGCCTAAAATGATGATAGAGAACTGATATCACAAAATCAAAAGAAAACCTTCCACGTTTCAGGGACTGTGGTAACTGGAGAAATTCCTTGGGAACGTGGGGATGTCTCCCAAGTCACTTGAACCTAGAGAGGCAGAAGTATAGGAGAGGAAAATGCCAAGATCTTTTGCTGCAGCTCTAGATGGGTAACCAGAAGATTCCCTCAGCAGAAGGACACAGTGATAAAAGATCTGAGAAAGGATTTGGAGACTGGAGAAGTGCCTGGATTCACTTTGCAACAATCCATATCCCTTCAGTGAACATCAGGAGAAGTGGAAAAAATTCTGGACCCTGAAAGACATCTGGATGTAGGCTACTGCCATATGCTGTCATCCATTTCTTCTGAGACAAAGATCTTGGCAGGCACTTTTACACTTCAGGGAAGAGTCATGCCAAGGAACACATTGTTGCTTCTTGGCAGAGGACACACCTGCTTTTATGGATTTGGAGAACATGAATGAAAAAGGACTGACCTTTAGTGTGGGCTTCTCCTCTACAGATACCATTGTTTGTGTTGTTTATCACAACCTGTAGAACAGGCTCCCAGAGGCCAGTGAGAACAACCAGGACCAGCTGGAGCTGACATGCACTCTGCTCATGTTCTCAGAAGGTCTTTGTTGCTTTTCTCCATGCACAGAGAGACTGTCTGCAGAATTTTGTTGTGTGCTCTGGGACAAGTTTGACCTGGATGTGTTCTGAGACAGCTTTGGCCTGGACCATGCCAACATCTGGCATGAATTCTCAAAGTGTAGGATGTTCCCTTTACTCTGTAGGGGGGTCACAGTGGTCCTGTTGTGGGAGAACTGAGGCACAAATTTCTGGGTTCTCTCCACAGCACAAGACTCTAATGAAGTCCATCTTCTGCAACTGATGTCCATGCTGGAAAGATGTGATTCAATCAGATCAGGCCTATATGATCCTGTGACAGAGCAACTTTGATAATCCTGTCTGGTCAAATACTCAACAAGAGGAAAGCGCTTGACATGGAACATCATGAATATACTATAGGGATCCCTGTATATTGATATTAGTCCCTGCTTTGTGGGAGTCACTTGATGCACTATGAATTAGAGCAGAAGTCTTGGGTAAAGTTCTTCAGGGTCTTGGAACAAGACTGTTGACTTTCATTAGTGAGAGTTCCAAGGCTGCCTCTTGACCTGTTTCTTTCTTCCCTCATGGGAGAAGATTCGTGCTTACAAAGCTGTGTGAAAACCCAGATGAATCGATGGATGTAAAAGCCTGTTAAGTCACCAACTTGATGGTCTCTTTCACTGGATGAGCAGGTCAGGAAATCTGATCTGGTGGCCCAGGACAAGTGAGCTCATTCTCATGCTCAACATCTAGCAGGGCACAGACACACTGCTCTACCTGGCCATCTACACCTCTGCAAACAACCCCTCCACAGTTCCTAACTGGGACATAAGGGAGGCAGGGTTGTCAGAGCAGGTGTGAAGGTGGGCAGATCTGCTGTGAGTCCTTGACTCCAGGCAAGGTGAACTCATTGTGATCCTGTCAGTCCTGCACATATTCTGCTATTTCTTCTGCCTTTTTCCTTTTGGGACCTGGATTTTTTCAGGTCAGGGAAACACTGGCTCCCTTCCTGACAGCTGCATCCATGTACTACATACTGACAACAAGCTAGCAAGGCAGGATTTCCCTTCCCAGAGGCCATGCTGATTCTTTCTTTACAGTCTGTATATATCTATGTGCTCACTAATCTCATATTTTAATAATGGCTCTTCCATTTTAACCACAGATGAAAGGCAGACTCAGTCAGCCTCTCTGGAGCCCTGTGTGTGGATGGGGCTTACAATGGCGATATTCCAGACCCCTGACTCAGTGACTCCTTGTAATGATAGGTTACGCACTTTGGCTAGCAGCTCTGCAATTTCACGTTTGAGTTCCTTCACGGCTCTTGGGTGAATGGCTGCTAATCCTGGTGACTTACTGTCATCTAACTTATTCTATGTAGTCAAATACTTCCTGTACACTTAGCTCACACTGATACAGCTACCCTAACCAATCTGCTACAAAAAAGCAGCAGTGCATGTTGGAAACCTCCCAACATCTGTAACAGTAAAAAAAAATTATACGAAAAATAAATCTCATATTCTCTGCTGTGACCTTATCTTCAGATGCCATTTTCACACACTTTGTCATCAGATGGTCCAGCTGTTTCATGAGCTGGCTTTCAGCTTCTGAGGTATTTAAACACCTTTTTATTATCCATTTGAGTATCTTTACAAACTCATTTATGTTTTCTGTAAGTTCCTGTGTAGATATTATATGCCGTGATTTTGCCACTCTGCTCATTTGGACAGCTCTTCTGGTTTTTAAAGTCAATCATTTCTATACAGTAGCTTCTAAGTCTTCTGTTTAGCTATACAGGGCTTTTACTGGGTCATTATGTTTTCTTTTTCTGAGCAGTTTGCCTGGGCTTCCAATACAGTATTTTCAAACAGCCTTGAGGCTGCTTGCAGGCTTTTTGTAGTATTAATTTTGGGGGTATTTTTGCCAATAGCCTCATTTGTATGTAATTCCTTTTCCTGAAATTGAATCTCTGTATTCAGGATTTGTTTGGCTTGTTCTTTCCTACTGAAATATTAAGCCTAATTTTGTACTGATTGCTGTTACAGAGTGCTCTTCAACTAATACCATTTGAATTAGGCTCTGTACATTACTCAGGACCAAAGCCCAAATGACAGCTTTTCATAAGAGCGCTAAGATTAGTTATTTTAGGAAGTGGACATTTACTGCATACAACAGTCTTATCTCTGCCTCTTGTGCTGAGGCAGCAATGATACAGTCTGTATATGTATAGTGAAAATCTCATCCAGTTGCAACCCGTTTTAAATTTGCAGTATTACCTGAGCACTATCATCCTCCAGATCAAAAAGCCCAAAGTATGATTCTTTTATTATTATTCTTATTCTTATTCTTATTATTATTATTATTATTATTATTATTATTAGAGTATCGGATTTCCACACAGGATTCCATAGTGTTTCTCTTCTCCCACCATTTTTTTATGCTGGTAAACTTTGTATTTTTCTTCACTTAGGTTGCCCTCACCTGTACATTTTATTCTGTCATCCTTCAAACCTTGTAGCCTGGCAACACTGTATCCTGTTAATTATCCTTTCACCAGACCTCTGAGATGTCTATTATGTCAGGGTTACTGTTTGTTACCAAAAAATTATTTTAAAGGCTTCTAGAATTGTTGTAGAAGGCAGCTTTTGTTAGTTTTGCCCTTGGTTTAGCTTTCCCAGACTAGTCAGCTGACATTTTAGGGAAACTGACTTGCCTTCTCTATTTCTGTTTATTTTCCTTCTGGTCTTTTCAGAGGTATGATGCATATCATTCAGGTTATACTGCCAAGTTGAATCAATCCGAATGAGGTGCTGCTCCATGCTTGTCAACATTTTTCCAGTTCCTAGTTTAAATAATTTTGCATGATCTCCTTGATTTTCATACACAGCAGTCTGTCTCCATCTTGATCGAAATAAAGTCTGTCCTTCCTTTATGGATTCCTTCTGTCTCAAGAAGTTTCTCAGTTCCTAATGTACTGAAATACCTGTCATTGCTACACTGTGGTCTTACCCATGTACCACAACTCTGGATCCTTGCCTGCCTGCCATGTCTCATGCCCTGGAGCTGGAAGCATTTTGGAGAAGGCCATCATGAAACAGTCTTCTATTAGGCGGTCCAAACAGCCACCCAGAACATCACCCATATACATCTGCAAGTCACTGGCACTAACCCAAGTCTCCTGGATTCTCTCATGCACCCTCACATCGACACCAGCTCTGAAGCATCTCAGTGAGTAAGCATCACCTGTTTACCTCTCCTTCTCTTTTAGCTGTTATTTTTCAGTGGCTCTCAAAAGAACAGGCCCAATCTCCCCAAACCAAGAGCTTCTTGCACAGCATGCAGACTTATAGAGCCAGACCCACAAGTAGTTAATTTGCCTCTTAAGGTAGTCTATCATTATTAAGTTGTCAGCAAACAAGATATACACAAGAATCTGTGGGGTGGAGAAGGGGTAATCAGGAGTCCTTTCATAAATATAAAATGAGCACCAGCAGCCCACGCTAGTGATGTGCTAGAGAGTAATTTCAATTACCATTGTATCATAGAATAACTGACCCTTTAGATAATTTGGGAAATTTATTATAGACAAATACAAGTAAGAAAAATATGTAAGCAAGAGAGAAACCAATTTTACAAAGGCTGAATTGCAGTACATGTCTACATCATTAGATACAGGTATTTATACTTAAAATTGCTTGGTTCCAAGCAGATTGAGTTTATGCAAAATATAAAATATTAGCTCTCAATTCTCTGAATTCTTATTGTGTTCAAAGGACACAATAAGTGGACAGCTATGGGCAGTGATATCTGTTTTATCTATGTGCCAAATGTTATCTTGGCATTATTTTTTTAGTATGTGATTTACTAATGTAATAAACCTACCAAATCAATTAAAGCATTTCATTTACAGTTCTTAGGTACCATACCTAATACACTTTACTCACTGCACAACACAAGACTGACAGTTTAATTAATAGAAGAACTTTAATTGTTAATATAAAGATATTAGTAAAATTACAAGGGAGAGTTATACAGTACAGAAAAAATTATTTACACCTACTCTGTCTTGAATTAGATCCAAAATTAAAAACTAAAAGTCCATTCCATTTTTAATTTGTAGCAACTTTCAAATATCATTAATTAGAAACATTTTAGTTTTATCATTCTAATACACAATATTTAGCTTTTAACCATTTTAACTATGACTTAAATATTGAAAAAAAGTCAAATAAAGAGAAAGTGATTTGTAGATCTGAATTCAGATAACTTTGAAAAGCATTTTCAACCGTTTTGAGACGTAATTTTGTTTAAGCCATGTTTTACCAAAACAGAGATTCAAGCCGTAATTTAATTTAGAACTTTTCGTACATATATAGACAGGAGACTGGCAGTTTGATTTCATAGTTATATTGCTGGCATGCCAGATTTATTTATTTATTTAAAAATCTTGTTTTATTTTATCTCATGTAGACAAGGCACATTTTTTGTATGTTGAATGCTAAAATGAAACCAGTAAATCCCAAATTCTCTTACCAACTCAGTATTCAATGTATACAATGTACACAGTTTTGAATAATTATTCTCTGGTGAACAGTGTTTCAAAAATAGAAACTCCCAAATTACTTACTCAAGGTTTAGCAGTGGATACATTATAATTTTTTATTAAACCAATTACAGCACACTGGACCCTTCATAATGTTATGATGAAAGATGTTTGCATACCAAAAAAAATCCTTACCACATTTTATTTTACAGGAGAAAGCTGTAGGTCTAAAGGGTGATCTTAATTACCATGCAGACCTATGGTGAAAATGAAGCTGATGTCACCAGCCCAAAGTACAAGGATATAAAGGTGAAACAACCCCTCAAGAAGGGACTTTGTTGGTTATGGGTACAGGGGAGAAATGAGAGGAGCAAGTCCGAAAGGAGCTGGTTTAGGACAGAGAAGGCTGAGAAAAGAAGCAGAAAGAGTTAATAACAACTAGAAGTATGGTGAGGAGAAAGGCACAGTAAGAATCCCAGTCTACTACCAGCTACTAGAGAGCTCTGCTTCCGTGGATACCCACAAGAAACAGAAGTCTGAATGACTTTTCTCCATCCTGACATCCATTTGTCTGTCTTCTCACTGTTGTTTAATTATGTGATATAAAACCTTTCTGATAGTCATGTTTTGCTGTAAACTTCAAGTACTTAAGCCTTCTAGTGCAAAGTAGCCATCTGTGATAAAGGCTACACAGTTTACCTGTGCAATGCTAAAGGGCTCTTCAGCCACACTGGTCACAAAATAAAGTTGGATTAATATGTTTGTTTTAGTATGTTAGAATTCATGCTCGTTCCACAGAGAATAATAAGATCAAAGGTTCGCAACAGGTTTTGTCTTTTCTAAAGACAAAATGTTTTCAGGTGATAAAGGCAATGCTAAAGACTCTCAATGGGATTTTCCTAACATTAGAGCCAAAAGGTGAGAGAAAGGATATACTAAAAAGCACCTTTTCCTTCTGTGAGTAGTATCACGGTAGTTCACTCCCTCTTAAATTTCCTCCAAAGAGTTTGTTACATTCCTGGCAATGGTCTGCAATGTTCCATCACAGGGAACTCAACCAGCTTAAATATTGCCCATGACTGCCCTGCAGTGTCTGTTTACTTTATAGTATAGGGTGATTTACATTATCAAATGCTTTTAAAAAAAATCTAAAGCTGTTGTTCAGCATTTCTCGAATTCAGAAAAAGTTTTGTTGGTCAGATTGATCTGTGCTGCCTTAAGAAGTCAGCCCAAGCCTTAAGGAAAACTGCTTTGTAAGCAAATATCACTTGTAAAAATTTAGTGTTCAAGTTGTGTGCTCATACTCTGTTCAAAATAAGATAGGAAGAAGTAATGTGAGTCTTTCTTTGGGTTCAGTTACAGCTTCTTATTTCAAAGCAGAATTTTATGTTCACATTGCCACAATCGAAAGTATATTGAGAAAGAAGCAACTGCTTGTTGCTTGGAGAAAAGTTCAGTTTTGTAGGAATTCTGTTTTCTATTTTTCTATTTTCTATACTATTTAGGCTGTGGGTCACTTCTTGCTCTTTAACTTCTCTGTTTTTTGGGGGTTTTTTTCCCTCTTATCTTTTTGCATGAATTTTGATATGGAGTAAGACTCTGCATTCAAGGTGGGAAGAAGGGGTTGTAGAACCTTTGTTTTGTGTCTCCAGCATTCTGAACAAATACATGCATGGAGTTTACATCTGAAGTTGTAAAAGTGACATTCATAACAGAATCATGAGAAAGGATTCAACAGAAAACTTATGCATGTTAATACTCTTCTGGCTGGCTAGAAAGTCTGATTACGAGTATCCCTATGTCCTGTACCACGCTGATGCATATACAAGATGATCAGTCTACCTGGCTACAGGCGTCCTTTTCTATAAGGTATAAAAAGCCAACCCCAAACTTTGTAAGAAAGCTATGAAAACAGTTAAGCCACTCAGGTGTGCAGGACTCAGCTTTGTGATACAGTTTCTTAATTTATTTATAAGGCATTAGCTGTGCATAAATATACCTTTTACTATGCCTCTGTAGGAGTAATTTCTGTTTATAATAAAAAAAGAAAAAAACCCAATAAAAGAATAATCACTCTTCAGGGATGTATATCATAATCAGTGGTTTGATGGTTTTGGTTTTTCATCCTAACTTATGCACCTCACTCTCCATCAAACTCTGCATACCTTGTGGAGCTAAAGACTTGGGCCCCCTGTTCTCCCCCTCCTTTCATCATTTTATAAATAATAGTTGAATTTACTTAGCCAAACTTGAGATATCTAAACAGTAGGCATCCAGTCTAAACCATTCATCTGATTTCCTCAGACAGACCAGAGGAACTGCCCTCTGAAAGAGTATATATATTTCATTTGACTAAATAAGTAACTAAGGCAACTAACTAGGCTCAGTCTAGATCTGTACAGTTTAGACAGCTAAATTTGAGAGGGGTTGATATAATTTATAATGCAGTTTTCTTTAGCTGAATTATCATTCCACAGTAGAACAAACAAAAAATGCAGCTGGGTGTTGTGAGGAACTGGTTCAGATCGTTTCAACTTGGCTGTCTCAAAACACTTAAACCCTTCTTACTTCCAGCACTCCATGAGGGCCACTTCCATTAGCATCCTAATCCTTTTCAGAAGGCTTGGTTTATTCTAAGAAACCATTTATTCCCGTTGCATCTGACCTAATCAATTCTTCTGTTTTCAAAAACAGTCTGATTTAGGTATGAGAATTTCCAGGCCCAGCAGATAATTCAAAGAAGACCGTGGAAATTTGGAAAAGAGAAGGCTAAAGAGAAAATAATTACAAAGTTGCAAAAATTCTGGTAATTTTAATGCGAATAGCAAGAAAAAAGTACTAAGCAAAGCTACATGTCCTTCCATCACCCTGGAATGTGTGGACTTAAATTGCCATGGACATGTAAGAGGCTTGCTATGAAGTTTAATACTTGCAGGGTGAGAGTTCTTCAGAAAATCAATTCCCATCTCATAGAACAAGTCTTAAAATTTGCTTCAAAAATTTAAAATAGAAAATCACACAAAAACTTGGCTTGTTCACTTCCATCAGTATCAGAGGATTTTCTGCCTTGCTGTTGATTTGTCAACACCTGGTACCACAGAATAAATGAATCAGAGGCGTATGGTGCCCTCAGATTGCCTATCAGTGAATCTGAGGAAATCATCTTCCTGTTTACTTTTTTCAGCCAACTTCTGATTTCATTGACCTTCTCCAATGGTTCCTAGAGAATGTGATCATTATGAGAGTTTCCTTTCACTCAGAAGTTGATTGAGCTACAACTGAGCAACAGTAACCATTAAAATGATGTGTATGGTAGAATTTTCAAAAAGTCCTTTACATCCAAATAAAAAGATTTCCCCAGAGATACAAAGCAGCTAAACACAAAAACAAATTCAACAATGTGGGGCACACTCACTCAAAGCCATTTCTGACCTACCACAGACCTTGCTTGCCTTATTACACCAGAAAAATCTTAAAAGTACAGTTCTTTACACTAAGATCACAGAAACTGTCATCAGAAAGTGTCAGGAGTGTTAAAATAACTCAAATTTTGAATGGTACTTAAATGACCACAAGGCCAAACAACTGGGAAATTAAACATCTCCTGTTGTGCAGCTGCCCTTCTGCAGTATAGCAGCATCACAGATATATACAGAAACATGGAGCATGTTTCTCTGATCAGCTTAAATAGAAATTGTCACATTTCAGGTTCTCAGACATGATTAAGTTAATAGTCTTACTGTGAATTATTTTTTTTTTACAACAAAAGAAGGATCATCAAAACTATAGACTCATGGCTACAGCAGATGTGTCAGGAGGACAAATCTCATTTATTTTATGTATGCAGAACATTTTGAACATTTGAAAAAAGCATCTGTAAGGCCTTCATGACCACTTTATTGGCAAAGAGAGTGGAATCCAATGTAACACCCAGGTCAGGCTCAGAATGCAGCTTAAGTTTCACTGATAAGCTTGTAGCAGCAAGCTATATCCCTGAGGATGTTTCTTTTCCTTTTTTTTTTCCCCCTTTCCTTACAGCTTTATGACTCATCATCTTGCTTGATCCATTCCCTTTCTGAAAAGGTTTGCAGCTGCAGGGCAGTGACTACAACTGACCTTGGCTTACCGTCTTTGCACCACTGTGTTCCTGCTGCTATCATTACTTATATTTCATTTCATAGTGCAATTCAGAACTGCATTATATATATCTATATTCACAAAAATTTAAAAATTGCATCAATGTATCAGAGATAATTTAAAATAAAAAAAGAGAATTACACAGCTTTTTATCAGCCAGTCCATTCAAATAACAGATCACATGGCAAATGGTTTAACAGTTGCTCTATTCAGAGATTTGATGTCTCTAGTTGCACATCACATACTGTCAGGCAATAGATATCTAACCCAAATGTTATATGTTTCTCTTTGAAGCACTTCACTGTTGTGTTTTTTTAACTGTTACCAAGCCTTTACCATTGATACTTTTAATGAATCATTTACACAAAAATACCTTGTTTGCCCATTCTCCATTGAAAGGGTGTTAGAATGTTTTTTATAAAAGATGTGCCTGTGTTGCTGTGCCTGGTTTCTTGCGGTGGCATGGCCGGCCGCAACCTTCCTGAGAGCGCCGCAGGGCATTCCTAGGGAGAGTGGGAGAACCACTTTCCCGCAGCCTTTCGGCAGCCCGAGCTATCTCAGTTAATTGTCGGCTCACAACAACGCGGTGGCGGTAAAGGAGGCGAGAAGGCTCTTGCATGGAGACAGCAGCAGGTCTTTATTCCATGCTAACTCCCCAAGGCCTGGGACCAGCACATGTGATAGCCCCCACAGGCAGAGGGCTGGCACATGGCTAGAGCCCAGAGAGAGAGAAGCTGGTGGCTGCTGAACCCCAAGGCAAAGACAGCGCGCCGAGCATTCACAGTCCTTATCTTGGGGAACAGGGGGGCGGTACAAGGGCGGAGTTAGGATAACAGAGCCAATAGGGAGAACCTGAGGGAGTGGTTTGGACTAGAGATGGGGGAAGGGAAAGCCACATGGAGAATGCAAGCAGGGACATGGAATAGGGGTCCACAACATGCCTGTTGTTTTTTTACAAATACAATCCTTTATTCACTTTTCCAACATTCATTATGTAGCTCTGTGTACCAAATCAAGAGGACAAAAAAGCTGCTGCTATTACATGGAAACATGCACCTCCCTGAAGCACTTTTCAATTCTAAAGGAAGCTTCATGCTTAATAAGATATTAAGATTTACTGGCAACCACACAATGATATAAAAGCAAAATATTACAGGCTTGATAGTAATTCATACAAGGGTCCTTTGTGTATGTAAGTAGCCCCAAACAACCTAGCTCTGCATACATTAGTAACATGCTATAACCATACATTTCCTGCCTGCAAGATTCAGCTGTGAAAGTATGCCTTTGCTGACGACTTAACTTATAACCAGGTGCATAAAAGAACTTCTGACCTGAACTGAGAGACCTTCAAGTCTGTATTAGTTAAGCCAACAGGAGGCATGAGTTATATAGTCCAGCCTTCAGTTTGACATTCCTTTTACAGTGGGGATGCTACCTATTTAATTTCTAGTTTGATAGAATTATCTTTATGTGATCATCTGCATATTCCTTTTTGGTGCCCTGGGTGCCACAAATTACCAAATACACTATTTTAAGGACAAGCTAAAGAATGAGAAATCACTGGATTTCTGGCGTGCTCAGAGCACTGACGTGAATGCTGAAGTCAAACAGATTTGAATGTGACAAGTGGTAAAGATTATTTCAGCCTACTTAAGGTACCTCCCTTTGTGACTAAAGGATTTTCCATTGCTCATTCACAGTCAGGAGTCAGATTAAGAGCTGTAACACAAGCTTGATATTTCATCCTTTTTTTTTTTTTTTTAATCAATTACAATGTCACTAGGAATTTATAAAAATATTCATGGTATTCTTAGATACTGTTTTGGGATGAAAAGTCTCCTAAGTACCTTGGTATGGCCCAAGAAAATAAGCACAACAGTTAAAGAGTCCTGTAACTCATAACACATGAAGACAAGTCAATGATCATACAAATGTTTTAAAAGTATTCTTAGAAAAATGAAAAAATTCCAATCCACTCTCCAAAAAATCTAATCCTCTTCAAGTTTTTCAGGAGTGAATTAGAAAAAAAAAAAAAAAGGGAAAAAAATAAGTTTCCAATGTTCAGCTGGGAATTTGACTTCCCAAGAAGTAGACATGATTAATAACACTAATTGCTTTTGGGTTTAAGTACATAGTGCAGTAGTGATTTTAATCTGTTCAGGCAGATTGGCAACCTGTTATGCATGCCCATTTATACTGGCTAGAATTATGGTACTACTTCAGATTTAGATTCTGTATGCAGGATTCTGTGAAGATCACACCTGCTGGTCTTCACCTTTTACAATTTTGTGCAGATAATCCATAACTTTCTGGACAAACATATCTCAAAAAAGCTATGTGGTTACATGGATGCCTGACCAATCGTATCTGCCCTCACCACAATGAGACATAAGAATGAAGGACAAAAGTTTGCCATGAATGATCTCTCTTTTTCTGAGGAAGCATTTTTTTCATCTTCCACCAGTTATAAGTCTCCCCATTTAATGATGTAGCTTCAGATGTTCTCACTGCATCCAAATAGTGGGGGCACTAAGACATTTCCAGCATTAGGAGAGTTGCAAAGCAGGTATGAGATCTGTTGTACTTATTTACTGCTTAATTCATATTGACAATTGAGTTTTTTGTTTTGTTTTTTTTTACTTCCTAGAGCGGTTTCATACAACAGTTAAAATGAATAAGGAGAGAATTTGAATATATTAGTTAGGCAAAAAAAATTGTAGGAACAGATATGAAATTTCTTTCCCCTATTTGTCAAAGGGTTTCCAATTACTCCTGATTAATTGCAGAGGAAAACTACTAGAAGTTCATAACTGACATAAGATCATCACTTGTATAAAGACAGATATTTAAAAAGCTCTAGATATAACATTGCTAAATTTCTGCTGAAAAAGCTTTGAAGATCGTAATGTGATCACATTTGGACTGCAAAGTAGCACTGCTCTCTGCTGGTTGTTATAAAATTAAATTGCTATTTGGCAGTTGCATAAAAGCTGCTCTATGTATTTACTTGATTCATCTTTAAATTATGCTTTTATTTGAATTAGGAGAGATAAACAAATGCTTATTCAGCTATAGAGCTAAAATGTATCTGCCTATCTCTCTGATAAATGAGCATTTCTCAGATAAGGCAATCTCAGCAAAGCATCACATTTGCAGAATTTTATATGTGAAAATCTCTCAGCCCCTGACATAACCTGGATCTGTGTTCTCAGCTCTAATAAGCTGTCTGATTCTTTCTTCAATGTGGCTTTCACATTTTTAAAATTCTCCACTCTAACAAGCTTCTTTTAATTAGGGAAACAGAGATGGCATAAGTCCAGCTGAACACTGCATTGACACACACTTCTAATCAGCATCTTCTCCAAAGAAAGAAATTTCCTGAGACCTCTGTTAGTGCACCTTAGGAAAGGAAAATCAAGAGTCTTTATTTGTCTTGCTGTGAGAAGTATACACCAGGTCCTAACTTTTCCAATTACAGATCTTCCTGACAAATGGTGAGACTTCTTCCATGTTTGTGCAGTAATAGATGACAGTCCTTGTCAGTCATCTGCCTCCTCTTTCCTTGCCTCATCCAGAGGGCATTGAGAGGGCCCTGAGGTCAATAAGAAATTCATCAATATCAGTTCTGGGCATCAGAGTGTCATGATTTAGGCTCCTGAGGCCTGTAATTTTAAGAAGGAATGGCTTTGAGAGGTGAATTTTTCTTGTTTTTCAGACTTGTTTTGAGGCTCTACAGCCACAAAGACCAGTAATGCAATTGTACATTGATTTGCGTCTCTGTCATTGATTTTTTTCTTTCTGGAAATGTATCAGAACTTATTTTATTACAATATGAGCAATATTATGAATCATCAGAGTTGGTCAAGCTTGTACAATTCCCCAGTCCAAGTTCAGAGGATGTTGAAACTTGACAAGGACGGTGCCATGTGAAAAGAGCAGGAAAACTGTAGCCTAGCAAGTGACAATGAGAGAAACCTAAACCCCATTTGTTACTAGCTCTAAGTGCAGTCTGTGAGGGGATTCCCCTTTCATTGTGAGATGCACTGATGTTGTGTTAACTTGCCAGGTCCAAATTTTGTGAAGAACACCTAAATTCACCTTGAGTTGAGGGGGAAAATGCAATGCTGTTATACCAATGCAGTACTATTTGCCACAAAACTAAAATAAAAATCTTTATTTCTCCTCTCTAAGAAATGAAAAATATTATTTTAATCTCTTACAAAAAAGAAAAATAATCAGAAAACCAGCAGCTCTTTCCTCCTAAAGCAATTTTTTGTCTAAACCACAAGGCATAACCAAGTCTAAAGTCTAAACCAAATTGAGAAATATTAATTGGTTTGCACCAAATTATATACAGAGGGTGAGATTTTCAAAGGCACAAAGGAGAGTCAGATGCATAATTCCATTTGCACCTTTATAAATAATTACTACCAACAATGAAAATAAAGCTGTGATAAATGATGAACATAATCCCAAGTCTTTCTGTCCTTTTAAGCATGTAAAAATTGTCATCTTCCATACAGAAGAATTTCTGACAATGCAAAACAAACAAGTAAGCAAAGAACTCAACAGTCCCTCCTCCCCAAAGTCCTTCAGAAAGACAAGCAGTGACTTTTTAAAAACCCTTTCTCAAATCTTTTTTTTCCCAAAATTGAAAACAGAGCAATTGACAATGACTTTGAAACTGGCATATTGTGACTCAAGCTACTCCTTATACCAAGCATTGTAGTTCACTGACCTTGCCAGTTTATCACTCAGGATTTTTTGTTTGACATTGCCTTCTGGTCCTCAGTTAAATGTTGGTAGTAAGCTCTTTAGGATAGCAACTAATCTTAGTCCATGTGTACACAATCTCTAGAATGGTTTATTCCATTCTTAGATTTAGGTTGCTATGTGGCATTAAGACTGTTTGAACAATTTAAAGCTTTTAACTAGTCTCTAAAAAACCAGGAAATTGTTTGGATCTGTATCCAATGTATTGGATTGTATCCAATTTTTCCTTTATTTTAGTTTTTAATTAATATGCAATCTTGAGAATAGCCCAATTAAAGGAACATTTTCATATATCAAAGAGAAAAAAAAGCTTTGGCATGCCAAATTCTTATTCCATTTCTCAGGAAATTAGTTTCTTTTCTTCAATGAATTTGGAACAATGGAGGTCTGAATTCTTTATATGTTTTAAATAAAATGCAGGAAAGTGCTGGTAACACAAGCCGAAAGTAAGCACGTCTAATTTTCATTAAAGGTTCACACATTTTCTTCCTCTTCATTTTCTCACCCACCTGTTTTTCTTTTTTCTTTTCCCTCCAGATCAATTCAACTGTTAACATGCCTCAGAGGAAAAAGTCTTGCACAAAAATATGCTTCACCTTAGGAGATCAAAGCAGTTCTACAGTTCATTTTTTTAAGCCCCTTTTAATCTTAATGGCATCGAGCTCATTAGAAACAACAACAAAAACAAGAAAAAAGAGAAATTTAAGCTAGGATCAGTAAATTAAAAAGAAGCTTTGATATCTAGTAGAAATGAGTGATAGAAAAAATATCGGTGCTGGAAAATGGGACCTGGAGAACTGATTATGTAAGAAGGATGGAAATCCAATTTTTAGTATCTCACTTTATCAGTACAAAATAATTACAGGGCAGATTCTATCAGTTAGAGGGGAAACAGTGGGGAAACCTGTAGTGTAAGGAACAAACCGTCTGGGCAGGGGTATAACCCTAATAAAGCCATTTTAATGAACTATTTATGGAAATGGAAAAAACATTAATTAGAGATTTGTCCAATTGCTACAATTATTACAAAAAACCAACATATTAAAAATAGCATGCCATTAACTGTTGCAAAATAGCACATCATAAATGTCATGCTGGTCTCAAAAAGAATGTGTGAAGCATATAAACAAATGCATAATCATCTTACTTCCCTTTCCAGTTAAATTTAGTTTACTTAAAAGTTTCAGCATTTAGAAGTTAATCCAGTAATTCAATCTTCCCTTCATGAGAAGAATGGTTAATTTCCTTTTCCATTTCCATTAAATTGTTGTCATGAGAACAAATTTGTCCCATATCACTTTCAGTTTGTCTCATTCTCTCTCAAAAGATTGAGACTTTTGAATTTTTAAGCTCTAGAATATCTCTAATAGACAAGAGTTTGCTGGACACTTCAGCCTTCTAAATAATCTCTATTTTTGCTACTTGTCCCTTCTGATCTTTGTCACCAGCTGTGGGAGCTAAGCAACTGACATTGAGCTCTACAACTCTATTTCATTGGAAAAGGCAGCAAGGACAGTCAGCTCATTCCTATCTGGTGAAGGCTGCGGATGGAATGGACATTGTTGCCTGAGACTCATCCCAGCCAGGCCCAGGCACTGCTACTGTTCAGAAAAGCAGTGATATTAGCTGCCTTGATGGATGGATAGATACAGTACTTAGTACTCAGACTTCACATTTTTGCTCCTTTGTCCGTTATGAAAAGGATTTCTTGTAAACCTGTTGAGAGAAATATTGTTTCTGAATCAATTCAAAACTTCAAGGGGTCGAATTTTAACTCACGACACAATTTCTTGATTTATGATTCATCTCAGTATCCCATGGTAAGGTGTATTTCCGTTTAGTAAAGAAACAACAGTTGTTAGTTTTTCAGCTGCAACTACTGCTATGTGAAGCATATTTTCCTCCTTCTAACATGAATTTTTAAAACTGCTCCTGGAGCCTGTAGACCTTTGCCATCTATTTCACAAGGTGTAAAAGACAGCTGTTCTTTTGCATATCAAGGGGAATGTTTTACTCTACCGCCAGCAGGTTCATTTCCAGTTCATTTCTGGATGCCTTTAAAGATGTTACTTTTAGCCTACAATGTACTAAACATTTTAGAACTTTCGTACTGTTTCCCTTACATGCAGCTTCCAGCAGCTAAAATTATCTGAATCTTTTGATGCAAACTGAAGACATTTCATTTCACACTCCTGCCCTCCTTGCTCAAACACACCATGTACACAGGAAAGCCTGAACAGGAGACATCAGCCAGCTAAGTTTTCTCCATGAAAGGAATGCAATCTATGTTTAATTTTTCTACTCTGATCATTAGAGTGTGGACATGTTGAACATCAGAAAAAATTTTAAAATCTGACATTTTTCTGTGCTCAGATAAGGGTAAAAAGGAAGAGTGGATGAGAAAGTGAAGTTGAACTGTTGCTACAGTACCACCATCAAAACAGTCTTGTATTACTCAAAGAGGAAGAGAAGTTTATTGGGTATAAATGTAATATGAGTCCAGGTGCTGAAATCCTAAATCCGGTTATTACAACTAACTGATATCATTCTGAGAAAGACCAATTTTTGTTTGCATTATGGAAGAGTACTATATATCTTAATAGAATTTTAAGATCAGATCTGACACTTCTGGTTATATAATATGAACTAATACACTGTGTAAACTAGAGAAATTTGTTTATTTGGACTAAATCCTTCATTTTCAATCATTTAGTATTATAAATAAGTGTTAATTCCTGAGCAGCTCGAGTCTGTGTTTTTCTAGTCTTAGAACTGCTGAATTTAGAATTTCTGAATTTGCATTTAATGTATTCTATGGCTATACACCCTACAGCAATCACTGATGAAAAGCCACTGCAAAGTAGCAATTCAGATACTGAACCTCCAGTTGCAAAAAAACAACCCCAAATAAAAATACTTTAACAGTAATTTTGCTTGGATAATGACTGCCTAAAGTTAAAGTATAACTTTAAAAAAAGGTTTTCACTGAATTTTTGTTCCCCATGGAGGACTAATAATTAGAAATCAACTCACAAATTGCCATTCATAGGGAATTGTCCATCAGCAAAACAAAAAGAGAGGTTTCTGAAATCTGTTCTTTCTATATATTTATTTATCCTACCTTTGATTTAAAGACAGAAAATTCTTACTGAAAACAAACATCAAAATGACACCACTTTTTAGATGGTTTTGGGGTGACATTATATGCAAAGATAGTAATTCGTCACTACAACTTTGATCTGATTCAGCCCAAGCTTTGGAAGCTTGCATCTTAGATATGCATTAGCCTTGAAATGAATGTGCAAGTTATTTTTGTATAGTAAATGTCCTTCTGTTGCTATGGAAACCAGATGTTTGATAACTAAACTTGCGCTGTAAATAGTTGTGTGCTGTCATGTGAAAGAGTACTCTTCACAAGTTGCTGTACAGACAAATAGTTGAGCTTCTCATCTATTGAAAAATTGGAAGTAAATGGGGTGAAATAGCTGCCTCTGAAATTGACTTCAAAAAGCAACCACTTTGCTAGAGCATTTTGAGTAACATTGGAAAACCTTTGCTGAATTTTGTGGCTATTCTGCAGGTCAGAACCTATCATTGCATTCCTTTTTTCAATTCTATTTGCCTATTATCTTCTACTCACAGATAAATGAACATGAACAACAAAAAAGGAAATATAAACATTTTCTGCAGCTAAGTAGACAGTCATCAGATTCAACCAAAGCAATCAAGGACCTGCCCAATCAAGAGCTCAAAAAATATTTTTAACTTCTTATTATATTAATAATACAGATTATGTGAAGCAAAAACTGTGTATTCAGCCTAGTGAATTTTCCCTGCTGCATCCGTTGAGTGATCTTTCATGTATTTGAGGGCAGGTGATTTCAGAGGGCTCAGAAGTCAGTAACTAAATAGAGTAGAGGTAGCTGAGAGAGTGGCAAAAGAGTGAGTTTTGATATGAAATATGGAAGACTGCAGAGAAAATCCATTGTGCTGAATGACCAGAACTGGTCAGTCTCTGCAGAGGGAGGACAAGAAGTATGCTCCTTCTGGTCATGTGATATAAGGCCCAGACAAGAAGAAGAAGAGGAGCAGATGGAGTATATCTGACTATGCATTTTCATGTCTAAAAACACACAACTAATATAATGGTATAAGGACTTGAAATCTGTGCTCCTAGTGTCACGGAAAATAGTTCCACGCTGGGGAACAAGGAGACCATCTATAAGTAACAAGACTAATGTAGATCTACACCTCAGCACCGAATCACAGAATCAGAGAATGGTTTGGGTTGAAAGGGACCTTAAAGGTCATCTAGTTCCAACCCCCCTGTCACGGACTGGGACACCTTTCATTGGACTGGCTTGCTCAAAGTCCCATCCAACCTGACCAAAGTCCCATCCAGCCTGACCTTGAACACTTCCAGGGATGGGGCTTTCACAGCTTTTCTAGCAATCTGTTCCGCTGCCTCACGTAACTCTGAATTACTCAACCAATGTAGTAAGATATTAAAATAACCTTTGATAATATTGCTTTTGCATTGAAAACAAGCGAGAACAAATACGGTTTCAGCTTTTCACTGATCATTGAAATTCTAATCAATGTTTTTTTCTCTGACATTGTTCACCGAAATATTGTTTCCCTGGAGTAATAGCACTGCTTAATCCACAGACTCACAAGTTTAATGATCACTCAAAGGATTTAGCAACCTCCTTATAATAAAAATGTTTTTCATTTTGACTTTTATGCTTTAAATCACTTTTGAAGGTACACGACACAGTAACGTCATTGTGCAATAAAAGTAGGCTATTTCAGATTTTATTGCTAGTTTAATTTGGTGTGCCTGAGAGCAATTCTGCTGTTGTCACACATGAAATGAAACTTGTACAGCAAGAAAACTTACTACATGCTGAAATGCCCAATGTCAAGTAATCCATAAATATGAAAATAAATTTACTCTACACACTAAACTATTTTTCCTCCAAACAGCAGAAGAGGCATTGTTTGAAGGAAAAGATCTTCAAAGCTATAAATACAGCTTATGCTTCTTATCTCTAACTTGCTCTAGCCTTCCTCCTGTCTGCCTTACTTTCTTCTCATTCCTCCATTAGAAGCATTTATTCGGTTCGGATTTTAAAAAAGGTAAATGATAAAGATTATCTAAGAACATAGGAGAGCTAAAGAATATGCTTAACATAAAATGTGAACTTTTAGAAGATATAGTATGGTCACTATCACTAACCACCATATACTTTACTTCCACTCCAGAAAATCTCTTTTTGAGACAATTCAATTAACTTTTACAGCAGGTGACTTCAGACTGTTACGTGTAACATTTGACTGGGAACAGAAGGCATGGAGCATAATTCTCTAGCTTCATTATGAATTTCTCAAGTATTCCTTCTTGAGGTGTTACTTACTTGAAAAACACTAGAACTGAAAAGAGAATTATACCTTTTAATACATGTGTGTTAAATTTCACATTAGGCACCATGCAGGTCATCAGAAAATATGAATCAAAGCTGTGCACTCAAACTGGAAAGACTTTTCGAATTTCTCTGTGGGAATCCTATGTACATTATTTCTCAAACTTCTAAAGCCTACAATTCCTTTATTTATAGCCAGAGTTGTATTAGTAGCAGTCCAGTTTTGAGACATTTTCTACATGAGGTAATTTTTTCCATGCCAGAAGTACATCTTTTCTAACCCCAAAGAAACTTGTTCTCTCCAGCCTTGTCTCTAGATTTAGCAAATAACTGTATTTCATTCAGAATACCCCTCTTTTCAAAATGAATTTTTTTTGGACAGTGTTTGAGTTTGTTTTATTTAGGCACTGGACTGTCACATTGTACAAGATAACAGTGGTCCAAGTATAAGGCCATTTTTACCTGCAAACCCCTGAAAGTTTTCCCTATCACCAGATATGTTTGAAACAAATACAAGCCATTTCCTAAAGCTATCCTTGAAACAGAGTAAATCCTGACAATAAATAAAAGAGAAAACTGAGAAACGTGCTTTTTCAGAGAATACAGTAGCAGAGGGAACCTGACTAGTGACCTCACAAAACTTTGAAAGTCATGAAAAAGTGATCTCTGAACATAAAATAGAATTGAATTCTTCACAAAGAAAGCAAATAGGGAAGGGAAAGCAAATCAATGAATCTCATCTACTCAATAAAGTATAAAGAAAGGAAGGGACTGGCTGCTATTTAATGCTACAGCCATTAAAGAACAGCAATTATAGTGGCCTGCTTCTCCCCACTCAATCACACAAATTTCCTTACTACAGGAAAGACATTTTCTCCCCTCCCTACTACCATCATCCATTCCATGGAAAAAAATTAGACTTCTCCTTTTCAACTGAAATTGTAAAACAAAACTCACAATAAAAAAAAAAGTTCACAGGTGCTTGTAGAATAACAATAGATCAATAACTTTGTGGTGTTATGTTTTCCACATATAGTAATATATTAGTGTTTTATGCAAGGACTACCCACATCAAGCACATGTTTATGATGTTGGTTGCAGCTTGTGCAAGTCTAGCTGTGTATGAAAGGCGCACAGGTGGAAAACCAGGTGAGAAGCCCGCAGATCTCTCACAGAATGCAGCATCTCCCCACACCGTAAATTTCTGAGGAATGCCCTAGTTCTGCCTCGGGGTCTTTGGCAAATTTGGCTTCCTGGATGGCTCTGGTCTCAGCACCTGGCTGGCAGTGACAGAGAAGGAACCAAAAGCTTTCATGTGCCTTTTCCACCTCCATAAATTCTTTGTCCTATTATTTCTCTAATTCTCACCCTCTCTACTTGCAGACTCAGGTTATCCCACAGGGTCAGGTGTCCATGCCCTACTTGCCTGGGCCTGAAAGATAAGTGACTCCAATGAGTGATTAGGTCTTGAGAGGCCTTCAGAAATTCATGCATTTCTGCATGAAGATGCATCCCTCATGCTTATAACTTGTATGTGGGACCAACTAAAGCAGTTGGTTATTATATTCAGCATGAGATTGCTTCTGAGGTAATGTCTTCCAAATGTAGCCTCAGACCATCTTCAAAGACAGCTCCAACAGTGGGATGACATGTAAAGGTGCAGAATTTCAAGAGTTGGGAACTGCTGCTGGTAAGAGAGAAAAAGATTCTCCAAGGTCTTTTGCAGTATGCTGCACGCTGCAGAACATTTCACAGGATCAATGGAAATCATTGCTATTTAGCCATGTCCCAAAACAATCTAATGGGAAGCTTCCAGGAAATCAAGAGAGGAAAAACCCTCTCTTTCTAATAACAAACTAATTGCTTGCATTTAACACAATTCAATGATAAC
Organism: Gymnorhina tibicen; assembly: GCA_013399875.1. NCBI lineage: Eukaryota > Metazoa > Chordata > Aves > Passeriformes > Artamidae > Gymnorhina > Gymnorhina tibicen. The sequence goes on from VXAZ01000238.1 coordinate 283,178, forward strand.
AAAATACACATTGAAACAGTCTGAAGGCTTCAACAAGTAGGAGGTGTCAGGCAGCAGCACGCCGGCAGCGCTGCAGGGGAAGGGTGATAGAGCCAAGAATTGTATTCACTGATATGGGTGTAGTCCCACAGAGCCCAAACAAGAGCCCAACAGCTTCAGAGACAGTTGCTAGGAGGTCCAGGATCAGGCATGAATATAGCTCATGGCATGAAGTTCATGCCCCTCCAGACTGCTTGCTTTCCCCCCCACCTGGTCCCAGGTGCACCACCTCAGAGCTGGCCTCTATCCCAAGAAACCAGGCCCCCAGTGGCAAAGGAGTTGGTCCCATCAGGTGCCCTGACAGCAGGAAACACCAAGTGGCTCCAAAAGCAGGTCAGGATTCCTATTTATTCATGTCCAGGTAAGAAGTAAATCTGTTCTAACAGCAGTGGATTGATGTGTTGAGCAGCCCAAAGTTGTGGACTTTTGAGCATTGTAAGGAAGGCTTAGGTGACAGTTTTTCCTCTAATTTACCATCCATGACTTCTGGCTGCTATTTTAGGGTTTCAGGACCATGACTTTTTGAAGTAAGAAAAGCAAAACTATTTTTTTTCCAATGACACGTGATGATATACGTGTCTCTGCATTAAGAAGGAGCACTAACTCCAAGTTCTACTTTCCTCCCAACATACAGGATCTCAATAATTTATTAAGAGCTCTAGAGCTCAGACACTCTCCCAGGATTGCAGACTCATCCTATCTTTCTGTCCCTCTTGTTTCAAATCTTACCTCATCCCTGGTAACTAGGAATGCATGGTTCAAACAACAGAAAGGAAGAAGTTACATGGGAGAAAGTCTGTTTGAGGGTTCTGGTGGTTATGCTCTTCTGGGGCAGCCAGGAGACTGGAAGGAGGCACCTGTATATCAGTCAGAATTCTGCCACTCTAAAATTTGTGTTTAGACAATAAACCTTTCAAAGAAGGTATTATCTTTTTATTATTGATCTCTATTTATGGCACTGGGGTATACTGCCACCCATAAAAAATAACAGCTTATTTGTTACACTAAGTAGCAGTGAAATATTAAGCTTTTAATTCCAGAAGATTTTATTATATGCACTCTGAGCTAATAAGTTAAAGCAGGATGAAAATGCTACGCTTTTCATTCGTCTTTTATCTATACAGGGCTAAAATGTTTAAAGCTTGGCATTTATCACAGTAGAATCAGAGTGTTTAATGATATGAATGGATTTTCCTTAATATGCACAGGAAAAAATAATAATCTGAACAATGAATACAGGAGAAAATATGCAAGAGAGATCAGGAGCCAATTTCTTTTCAAGTCCCCTTTAGCCAATTCGCACAATCTGTTTTGCTCAATTCCATCGCCAAAAATCAGTCAACCATCCTAAAAAAATCAATCAGAACCCAAATTTCAGTATTACTACTACTGAGTGAAAAATATGCACAATCAAAACAGCAGTCCATTATAACACCAAGTTCTGTGAGTTTTCAAGTGTATTCTGGAGTGAGCTGAATGTTGTCGCATACTCCCAACAAAATGTAAAGCAATACTGCAAAACACTAATAAGGAGCCTTCCGTTTATCCACTGTATTTGCTTATAAAATAAGCTGGTTAACTTGAGTAGATCTCAGAAAACACCGAATTCAGAAAACGCACAATTTCAAATAATCTGAGGTAAAGCATGATGACTTAGATTATTTGTGTGTTCAGTTGTAACAGTTTGAAAAAGAATGCAATATTACTTTAAACATGAAGATAGTAGGAGACTAATGATATTGTTCAATGTGTGTCTCTGTCACCCCCATTGTTCAATATAGCAAGCAGCTGGAGAGAGAATAGAAGTAACACCAGGTAGTGTGCTTGTATCTTTCCACATAAAAGTCCTCATTTAATGATGAAAAATGTGTTCATGCACTCATACAAACAGCATCTGTACATACAGTTCTTGATGGCTAGGCAATGTTCCCTCAGATTACTTAGTTTTAATAGTTTACTGCTCCTTATGGTTCTGTTTTTCTTTCCGTCTTAAACATGAAAATCAATGTAAAAAAGACTAATAGACTGCCATGTGAAAATATTTCTAGAAACCTGCTTTTTATACTAGTTTTTAAAAATTATTTTATAAACAGATGTAATATTTAATGAAAGATTGAGAGACTTTTTTACAGCCAACAAACTGAAAATTAATTCACTATGTTTAGTGCACTCCTAGTTTTATAACCTCATCCATTATTTTATTATTGTTGTGATAGGTAGTGACTTTTTATGATTTTGCCACTTAGAGATTATAAATTTTAATTTATAATTGCAGAAGAGCCTCAGAACAGCATGGTTTAGAATTGCAATTATTGTTGACCTTCTGGAAGGCGAACTGAATTCTTGTGTTTTGTTCCACAAGAGTGAAAATGCCACACAAAATAAACATATTTTTGACAGTTTTTATTCCTTTTATCTATAGAGAAGTAAATTAAGACTTGGATTTCATAAACAAGTCAAGCTTGTGTGGCTAGCCTGTAACATTTTGACAAAGCTGCATATGCTTCATGTTCTGATGAGACCATTCATATTGTGGAAGAGCATAACAGTCTCAGAGGAAACATATTCTTATCAATATGATGACATTTCTTAAAGCGAATACCTTTACCAGTCATAAAATAACCTCTACTTGTACCTTTGTTTGTTTGTTTTCACTCCTTTGGAAGTAATCCTCAAACTATGACTGCTTTTATGAGTTTGCAAACCCTTGTACAGTAATGATCTAAATTTTTCAAGTGAATGTTCATACTGAGCAATAAAAAACCCCAAACAACATGTAGTAAATGTTTCTTTACTAGAAGGTGCTAAATCCCACAAAAATATAAGAATACTTTTACCCAAATCAGAAGATATTAGCTGTCAAAAAAAATAGAAAAGAAGAATCAGAACAGAGACTCAACTGTGCCTGTGTCGTAACAGCAGCATTGGTCAAGGATGGATACATAGGGAGAAACACAAGAATAGCTTGTGCAATTCACAACTCAGAGACTTCTTTGACCCTACTACTGATACTTTTTTGATCTCTCACTTCTGGAGTTAAAGCAAGTTTCTCTCTTAATTTAGAGTGAAAAAAATAAATGAGATATAGGAATAGTTTCTGCCAACATCTATAGCTCAATGACATAATTTGAATTATCGGATAACTAGTCAGTTACTGAAATCTCAGAATGAATATCATAATTGTGTGGGCACAATTGCATTGATTTTATACAAGAGCATTTTCCATGTAAATCAGATCTAATTGGTTAATTATATATTAAGAGCTTTGAACTGTCTGTTTTCAATCAACAGCAAAATTTTCCCTTTTCCCAAACTATACTTAATTAAAACTTTGTGTAAGAGACTTGTTGACTGTATTAATAAATTTACTGTTTAAAATGTTAAGCACTGTTTCATTCTTTTCTTTTTTTTTTTTTCAAACCAACTTTTCTTAATTCTATCATTAGGTGATTGTCACTTATTTATTTACAGAAAAACCTACCGATCATTAAAGCTGGGCTGCATTTTCCTAGATACTTGCAAAATTAATTTTTTTCTACACTACAGCTTAGAGGATTCAGTAACATTTAAAAATGTTACTCATGGCCTGCCATGAGATTAGCTGTTAGAAAAAATTATAATACACTATAGAGAACATTGTATGACCAATACTGATATATTTTAAATATTTCTGTAAATTAGACAACATATAACAACAGAAGAAGCAGCTGTTTTCCAAGGAGACATCTATTAGTTCTTATTACAAAACCAAAGCAAATATAATCATTAGAAAGCTATCTTTTTGGAAAGAAGATTATTTAAATTATAAACTATGGTTTTTATTCCACAATAAGATTATTTTCTATACTTCATAGATATTTATTAGTTGTCTGTTCAGAAGAATGAACCTAACTGAAGAACGAGCCTGTTTTTATCAAAAGAAGCCATGTTAAAAAAAGCAAAGTTTCAGTAGATTTCTGTTCTGTTTGCCTCTTTTTAGATTTCCCAGTCCAATATCTTATTCAGACAAATCGAAAACACAAGTTATATTTAAATCATGTTATTTATTTATATCATTTCTGTTGGTGTACAAAGATTTGTATCACATCAGTATTCTTTTAATCTGTCAGAGACTGGAGGCATAATGCCTTGGAAAATGCACCATTACTGCTGTTTATCTGTGCAGTCTTACCCAAGCAGGCCTGCACATTTTGCATGTGTTCCTAGTTAACCAGAAGCTACATCATTTGTAGAATTTTAAGCTCAAGCTAAGGCACCCTGTTTTTTTGCAATTTTTACTAACATGATTCATAATCACAGTTGTCTTCAACTTATTGCAAGTGATTATACATATATATGTATGTATATGCAAATATATACATCGATTTGAAGAGAATTAGAGAGCACTGTGATAGCAGTGTTTAAAAGACTGAAAACTTTGGCCTGTTTCAAACTTGAAAACAATACTAAATTGACATTCATTGGCAATACACATTGCTAACATTTAGTTCTAATCCATTATTAATTATTTCTATACATATTCAAAGAAATAGTTTTAAAAAAGCTTACCCCAAATTAGCTGTGAGTAAACAATATGATGGAGCTGATAGTCCTGATGGCTACGGTTCCTTGATGGCTTCAGTGTCCAAGTTCAAGGTGGCTGATGCCTAGAGGCCTGTGAAAAGAGATGATAGAAGTGAGACGGGGGACTTCTTTCTTCTCTTTTCTTTGCTCATGATTGCTGTTTTATTTTTTCTGGTGAAAAGAAAAAGGGAAATTCATATACCGTTGATATAGCTAAACCTACAATCACACCTCCAAAATAATTAAATTACATGTTCACAATTCATACTAGTCCATTTCTATGTTATGTAAGAATTTTTGCATTGTTGCCTATTTTTTCTCCCTGAAAGGGCTAGGACTAAAAGACTGTTGAAAGGAATTTAACAGTTCTCATCCATATGTGGATCTTATTTCATGGTTGGGACTAATGCTTTGGAAACTGCTGAAAAGAAAAAAAAGAGGATTTTTGAGGAGTTGGTAAAAACTGAGATGACCAATTTGTTGCATACAAGCTAAAGTAATACACTGGGAAGTTTAATTTACTTATAAAAAAAAGACCACCCCCCCCCAAAAAAAGCCAAACCCCCAAACTTATAAAACTAGAACCAAATCCTGCCAATAGCATTTTGAAGTCAATGAATTGCAAAAAAATCTTTTTGCCTTTTTTTTGGTCAGAAGAATGAATTAACTAAAAATGATTCTGAATCTTTACCTACTTTATTGATCACTAAACTTTTCAGGGAATTTATTTTAGTTGGAAGAAATAACAACTGAAACCAACAAGAAAGTGTCTGAAAGAAAAATGGAAGCTAGAGCAAAATGATTGTGATTACTACATAGGTATGAGACAGATATGTATTTATCACATCATACATAATGAATGTACATCGTGTTATGCGACTGAATTATGAGTAGTACGTATGATTTAGATGCACATATTCATATACAGTAGGAACTATATATAAATTACATGCACATAAAAATATAGAAGGATCTTCATGAAATTTCTGGCTAAGAATTATCCATGTGTGTTGCATTCCTATTTATAATACATCTGTTGCACCAGTTTGTCATGGCCAGCTATGATTTTCCTCATGGGTAAAAGGAAATGGCTTTTGAATTCAAGCATTCTTGCTACAAAAATTCCAGATGCCAATAGCTGCCTTGTCAAAAGCTGCTTAGTTTTCCTCAGAAGAAAGCAATTCAGAGCCACTTGTAAACCATTCTCACACATCCTGGCATTTTGTTCCCCAGCAGCAGGAATGCAGGGAGTCAATGGGAGGACCAGCAGTGCGGAAAGCATATTTAATACTGCCCTTTCCTTGTTTCAGCTGCTTCCACTACAGCAGGAGCAAGTGAGCTTCGTAGATTGCTTCCTCTGTTAAAAAGCACTGGCCTTAATTGTGAGAGTTTTCTTTGGTTTAACTTTGCAGATTTTAACGTCCTTAGTGGAAGGCAGAATCCAAAACTTGTTTTCCAGTCAAATTTCCTGCACATTTTTTTATTTTAAATGTCATATATTGAACAGGCTTTTTGAAAAAACTGAACAGCCAGAGACTGGATGACTTCAGTAATAGGAATACAGCCCGGGGAAGGTACATAAATCTGTAGCCTTGCTGTGCATAAAATTGCTTTGGTAGCTCTGCATCTGGAAAGATGGGAGGTTTGATCAGTGCAGTTTGAAGGAATGCCATCAGCTAAACAAGCTAATCCTGCACCTTAATTACTAAGTCATGCTGCTTTTCTCCAAGCAATCTTATCATGAACTTTTTAAATGGATATAAAAGCAGTGGTGAGTTTGCAAATACAACATTAAAGGGAATGAAGTTTCCTTTCACCCTCAAGAAAACATAGGGGTGACTCTATGAATCATCCCTATGGGCCCACACAGGCCACCTTCTGCTTCAGTAAGAATCTTAATGCCATAAACGTTTAATCCATATGTTTCCTTCATGATTCATCCCTGAGCAGCTCCATATGTCAGCACTGGTCAGACAAGGCTCTTGAAATGCACGAGCAGAGCTGGTGACTAGCAGACAAACGCACGTCAGTTCCACGAGTTGTTATTTTCTGTTTACAGGCACATTCAGTTGGACTGCAGAATAACTGGGGAGAGAATTGCTGCAGACATCATTGGTGACATTAAAATGGACAGGTTAAGGTTTGTCTGGATCTATAATATGCCTGCCTTACTATGCTTCCATTGCAGGGCTGAGTATGAGCTTGCCCTCTTCCTTCTAGGACTCCTTGGCTGTGCTCACCCTGCAGGAATTAGGCTTGAATGCTGCATCCAGCCCAGCTCACCCACCTGGTTGTCTCACAAGGAATAATTCAGGCTGAGCGGGATCATTAGAATGCATCCTCTGAGTGGGTGATTAACAGACTGAGATTTTAAAGTTTACTGCAGCAGGCAAGCCTCCCTGCAAAGTAAACAAGGGCTGTGATTCTGGTATTGGTAATCTCGAGTTGAGAGAAAGGCCCAGTACATGGACCTTACCACCACAGTACCTGGTGTGGTACAGTATTCCAGGCATTCAGCTCTGTGAGGCTCTTACGAAGAGCAAGGTAGGAAATCATTATTCTTGGTTTATAAGAAAAGCAATGAACCATGTAGAGAAAGCATGAAGCAGTTCACAGTTCCTTCTGGCTTTATTAGTCAGAAGTATCTATTTTCATAGAAACAAACTTCTATCCTGCATTTTCCACAAAACCCAATTTTTAAGGCTCTATTTTGTTCAAGTGAAACAAAATATATCTTGAGCTCAGGAAAATAGTACATGTATAAACACCCACGGTACTTTCCTAAGGAAATGAAGGCTTAATGTTGGGATCAAATAAAGCACCCTTATCTTTATACATATAGGTATGCAGGCACAGGCATAGGGCTTACAAAAACATGCACTAACTGAGGAGATGCACAGGAATCTTTTACTGGCATGTGGGACAGTAAGCTAAGTCTGGATCAAGTACCAGCTACAGGCAACTGACTAAAGAAAACCTGGGTCTTGATTCAGGTCTTGCTGTAGCAAAAGCAAGATTTTTTTGCACCTAATGTGAAAGCATATACAGTGCGAAGATTCAGCTGACTCTCATAAGTATTCATTAGCATTCATAAATGAAAGACATTTGACCCATGTATATACAGGACTTTTCACACTTGTGCTAAAATTCCCTGAAGAGGAAATCTCACCTATTGGGTCCATGGGTGAGGAAAAGAAACATCAAATCACATTCTTATTCTTATTTATAAAGCATCATATAATTTCTGTATTTTACAACAGGTAAAATTCTGTATTTTACTACTTGTTTTCAGTCCTCATCCTAACCCATATTTATAACAGTTTGAACTCTAATTGAACTACTGCTCAAAAGTTTGGAGGAAGGTTTACAGCACAGTTTGTACCAACTTAATGCATTTCTGCAGGTTAGCAAGTTTTACATAGAGTTCTGTTTTAATAGAATAAATTACTTTCATTCAAGTTGATTGCATTAGAACAGAGAGACATCAGCACCCTGAGCAATTTTATGGCTAAAAGGAACTCTTCACTTGTCAAGAACATACATTATTTTCTTAAAAATTTTATATTGAAGGCTCCTTTCATCTACATACCAACATTTAGAGTAGAAGAAAATTTTTTGCATTTCACTTAAGATTAGAATAAAAATACTTTATGGTTGAATAGACTGACAAATATTTTGCTGATTGACTAATTTTATAGCTAGTGGAATATATTGATTGAATTATTCAAGCGATAACATGAACTTTTATACAATGATTGGAGAATTTATTTTAAGTCAGCATTCAATCAAGACTTAAAAATAAGCAGGAAAGAAGAGATGCATTTCATAAATTTGGTCTTGCCTGTTACAAAGTTGTTTTGCCATTCATCTTCTACGAAAAGGCTTGGAAACCCTTCTTTTGTGACTTGAAGCATGGGTTATCTTTTGCAAGAAACTAGATAAACAAATGCACATAAACACTGCAATACATCGTTCTTAAAGAATAATTATGGACGCTGATGAAAAAAATTTTTTTAGATCTTTTTTGTCTCCTTTTTAAAAAAAAAAAAAAAATCACACATCATCTGCAGTGAGTAAGGAAGATAATACTTCTGACAATTGTCCACCTTAGATGTTATAGCTTCCAGAATAGTCTGAATGGCAAATGCAATTGAAGATACTCAAATGGGAGAACACAAGTCAGTTGCATATTTTGGCTTCTTAATGAAACATTGCAAAGTGTATTGGCAGATTTTTCATAGTATCACCTGTTACGGAAAAGTTCTGGATTTATACTAATGAATAGTTTCAATATAATTCATCCATCCTATATTATCTTGCTTGTATGGGATGCAATATCTTCATAGTACAATTTCCAAGTGAGAAAAGTGTAGAGAGAGAAAAATGAAAGGGAAGATAAAATTACAGTAACCACAGGCAGAAACCCAGACAGTCTCTAAGTAAGCATCTCTATATATGCTTATCTTCAAGTGATCTAATTCCTTAAATTTCACTATTACTGATTAAATTATTTCCAGAAAAAATTGTATACTTCTGAGATATGTGAGGACAGAATGTTATTAAACTTACCTTATTTCCTTCAAAGGACAACTCAGGATGAAGCTGTGTTCAAGGGTAGGCCGATTATTTTTTCATATATATCCAACTCTAGATAGACATGTTGGCTTCAGTGAACATGACAAAAAGGCAAAAAGTCAAAGCACAAAAGCGAAATTTTGATACAGAGAAGGGTAATAGAAAACATTTATTCTTAAACTGTGTTTTATTTCTAAGTTCTAACTTAAGAACCTAAGTTCTCACTTCTAAATTCTAACTTAAAAAGTACTGTTTTAATTTAAAAAAGATTGTGTGCTTTAAGCATTAACTAGTAATGTACCAAAATTTCTTTCTTGGTATGCTCTTAAGTTCTTTCTTGACATTTTATTACAAAATAAAAATGTCCCCTAAATTACATTAGCTTATCATGTCACAGGAAATATTACCCAGCAGCTGGTTTTACAGAAGGGAATAGAATAGCTTTATGCTTAGATCTAAGGTAATTTGTGCATACTTTGCATTGTCTCATCGTGACCAGGTAGACTTGTGGGATTCTATGTTTGAAGATGAACGTGGAAGAGATTAAAGGGAACTGCACCATGGAGCTGCATTAAGTCCTTCAAGAAACCCTCAATGTCATTAAAACACATAGCAGAAGGTTAAGGCTGATGTTCTAGAAGAAATTTCAAAATATCTGTTGTTTTCTTTGGCAAGCTTTGACATACCAACTGCTGCCATTGTCAACTGAGGTCTTCATCTTTTCAAGATAGTAAAAATACAACAGTTACGGTGTTATGTAATATGCATGGATGAAAAATTAGAAGATAAAATTGTTTGCCCATTCTGCTGAACACTGGATTTTCTCAAAGTATAATAGTATAAGAGTAGCTATCAGTTCCATTTCAATGGAACTTTAACGCTCCCCTCATTTAGGCAGAGTTTCAGCTATTCAAGCATGAAGTTATTTAACGCCCACCAAAAAGCAACAACCCAGAAGTCCTCCACGAAGCCTCAATTTAACATATCCAAAATTTTATCTAGCATTTTATGTAAAATAATTTGAAATTTACAAAAAAACAAAGTAAGAAAAAACCCCAACCAACAAAAAACCCCACTGATGTTACTGTGTGAAAACTTTGTATAAAAGAAAACTTCTTAAGCACTAATCAGAAAGTCGACTTGCCAGTTGCCTGCCTGTAAAACACTTTTGTCAGATTCATCAACAAGAATGCAACATGGGAGCTGCAGTCACTCTACAAGACAGGAGAAGCTAAGGAAATAGCTGGAAATAGCTTATTTGATCATTAAATATCTACAAGCATATGTGCTTGTCAGCACATGTTGTTTGATATACAGTGTCAACTAGTCAACTAATAAAAAGAAAAAGAAATTCAGACTTCAAACAGGAAATACGATGAGTTAAGACACAGAAGTATTAAGCCTGTGTTCTTCTGTCACTTGGTGTGACAGAGCCTTGTAACTCTTTGTTGAGACACAGATTTCTGCCAGCAGGTCCCGTACTTGGATTCATCATGTTCTATTAGACAAGGGAGTCTGAGCGGAGTGCAGGCACGGTCTCTCACAGCACAGGCTATTAGAATCGTCTCCTGCTCCAGTGAACTGAAATCGTACAATTGCTCAACTTTACTGTATTGCCCGTGCTCCTCCTTGGCATTTCCAGAGAGCACAGGCTTTCACTTGTCCACTTCATTGCTTTGCAATGAAGAAAATAAGTCAGGGTGCATAGACGCTGCACCATATTTGTTAATATAATATTACTCTTTGCACAAAACAAAAAACCTGTTCAATTAGAACATTAGGGAAACAAACTTTCTTCTTCAGCTCATACTGAGGGTTGGGTCCATGCATTTTAGGATGCAAACTTTCTCTAAGCTTGTGAAGTATCTTCCTTTATCATGAACAAAGAGAGCATTGCTCAGTACTTATAGTAAAACCCTCCTGCATTATAATAGTATTTGTAAAGTCAGGGCCAGATCAGTTTACTTGGGCACGCAGAGACTCCGGATAATAATCTCCCTCCTGATATGCCTCCTTTTGTCCTTAATGCTTTTATGTGAATAAATGCCCATTTTCATTGAATGACTCACCAAGACCCTTCCTGAGATAACTCTTACCCTGAGAAATAATGTAACCAACTGGATTAAGGAGCGAATATTTTTAAGGGAGATCAAAGTTGAAACAGAGAGATCAGGCATCCACAGCATCTCATTGAGAATTCAAAAACTGTACAGATAAAATCACTGAAGTCCATAATAGATGCAGTGATTTAGGAAGCTTCTCTCACTTCTTAGGATTATCTATTGTGAAAAAAAAGACTAAATCTGAGGTTAAGCAAAGCCATTTTGTAAAGTGCATGGAGATATTTTATTAAAAGTGGTGGCAAAATAGAGGGTGCAGACCAAGGGAAGGAGGAATAAAGTAGAACAGGTCTTTGAACCAACAGATTATACAGTAATTTTCTACAGTTTGCCAGGTATGAGGGGTTCAAGTCTTCTCCATTCAAATTTATCTAATACTCACCATTTCCTCAGACATATCTGATAAAATGTGACTAAAATTAGACCTCATTTGCGGAGTCTTTTATTTTTCCATAACCTTGGGATTCAAAACTATGGAAATGTTCTTTTTCAAACTTTGAATAATGAATAGGATTTGTGAAAATACTCTATTTAGTTTTTATTTTCTGAAAAAGCTAGTCATTAAAAGACACAGTTTTCTGTACCAGAGTCTTATTTAAATCATTTTGTTCACACGTGTCTAAACAAGCATCAAATAAACACTTATACCATAAAATACAACAAAGAAAAAGCAACTGAAGTAGCAGGAAATAGGGAGCCATGTCAAACTCAAACAAGATGAATTAAGCTTTGTGAACTAAATACTTATATACATACTGAGGAACAGAGTTCATAACTGGCAGAATTAAGACTAGACCATAGAAATAGCACATGTACAGCCTGTAGACAATTTGACACAAATTATCAATGCAATTTTGCTGCACAAAATGACAACATGACCTGTGGCTGTCTAAAGAAGGGAATAGTGGTTATTTGTATGTGATATAAGGGAGGTGTATCAGAATAAGAAAGCTCCATAGTCCACATTTTGTAAAAACTAAATGAAAAAACTGGAGAGAAGACAGCAGACAGTAACAAATATTACTTGTGGGGTAGAAAATGCATTTCTGCAGATGACACCTACAGCTCAGCCCACTTAGCTTATCAAAAAAGATATTAAGAGGTGTGTTGACTGCAACATATAACTACTTCAGAGATCAAGTACTAAAAGTATCAGGTGCTGTTCAGTCTAAGAGAAAAAGGCATGACAAGAATGAGTGTTTAGAAGTTGATGGCCAATTCAAGTGGCAAATGTTGGACAAATTGCTAAAAAGTTGCTTGCCCAGCTATCAAAACGAAGTCTCACTGATACCAGCGTTCTGAATTTTTCTAATCTTTATGTCTTCAAGCCAACACAGGCTGCTTTCATGGAATATTTGTCTCAGCCAAACACAAGTTTTTCAGCTTGGTACAGCAAAACCAGCAGAAATGTAAACACAAATAAAATTTTTGGTTTTAAATTCTCAAAAATCTTTGGGATACACCCTAAAAGTCCTGGGGATTCATTCTCTGAGTTTCTCTATAAGTAGCAACTTTAGAGTCTTATTATGATCTGGGACTATAAGTCTTCTTATAAATCTTCTGCAGATTCTACTAATTTTAATTTTACTCTGAAGTTTATAAGAGTTTAGAAAATATTTTGAATATTCTGTTCTGTTGACATAGAACTGAATGGAAAACAGTTTGTGTTCCACTGAGCATATGGACACGCTCCAACAGCTTAAAAAACCCAAACCTAAAAAACTAAAGACTCTGTAAAAAACACTGCAAATAAGATGCATGTCAGTTCAGTGATTTTGAAATTGTCTTTGCATAATGGTTATTCCAAAGTAATTCTGTTCTGAAACAAGAGACTATTTTATCTAGATAAGGAAAAACTACTTTGTTTTGCTAGTATAAAAAAACATGGACAAGATGCAACATAGATCAGCACCAGTAATGTGCATACAGTTTTAAATCTAGTCTTTTAATGTCATAACCCCGCCCCCAAAAAAAGATAGTGACCTTTCCTCTCGGAAATTTGGATGAGTTCAGCATGTTACTGTAGGATTTTTCAATCTTAATGAAAATATTATTTTTGACATAATTTTTTTATGTTTCTCTGTTTTGTTGTTTTTGCAACAGTTTTAACAACAGACATCAATGTCTTTGATTGAATTTAAGGGAGTTGTTTGGGCTATTCCCAGTGACCTTAAAATGAATTTTTCTCAAGCACAATAAAACCAGAAAAAATACTTGATTCTTCAGATATTATATTTTCCCCCCATTAAAAGCACTCTCACCTACCCCTGGTGTGAAAGCACATTTCAAAAATTGTTAAAAGTGATTCAGTCTATAATCCCTAGACCATTAGCCTGATACAATTATTTCTATTGTTCAAATAAGATTATGACCACCTTAAATCTTTATTTCCAGATATTATCTGACATGTTCTACTTGCAAACAGAAAGGTCTTTTGGGAGAGAGCTACTGTGAAGGTTTGGCAACCTGCCAAATTTAAGGAATTTAATATATATTTTAAAATAATATTTTGGAACAAACTATGATCAGTAACAATCTAATCTAGTGCAAACAAAAGTGCCAAATACTGCATTAAAACCCAGGTGCATAATGCTTTAAAGTACAATTATGCTTATGAAATGAAGACAATTCAAGTTTTCCTAATAGTTTCTTTGAAATTTAGGGTCAACCTATCCACATGAACATTGTTCACAACCATGCAATATGGAAACATAAGAACATATAATAAATGCTAGGCTAGCACTATCTACCTATATTACTTATATTGTTGGTGATTGCTTCCACTCAAATCACATCAATAAAATCTCCTGAGAACCATGAGGATCTGTAAATTGTCTCCGTAAAATATACGAGGACTCTAGATAAGCAGAAAATAACCCCCCTCATGGTTCAAGGAAGTCTGTCAAATTATATCCTTGACTGCTCATATCTGCTCAAGGTTGTTAAAAATTTGGTATTTAAGGAACACATGACCACCTAAATAAAATTCATCACCGGTATTGCTAAAGGGGGAAAATTCAACAAGGAAACACATAAATAGCCTAATACAGTTTTAGTGGTTGAACTTTAAATTTATTTAGCTAATAAATAAAGTGGAGTCACACAGCATCTTTGCTGTTTCAGGACTTTTCAACACTTCCATAAATCATCTGGGAAAAGGGAGGAAGAAGCCAAGAGAAGACAAAATTTGCTGGTGATAGTTAGTTATTCAAGGTAATAAAAACCAGGGCAACTGAACTGCAGAAGAAATAAACTGATAATGAAATGGCAGATGAAATCAGTGTTGGTAAATACACAGTGATGCACATGAGGAAAAACAATCTCAATTTTACATACAACGTGATGAGCTCTGAGATTACTTTTGCCACACAGGAATGAGATCTTTAGAATTGACCTGTAATGAACAATTCAGTGAAAATGTCAGCTCAGTGCTCAGGAGCAGTAAAAAAGAAAATAGACGTTTACAAAAGGAAAAGAAAAACAAGACAGCAAATATTATGATGTTGTATGATATTGTATAAAGCTATCCTGGGTGTTCTTTGCGATTTCTACTACCTCCACAACCATCTCAAAAAGGAAGCAGGAAAATATTACAGAGATAATCATGGACAATCATAAAGGTTATTCAAATTATGGAAAGAAACAGCTAGTAAGGGGTAAAATACATCCCTGTAAAGTCATATGTTACACTGAGAAGATAAAAAAGGAAGCACTAGTCCAATAAAGCCTAGGGAGGTCAAAGTAATGTAGCTAAAAAATAAACTACCAAACAAAATAGAAATTCTTCATAGCTCATAGCTAATCTGTAGAATTCCGACACAAGGGGATGTGCAGGATAAACCTTTATAGGAGTTTAAAAAGCAGCGGGAAAAGTTTATAGAAGAAAAATCTATTAAGGACTAGTAATCAAAGGTATAATCTCTTGTGCAGGAAGTCCTTTAAATTCCAGTTTGCTGAGGATTGGGAGACTAATATGCATAAAATGCATAAGAGCATTTTATCTGCTCATGCTGGCACCTAATGCAATGACATAGTTGAAAAACTGAAAAAAAAGAGGAATAAAAACCATTTCAGATGCAAATGTATTTGGTCCAATAAAAAACACAACTTTTTTCTGTCTGTTCTGCATTGACCCTTATTGGCAGCTGAGCCCTGCACAGCCACTTGTTCACTCCCACTGCAGTGGGATGGGGGAGGGGAATGGGGTTGTGGTCAGTTCATCACTCCTTGACTCTGCCACTCCTTCCTCCTCAGGGGAGGACTTCTCACACTCTTCCCCTGCTTCAGCATGGGGTCCCTCCCATAGCAGGAGGTCCTCCATGAGCTTCTCCAATATGAGTCCTTCCCACTGGCTGTAGTCCTTCACAAAGTGCTCCAGGGTGGGTTGCTTCCACGGCATGCAGTCCTTCAGGAAGAGGCTGCTCCAGGGTGGGTCAGTCACAGTGTCACAAGCCCTCCAGCAAACCTTCTCCAGTGTGGGCTCTCTCCATGGCCCCACAGGTGCTACCAGGAGCCTACTCCAGCACAGGCTTCCCATGGGGTAACAGCCTCCTTCAGGCATCCACCTTCTCTGATGTGGAGTTGTCCCAGGGCTGCAGGTGGATCTCTACTCCAGTGTGGGGTCCTCCATGGGCTGCTGGGGCACAGCTGCATCACTATGGTCTGCACCATGGGGTGCAGGAGAATCTCAGCTCAAGCACCCAGAGTACCTCCTTTCCCTCCTACTTCACTGTCCTTGGTGTCTTCAGGGCTGTTTCTCTCACACATTCTCACTCCTGTTTTGAGCTGCAGTTCAGCTCCTGCATTGAGCATGCGGTTCACTGTCCCCTTTTTTTGCATGGGGTTCACTGTCCCCTTTTTTACTCTGTTACCCCAGAGGCACTACTACCACTGCTGATGGGCTTGGCCTGGGCCAGTGGTGCGTCCGTCCTGGGGCTAGCTGGCACTGGCTCTGTCAGACATCGGGAAAGCTGCTGGCAGCTTCTCATAGCAGCCACCCCTTTTAGCCCCCCACTACCAAAACCTGCCTAGGGAAACCAATAGACCATAGACCATACAACTAATCCCCACAGGAATGAAGTTTGGAGCACTATGCACTGTTCCTATGACCTGCCCAACCTACATCATCACATGGATGATAGCCCATCCCTGTCATGAAATTTCTTTCCTTGATATTCTGCTATACATGTGTATTTTCTGTTCTTTAGGGTTCAAACTCATTGGGATAAGCAGTGTATTCCTATGTTTATATTTGCCCTGAATTTGACTAGAAACATGGTTCAATAACATAGCAGATGAAGCCTTAAGTCTTCTAGTTCTAGGTCACAAATGCTTCATCCTGTGACTTGAAGCACTTGGTTTACATCAGCTTGCATCAGTTCCCTCCTCCCAGGTGCTGAAGACATTAAAAATTATTGAAAGTTTAACTTTTTTCTGTCATGCTTGATGCTGGATTAGATATTGCCTTGCCACTGTAACTTCATGTCAAATCAGATACCATTTGCTCTCTCATCTCTGACATGAAGCCTTCATGAACTCTTATCTAATTCTGTGGTTGATTTGACAGTTGTCTGACTGTGGGTCCTTTTGAGAGCTTTGGTAGTGTGTGCAACACATCAACAGTGATGAAGCTGTGGCCTTATGGAGGTGTCCCTGCTGCATCCCATTTTCTGAGAAATTTTAAGTGAATTAGGTACCCAGCTCAAATTAAGTTTCAGTTGGTTTTATTTCTTTTGCCACTGAAAAAAAAAATCCTTTTTTTGCCATCTTTTAAATGTTTAAATCATCAGCACAAGCATAGAAATAATACCTGCCAATCATAGACCAAATAAAATGTAAATATCCAAAGCAAAACTTCTAAATACTCTGTGAGTTGCAAGTTGCTGGTGCAGATAAGTGAGAAGATATTTACGAAATGAATACATACAAGCTATAGTAATTTGCTAGCCATTTTGCTAGCAGGACTATCATTTACTATTTATTAAATGCATACATCAGAGGATAATTTGATTTTTTTTTAGTCAGGCACATAGGTTCTATAATGCACAAAATCAGAATTTTGAAGACTGCTGAAGATGACACTGATACCTTGTTTTAGTGATATTGCATTTAACCGATTCTTGACAAAGTTAGCATCCCAGCACAGAGTGCCTTTGCTGACTGCCTGTTTGTAGTGTTTGCATTGTTCAATTTCCATGCTAGAGAACAAAGGTGGTATGTTATATTCAGTATCAATCAATCTTATTTATTCATCTTTATTTGCTGTGTTATCTAATAGAAGCTTGAAGGCAGCAAGAAAATCAAAGCTAGATAGGATAAGTGTAGGATTTACTATAGTAGAGGAAATATATGAAGACCATCAATATAGATGAGAGGAAAAGTAAACCCTGTGTTGGTGGCACTGAAGCCCAAAGAAAGATTCACAGGCAAATAAAAGCATGCAACTAGAATTTTATTTATTTTAGAGTGTATTTTAAGAGTGGTATTCAGAAAGCTTTACCTGGAGATAATATATCTCTTTTTCTGTTGTAAAAATTCAAAAGAATTTTCCTGAAGGAAGATACCTAAACCAGACAAGGAATGCTTAACTATTGCAGACACACCTAAGTGCCTCTGTCTATTAATCTTGACCACTTTTCCTGACAAGTCTTTACTCACTCTTGTGATTATTTCCCCATGTGTCAGCTCTACCTAACCAGCCTGCAACCTACAGGGACTTAGCCAAAGTCCTCCTGCAGGCTGACAAAGGAAGGAGCTACCAAGCCACGGTAGCTTCCCAAGGACACCAGGAGCTGCTGATGCTCTGCCTCAGCATCACTCCTGCTCTTTCCACAGAGCTCTGCCTCTTGGATGTTTATGGTTGGCTCTTCGCAGAAACACCATCTTTCCACACTGTTGGAGAATAAATGAACGAATTTCTAAGAAACTGCTGAAACCTGAACAGCTATCGCTCCACCTCTCCTCACCCAGACATCACCTGAGCAGAATATCAAATTGTACCTAGCCAGAATATAAGGCTTAAATAAGTTAGGTGTTAGTTAAGACTCTAAAGAATATTTCTCCAGTTTTTAATTCTTCATGTGCATTACAATTTTCAATGACCTTAAAAACCTTAGCCAGATGGAAAAAATTAAAATTATACACTGGTCCAGGCATTTCTTAACAAAATCAAATATGATTAAATTAGGGCATTTTCTTCAACTCGATGATAGAAAAAAGCCTATGGCTAGTGGAGCCAGCTGAAGGGCAAGGAAGGTCTTCAACGGGAGAACTTGAGACACTTTCTCATCATTCTTACATTGTCCTAGTTCATATTGCAGCACAGAAAAAGATTCAGTATTTAGCAATAACAGGAATGAGGCAGCCCCACATGTTGAGTTTGTCACCTGAGGTTGCTGGCAAACACAAACCAACACTGACTCATCCCTGAGTGCTAACAGAAGCAAGGAGCCCAGGAAGCTCTCATTGACCTTTTCAGTCATACTTGGCTGTGGTGCTGTGCACATCTTGGAACAGACTAAGGCTGTATTTCTAATTTGGATACCAGTAAAAATAGGTCTACCTTGAAAAAATCCCAAGTTTAAATATATAGTTTGGCAGAATAAAAACAGAAGATGTTTAATTTGCTTAATTGTAAATACCAACACTAGCTATAGGAATTTCATTTTCATAAACCCACATTTATAATTGTGTAATTCTTGTAAATCATATCAAACAATTTTTGTGACAAACAAACTCCTAAAGACACCACAAAGGGAGGTGGAAAAATGAGGGAGAAAAAAGGGCACAGAATGGAGTTTATCACAGGAGTGAGGTGTGAAACACCCAAGCCAAAGTGAGGGAGGATTAAAATGAAAGTGTCTCTGGGCAAGTTGCCTAAAAAAGCAACCGTTTATGGATAGTTTTATACCTAACAAAAGAGTAAAAAGTCCCTTGATTAATCAGGGTTTCCTAATGATAAAACCAGATTCAGATAGAGACTTTCAAACAATGTTAAAAGGAGCTGGATGCTGAACCTTTAGAGGCATTCAGGCTTCTTTGAAAATACAAATCATGGTGTGTACTGAGAGACTTGAAAGGAGAGTTACTGATGAAATACATAGAGATTAAAACAAAAAGTAACTTTCAAAACTTTGAATGTTCTCTTGACACCAAAAGTGAGCTGTAGGTAGACTAAAACCACTCACTACCATAATCAAGTCTTGCCAGTATTGTCAGAAACTAAAAGGAAGTAAGTAACACACACATCCCTTGCCAAGGAATCGTGTGACTGGAGGTGATTTTTTTAGTGATTTGAAATAATAACTGATAATTCCATTTGGCCAAAAAAAAGCATAAAGGCAGAAAAGAGGCTTCAACTGTGAAAACAGTCTTCCTGTTCTGAGGCTTTTCAATGGCTTAACAAGATTAAAGAGTGAAATAACAGTTGCATAAACCTCTAATGTATTTTTGTAAATTGGCAATAGTTTCATTAGACATGTAGGTAATCCTGAAGCTTTTATCAGGCATGAAGAAAAGCAGAAATAAAAAGATTTCTTACATTTATAGATGAGAAAAAAATCATTGAGCTGGGCACAATATATGATGTGGAAGTGTAAAGGTTATTGAATCCACTTCTATAAAGGATGACATTAATCTTCAGTATAACTCCTTTGAAACTAACCCAGACATTGTTTCTAACACAGGGACAGTTACATTATACAAAAATATTGTTAGGTTAAACACTACAAAGGCACTCTATACTAAATCTTACCATTTGTTTTTGTCTCAGAGAGTAACATTATTTTTTAAAATAAATTGCAAGGATTTCAAATCCTAGGGAGCGCCATTATTTTCTACTATGTTGCATAGATTTCAAATTCATCAGAATTTGCTTTGTTCTTTCCATCTGAAAACCTGAACAAAAATGCAAACAAGTCTTACCTTGAAGAATTTTACTTTAAAAAATGAAGAAACAAACAAAGAAACAGTTAATGGAATAAGGAAGGTCTCTAAAAGAAAGAATCAAGCCAAACCAAACCAAATTAAACCCAAACCCAACACTCAGTTTTCCACTAATGATTCATAGTGTTGTTATAATCACTGCAAATGCAGTGCATGGACTTAAAGTATAACTCTATGGTCAATAACTACTAGCTATCCACCTCTAAGTTTCTTGAAGAAATTTTCAGAATTCATTTCAGGCATCAAAACTTGAAACATAATATTCCTTTGGTAATTTTAAATTTAGAGAGTAGTATTGACTACAATGACTACAAAGGTTAACAAAATATTATAAACAATTTGTTGCTGTCTTGATTTTTTCTTTACACCCATACTACACCATTGTCTTCAGACAATTTAAACAAAGAAAAGTTTTGGGCTGACATCTTACACTGCAAATTTATGAATTTAGCTAACCGCAAACAAACAAAGCAACCCCCTCTTGCAAGTTCACACCTTTAATCTGGGACCATGTCCATGCTGTCAGAATCAAAATTCTGCTCCACACTGTAATGTGCAGCCTATGAATCCTAAATCTTAAAAAATAGCACTTCCCTCTTCTGGACAGTTTAGAATTGCCATGACATAACAGTTGCTGAAGGTGTCTGATAATTTCAGTCTCCATACATCATCACAGACAGGCTAGCCCTTAATATTTTAAAACATAAGTACCATTAAAAAAAATCAAGGTTTTAATTAGTTCTTCAGGAAGAGGTGAAAAACTAGTCCTTTGATAAGTAAACGCAGAAAAAAGGTTCAATCTCCCTGGCAGATACTATAATCAATAACAGGGTCTTGAAGGAAAAAAACTATAATCTTTTTTAAAAGCAAGTTGCAGAACTTTTACATCTTTCAGATGATAGGACCTTTTCGTAGGTGGTATTGAAGAATTTACAAATATGATCATTAACCAGCAGGGCTTTTCTTGTGGTTTGTTTTTGTTTTTTTTTTTAATACTAGAGAGAAGAGAAACAGTGAAAACCTATAAATGTTAAAAGAGAGCATTGCCACTCTGTCAGAGGTCTATACTGGGAAATACGAGAAAAAAAACCCAAAACAAACACAAAACCTTTCCTATTTGACAATATCTGTGCTGTCTTGAAACCACACCATTATGCAACTTTATTTTGTTTTCTTTCAGAATTCTCGAGTCCTTCCAAAAATCCTACAATTTCTTTACACTTTTTTTTTATTAAAACATATGGGCAAGAAATTGGGCTCCTGGACATTTCTTGACAGCTAGTTTTTAAAGAGCTGAGAAATTTAATGGTTTTATCTCCTCCATAAGCACTTAAATTATGTCAATAAGTAGTAGGGAAGTGGAGACAGCAGAAGTTGATGCTGACGTGTTTGTACAGTATCCTTCTGCCTAAAGAAACTTCATCAAACAGGCACTAACAGGATTAATTCACCTGGTTTGAGCAAAAGGTTTTTGAGGAACAATTCCGGGTGTCTACCCATTCCTAGCACTGATTACTCCTCCCATAAAACTTCAAATCAGAGAGAGATGTGAAATAGTGTTTTAGGTCCATTTTTATTAAACTTTTTTAAATTTCTTTTTTTTCCACACCAGTTACTCATAATCTATTGAAAGATTAGTGTAGCAACCTTTGCCATGTGATAACTGACTCTGGGCATGAGCAACTGGAACACTATTATCATTTACCAATAACACTCTAAAATCCTGAGAACTTTTAGCATCACTTTTCCCCCATGATGTAAGAATGTATGAGAATCCTAACTATTTCAAATACTTCTGGTATACGTTTTGTTCCAGTACAATTCCTGCCATAAGCTTATGTTTTTTTCCTGTAATTACAACTTCATATAAAAGGGAAACTAGCAAGTGTCAATCTCACTATTGATATATCATCTGCTTTTTAGATTTGTACATCAGTGTAGATATACAGGAAAAGTTATTTTAATCTTTCTGCCACTAGACCAGTTTCCTATAGAATGATGGTCACAAATCATCTTTAAAACTGAAACTGATTTTTGTTAAATAAATTGTGATGTTGGTAGCATTAAAACTGCACAGTGAACTAAGCCAGTTTTAATATCTTTTAGTTAATGATTCTGTATTTGCCATTGGTTTTCATAGGAAAGCCTTAAGCATATGAGGTGGGTGCCATGAAAGTTCATGAACTTTGATCATGCAGTGAAAAGCAAGACCTTGAACTTTTAGTTGTGGCAGGATGTAGAAGACATGGAAAAGCATTCCCTTATAATGCTGACAGTTTTTATCAGTTTAAATGCCACATTAGTGTATTTTATGTGTATTGGCTTGAGTATACTGCCAGATTTCATAGAACTATTATCTGTTTTCAAGGCATGCAAACATCAAGTTAATCATTTAGCCATCTCACACTATCAGTCACAAGTTAGTGACAGCCGGCGTTCCAACGTGCATATCTGCAGAAGTTCACTCTATCTGCAGTGTCAAGTGAGTCATACAATAATGGTTGGACTTCTAAGTACTTTCTACTGGAGTCTAAGCATTAAATCAACTGACGGTGACCTTGCTGTAAAAGCTCTATTGTTGACATGCATATGTATTTGAAGAACACCGTGTCCTCTTCCTAGAACTGAGGATTTTGAGGATTTACAACTTTTTAAAAATTAAACGTTTGAAGCCTATGCAGATTAAAATCATATAAGCATATAAACAATAACAACTATTCCATTTCAGAATTAGAAATCAGTAAAATGAGACAAATTAATTACAGAATTTCAGATGAAAATGCTTGAAATTACCATTAATCTATGTCAAGGTTTAATCCCAGCTGGCAGCTAAGCAGCACACAGCCACTCACTCCTCCTCCAGTGGGATGATGGAGAGAGTCAGAAGTCTATGTCAAGGTTTAATCCCAGCTGGCAGCTAAGCAGCACACAGCCACTCACTCCTCCTCCAGTGGGATGATGGAGAGAGTCAGAAGTCTATGTCAAGGTTTAATCCCAGCTGGCAGCTAAGCAGCACACAGCCACTCACTCCTCCTCCAGTGGGATGATGGAGAGAGTCAGAAGTCTATGTCAAGGTTTAATCCCAGCTGGCAGCTAAGCAGCACACAGCCACTCACTCCTCCTCCAGTGGGATGATGGAGAGAGTCAGAAGTCTAAAAGTGAGAAAACCCCATGGGCAGGCAGATGTTCAGACATCTCCAGGAAAGGAGTGCTCCATCACATGTAATAGTAACTTGGAATGACAAATGAGATCACTCTCGAAGTTGCTTCCCTTCCCTTTTCTTCCCCCCAGCTCTATATGCTGAACATGATGCCATTTGGTGTGGGATATCCCTTTGGTCAGTTGGGGTCAGCTGTCCCAGCTGTGTCCCCTCCCAGCTCCTCATGCATCCCCAGCCCACTTGCTGGTGGGGTGGTTTGAGGAGAAGAAAAGGGCTTGGCTCTGTGCAACCCCTGCTCAGCAATAACAAGAACATCCCTATGTTATCAATAATATTTCCAGCACAAACCCAAAGGATAGACCCATACCAGCTACTGTGAAGAAAATTAACTCTACCCCAGCCCAAACCAGCACAGTGCACCATGTTAGGCTCTGTTTGACTGACTGCTAACAGAATCTCAAATTGTGTGACTGCATTGCCGCTAAGCATCGATTTACATCCTGTAATTCTACGCACTAATTTTAAAATTCAGAATTTGATTTTGTGTTAATGGGCTGACCCATTCCATGTTAACACTTTCAATTTCTATTTTATTTCAGTAACATACAGTTCTCTAACACCATTGTAAATGGTGCTAGAGAACTGGTGTTAGCTGCAGACATTTTAAAGAACTCTTCAAGTCAAAACCAAGTCAAAGTCCTGAAGGGAGTAGTACAAATGAAAAGACTCCTTTAGTTTTTGGAAGGGTCATAAGACAAAACTTGAAAACTTCATAGGAAAAATTTTTTGTTTGAATTTTGAAACAATTGAAATACTACAAAAAACAATCATATGCAAAGAGAAGAATCAAAGTATAATTTAAAAGTAAAAACAAAAAAGGGAAGATGTGAAATTTCCATTAATTTCCAGTAATCTAAATGCTGTTACGATGCAGAGAACACAGAGCCACCAGTTTCATTGATTTTCTTTCAGTGAGTAGCATTAACAATGCTATCCCTTTAGGGCAAACCACCAAAATGTCCAGAACTTCATCTGTGCTAAGGTCCATAGACACCTAGCAAGATTTGACCCAGGAGAGCCCTTTGAAAATATTAGTCAATAAGACCAGACATTAATTCATTAACTTTATTTTACAAAAGAATATGTTGACATTTATTGAACTTCTTTCTCCTAGGTATCTCAACTCCTGCATAAAATTCCCCACCAGAGTATTTTATAAGTCAAAATACTGATGAAACACTTCTATGTTCTTCTGCATTTTTTCTTGGATATCAGCTTTTCCAAAAAAGCACAGTGAAAAGCAAAATTTTGTTTGCTTTTTGTTTCTATGGCATTCATGGAAAAAAATAACACTAATATCTGCTAGAGTTTTGAGAAGATACAAAAGGCGTTGGAAATTGTGACCAAACATTCAAAGTTTGCAAGTTTTCAGAGAGTTACAAATCTTCCAAGTGTATTAAGTTACTATTTCTGAAAATGGCATTTTAGTTTTCCTCGATTGGTACTGTTAGAAGTTGAATCACATTGCATTTAAACAAGTATTCAGATTCAGATTGAAAATGCACTGGGTTATCACAGTTTTTAATTCTGTTGGTAAATGTCCTCTCTGAATACAGACAGCTCCCACAAATCTCCTTGAAGCTGTGGGATATTTAAATCTAGGCATTTGACTCACTGAATAGATTAATCTAATCCCTGAAGCAACACACATATGGATGCAGTAAACCCTTTGCTAATTTGCTCAAATGCTCTCTATGCTCACCATCAGTGCCAATGTCTCCCATTTAAATCAAATAAAATACCAGTGTGTTTCTTAGGAGAGAAATTTGTAGTGCTTAAGCAACAAAATAAATCATGACTGAAAAGCTATTTTGCTTGCTGTTCCCCAGCATTAACTTGGAATAACTCCTGGATTCAAAGGGCTTTTGGGAGTCACTATTGCTTTACTGACACTATCTAAAACGTTTTAGACAATCATATATGGCATAGACAATCTTTGGAAAAATAATGCTTTCTCAGGAAAGCATCATACACTTTTATTCCTCCTTTTCTCTTCCATTATTCCTTATTTCTTTGCCATGAGTTTTTCTGACACAGCACTACTCCACAGCAGACAAATGGAGGGAAAAATATGGCATAAAGAGCAAAACTAGTTTCCTTGGTCACGTTCTTTCCTCAAAATTTTTTGTAATGTGTTCTTCTAATATACCACAGTAAGTTCTTCCAAAGCAACTTTCCACACTTTCCTGGCAAAACAAATAACATATACAGTCCAAAAATGGTAACATCACTGAGTGGCAAGAGGAAGAATTTAAATTACAAAAAAACTGCCTATAAGAACAATTAATTTTATAATACATGTTTAGAATATCAACATGAAAAACCATTTTCCACTGAGCACTTAGTACTTTTATTGCTTTAGTTAGTATGTGATTTCTTTCTTTGGTATATAAAGATATCGCCCTATCTATATATTTAAAGAGACTGCAGATTACATAACAGAGGTAATCCATTCCAGAATTTCAGTAGTAAATACGAAATACTTTCACATTTTACTTCCCCTCATCTTTTTTTCTTTTCTGGATGATCTGATTTATCCTTTATAACTACAGCAACAAAAAGATAGCTGTGTATAGATATAACTATAGAAGGAAATAACACTATCTAATTAGCTAATAATTAGCAGTTATTGATATATACTGACACAGTTCAGTTTGAGGCAATAATCCTCTTTGATCTTCAGGCTGAGAAAAATCAAAAGCTCAAAGGTATCAGTGGTGTGCCTGCTGGTATGTGAGGATATCAATCATGTGTCAAGACAGGGCAAATAGGAAAGGTACACAGTGTCCCATGGTAGGGCTATGCAGGTACTTCCATATGCAGCGCTACAACACCTAGAAGTAGCTCTCAAAAAGGCCAAGAGAGATTTGTCAAAGAATTCAAATTCTACAATTCAGTTCTAAAAAGTACTTGGAGTATTACAAGGGCACCAATAAATGTATTTTCAGGGATTCAGAGATGTATCTGCTTCTTACAAGATCATGGACAAAAATCCTGCACGGAAACGACAAAGTGAAAGCGGGTTAGTGTATATTTTCTTGATAGAAAAACCAGCTTTTAGCCTCTCTAGTTTTTACCACTGCAGTTAATTGCAAGATAGAGGCAATGAGTTAGCAGGCGTGTTACAAATGCAAAAGACATTTTTAAGTTTCATGAGTGAATTTGAAGATCTATGGAAAAAATAAAATTCATGTTTAGCTACCCAGATTTACACTCCAAGTTCTGTTTCCCTAGATGCATATTTATATTTTAGATTTTTTTAAAAAAGGAAACCACTCAGCAAATGCTACATTTCAGTGATGGCACAGGCTCACTGGTAAGTGCATGATTAAGCAGCCTGCAGTATGGAAAAACTGAGTTCAATCTTCCTAAAATGGCCTACTTTTTCATTTGCTTTGAGACCACCTGGGTAGACTGGCATTTGACTTTAAAAACCTCAACCTTTTGTAAGATTGTAGAACAGCACTTGAGTTGAGATCATGTCTTAATTGCTTCTTGCACTTTGATCCTCATTTACCAATAGCACTGGCTCTCCAGAACAAGATGTGTTTTTTATTATATCACTGCCACAATCCTTGTGAAGTTGAACCAGCCTCTGCTAAAAGAGGCCTTGCTTTGCCCTTTCACCAAGCTGTCCAGGAACACAAAACTTCTGTGATGTAGGCTAGCCATGTCATCATATATTAAATGGCCCAGGCTGAGTGACAGTCAGGGTAGTGCCATGCTCAAGCAGCTATACGTATTACAGATTGGAGTGGTCTCACCTCTGGCCAGCCTGAGACAATCACCAAAGCCAGCCTGGATATGTTTATAATAGAAATTTGATATGGATAAATTTGTGTCCTTCACATTATCATAAAAGAGGTTACTAGAGTCACCTATAATTAAGGCTGGACAACAGTCACCTTTCTAATAACCTGCTTTTCAGTTACCTCTGCCCACCTTCTGTGAATGAACCTGGGAGATGGTAGACCATATAAAACAAATCTTAACAAACTTATTTCAAAATGATCAAGGAGTTTTGTGTTCTGAATTATGGGACTGTGGATCAGTCACTTTAAACAAAGTTCCATTTAACAATCTGACCAAACCTAGCCGTGTGGGGTCTGGGGAAATCCAGTTTCACACATAATCAATTCAAACATGCTATAGCTTGACAGAAAAAAAAAGGACAGAAAACTCTGTATTCTCAGTAAGGATTTTCAAACATCTGACCTGTCTTGTTTTGACCAAATTGCACATTTGTAAATCCCTAGGTTTAAATTATTTACTACAGGGTTAGAGTAGCAAACCTTGAGCTGCCTTGAAAAGTTTCTTAACTCTGTCTTAAAAAAAAAAAAAATTAGACCGAAAACCAGCTTCTACTTGTACTCATAAAGGTCCTTACTTTTAAGAATTAAGGCAAAACCCCAATTAAATTTCCAAGAGGACTGACACTCTGCCATAGGTGGGTCAATTTTTACCAACACCTTAAGAATGAGATTGAGAAGGAAGAAATAAAAAAATCTGATTAAAAATGTAAATCATGTAAATCAGGGTAAGGAAAGATAACTGTACAGGAAGAACTAGGGTTACTTACATAATTAAAAGAGACTGACACCAGAAAAGCTATAACTGAATGGGAAGCCAGAGAAAATGCACATAGTCAACGAAAAGCAAAGGAGAGATAGAGCACAGCTTAAGTAAGAAGCTAGAGAGATTTACTCAGAAACAACATTGGGGTTAGGATGGGTTGGGACAGAGATTTACACTGTCAGTTTAGAGATTATGGTTGATGGAGAGAGATAAGAAATGGTGAAGAGCAAGGACAAGTTAAAAAAGCTTTTCTAGGAGAGGTAGGAAGGAGAGGTGCAGTAAAAAGTTTGTCTCTCACAGAAATACTTTGTGACCAAGAGTTAAGAGTCCTTAACAGCAACAAGGGTTTTCCTGACCATAATCCCCATCATTCTCTGTCTAGCAGTAACTTTTGCAGCCAACACAAGTATGCAATTTTTGCTAACATTGGTGTATCAGAGAATGATTGCCTATACTACTAATCACTACTCTGTCACTTGAAGTGAGAGAAGACTTGCAGGAGTGGATGAACAATCACCAATCCGTGCTCAGGATCCATCTATGTATCAGTATGTTAAAAGATTACATGCACTGTCTTTTTCCTCTAGTTAGTTTTCCTTAAGGCCAAGATTCTGCATAATGTTCAAACACTAAATTCTAACAACACTGAGAAAATAAGTTTTTCGAGAAAATAAGTTTTTCAAGAAAATGAGCTTTTAGGTGAAGTTATTACATATTATATCTCTACAAGATCAAATTCACTGCATGACATGACCTGTCCTTAAAAGATGAAGCAAAGTCCTTTATAACAAATATTGTTGTCTGTAGAACTTCATTTGAGTCCTCAAATTAAAAGGTCAAATAAGCAGGCAAGATAAATAAATTCTGGGGAGGGAAAAAAAAATCCGTCTGGAAAAATAAAACCTACAGAAAAAAAGAAACTTCTCTTTCACTTAAGCATTTTGAATATCCAGACATCATAATGTCTGATTCTGCAGGAAAATTCTTGTGTTAAATCATTAAAATTACTTTTTCCAGGGCCAATGTTAAGAGAATAGCAGTGTAGAGAGAAATAATTAATCAACTATTTTCTAGGTTTTCACATAGTCACACAATGTTTGAGACTGGAAGAGACCTCTGGAGGTCATTGGGTTCAACCCCGCTCCTGCTCAAGCAGTGCCACATGGAGCACGTTGCCCAGGGCCGTGTCCAGACATCTTTTGGATATCTCCAAGGATGGAGAATTCACAACCTCTTGCTGACACCTGTACCAGGGCTCTGTCACCCTCTCAGTACAGCAAAGTTTCCTGATGTTCCAGAGTCATTGCCGTGTCACAGAGTGCTGTCACCAACTCCTGGTGCTACCCTTGGTGATGCTGAGAACATACCCCAGGGGGAAGAATATTGATGGTGGCCAACCACAGAGGAGTTGGTGAGAGAGATAGCCCAAGCTGTGTATAAATAGCTGACAGGTCAGTATGCATGTGAAAAAAGGCAGGGAGAAGTGACCAGTGAGGCAGGCTGCTCCTCTTTTCTTCCTTGTTCTGTGTATTACAGCTAGATGCCTGGACAGGGGCATGGCCAGCTCAAAGTATCCTCCTGTCTTCTACCTCCTCCAAAAGTCATTGAGATAGAGGACAATGTTCTAAAAGAGAGATAAAACAGCCCTGTCACTATCTTGCAGGGGACTAGAAGTTCCCCACACCCATGGGCAAAGAGAGATCCCCAACCTTTTTTTGGGTGGCCAAGAGAGGGCTGGGCCCCACATGAGCTGTGGGCACAAACCTTGGTCATGCTATGGCCATAGCACAGCTGGTAGAACACCTGAGGTGTCCTGTGTCACAGGGAGGTCAGTGGCTGGCCCATGCATGTATGTCAGAAATTAATTTCTCTCTGAAGAACTCACTACACCTAAATAATGATTAGAATCTGGTTTTTAGGTTTATTTTACTGTGAAGTGTGGACTGGGTTTTGTTGAAGTAATGGAAATTCTAAGAAAAATGGCTCAATTGAAATACTTTTCTGAAAGAAATACATTTTTCATTTTGAAGATTAAAAAGACCCCGCAAGTATGATAAACAGTCTTGACGGTTGCATGGAAAGTACTGCATTTTGAAAATGTCATTGCCAATTCAATTCAATGTCAACTTTAATTTCATTTTAACTTTCTTTTTATTTTCATATGTTGAAAGCAAACATAAAACAGTATATGAAACTTACTAAAAATACCATTGGTCTTTTTATCTTTGTCAGTTTTATATTCCACACTTTCTTCCTGCCCAATACAAGTCTCAAATACCCAATCAGTACAACTGCTGAGAACTACACTACTGCCTGCTATAGCACTCGACAGAAGCAGTGCTAGAATACATAAACTGCTAGATAAAGTGTTCATTTTGCAGAGTATATCAGAAACTGTGTACAGCACTGAAAATCATAAATATATCACACATTTTTACACTGATTCACCTCTCCTGTTGTAAATCATAAAATACAAGCCCCTTGTGAGAAGAGATAATAAAGACAAATAATGGTTTTGAAATGCTTAGATATCAGAGTAATGATCCATACAGACAGATTTAATAATGCTGTTTTACAGACAGGTTTTGCCACCACCACCCCATAATAAAGTAGGAAAAGGGAAAGAAAACCCAAAAAAGCAATCGTAGAGATGTAGAACAGGTACAGAAAAAGTAACTGTGAAATACCTATTCATTAACAGCACTGTATCTAGTTTGCAGTCTAAAAGAGGCATAAATCCTCTTTTCTGGGGATGAAGAAGCGGGGACACAAATGTTGTCAGTTACAGGACTACATGGTATGTCATAACATACAACCACTGTAAGCAGTGGAATATGCAAGACACTACCTAAGACTGCACAAATAACCTTAATTTCAGTGTCCTCTGTCTTCTTAGAACTTGACTCCTACTATACTGATTTTAAACAATGTTTATTGTAAAATGTATGTTTATAGAAAATGATGCTATCTCTGTCTTCATTCTCTGTCTTAGCACCTATATAACTGGTTCCTTACTGGGAAAGCTGAACTATCCATTTCCAGGCAAAGCCAAACACTGCAACTTACACCGATGCTCTGAGATCATCCTTTACCAGCAGTCACTTTACTTCTCTCTGAGCCGTTCTTACAGCTGTTCACCAGCCTTTTCCATAACTCATTGCTCCTCTTCTACATCTTGTGCTTGTCAGACATCTAAGATGAAGATAGCTGCTCATAAAACACTGAGAAATAGCACACAAGCAAAGGAATGTTTATCCTTTTACAAACCAAGTTCCTAAACTCTATTAGTTTATTTACACCATTTCTGGCAAAAAATGATGGTTAACCGCTCTCTTTTTCTCCCTAGCACAGTAAGTGGCTGCAGAAGATGGAAAACACCATCTCCAATCTCAATTTAAAAAGTGCAATTTAAGAGAGGTTTTCAATTATAAGACCCATAATTTCAGTAATGACTTGTGAAATCAAGTTGAGGTCACCCTAATAAACAAAATGATTTGTTTAAGTCTGCAAGAAAAAAATATTAAATAACCATACTTTAAACACGCAATTAATTTTTCTTATATATCCTTATAAGTGGAAATAAGAATATTGAGAACTACAGAAGAAAAAACCCAGCAAAATTGTGACACATTTTTAGTCAGAAAAATTAAGATCATCAGCTGAATGTCTGTTTTGCATTAATTGTTTATGACCATAATAAACTCCTTATTTGATTCCTCATAAATGCTGTAGGGCTTACTGTAAAAGAAAGTCTCTCTCCTGCATGATATATAGTTTTCTAGTTAAGCCATTCTGCTCTTCTGGAATGACTACAGGACATGACATTAATGTACATAGAACTTAAAATTTACATGTGGCCTCTAGATGAAGGATTGATGTGTCCTTCAAGAAAGAGACCATCCCTATTTGAGGGGCTTATGATCAGCCCATGACATTTTAAAGAATACAGCATGGTCTTCTTAACAGGAATGACCAGAGCCTCTCCTAGGGATGCTAGGAATCTGCTGGAAGCTGCAACTCATAACTGAATTTACAATTGCAATGCTAATAAATCTCTTCTTACCAGAGGGCTAGCTAAAATCCTGTTCCATGAGAAGTGGTATCCACGGAAATACTTAGGACAGGAAGTACATAAAAAGTGAGGCTTGGGTAAGATAATGTTGGTAGTGAGAAAACAGGAGCATGTAAAGCCATTTGACAGGCAAAATTCACTGGTCACGCTGCACACCTTCAGTCATGGATGTAGTGGAATTTGAGAAAGAAGAAGCAAAGAGATGAACTAGTGAGTTATTATTATACATAAAGCAATTGTAACAGTGTAAAACTAAGCCTAGCTGAGACAGCAAAGTATATTCCTTCCAAAACCATGAACCTTCTAAAAGACAGATACCACCTAATGTTGCAACAGATGTGGTTTTTTGCAGAAGTTTATAATTATCTAAAATTCGTGAGTCTTATCTGTAATTATGAAACTCATTGTGAGACATAGATTTCAATCCAAGATGGAATGAATTCTGAGATATGCAAATTTAGATTGAGAAAGAGCTCCAAAACAAGAGCTTCAGACTGTGAAGTGCTGCAGCAATAATAGAAAAGGAGAAAATGAGCAATAGTAAAAGGAAGGATGGAACACCTGTAGTGAGAAGAATGAAGTAGTAGAACAGCAAACTGAAATTAAAAAATAAACCCCCAACAATGAAAAACACAGCAAAATCAACAGTTTCCCAAAATTCTAGTTCAGAGAAACTGCCCATGATTATACTCCTGTTCAGGAAATGAGCAAATGAAATGGTAAATCAGGCACTGAGTCACATACACAAAGATGTTCTTATGCTTAATACAAATCATTTATCAGGTGAAATAAAACCTGCTACATATTGAAGGGAGATGGACAACAAGCTAGCCTCCTGGCATTGCCAGCATTGTTGGAAGTGAAAGAATAGAAGGAGGTGGTAAACAGACGCCTCATGAACATAAAGGCCACAAGAAGTTCCTGAAGTGCGAAATGTTCTTCTCAAGGTCTTTTTCAATCTATTC
Source organism: Gymnorhina tibicen (assembly GCA_013399875.1). Lineage (NCBI taxonomy): Eukaryota > Metazoa > Chordata > Aves > Passeriformes > Artamidae > Gymnorhina > Gymnorhina tibicen. Next base: position 316,251 of record VXAZ01000238.1, read on the forward strand.
TACTGTAATAATTATGCTTCCCCCCCTTTTTTTAAAAATAGCTTTTCTTTTTGAGAGCAGGGAAATCAAACTGGGAGGCTGAATAGAATCTTTTCTTCACATACTAAATATCTGCATACTTTTCCTAAGATCACTGTCAATGCAAAGATGGAGCTGTGCTCTTTCTTTTCTTCTCCAAAATCTTTTTGAAAAAGTATTAAAAGCAAAATTCAGTATTTGTGAAATCCAAATGCTAAGAAATACGGACAACAAATAGGTCTTCTTAGGTATGATGAATCACTGTGAATCAAAGTGACACAACACAATTTTAGAATGAACAGCATAATGGGCTAGGAACAAAAGAATTCCAGTAGCTGCTAATTTTGCTTCCAAAAGTCATTGTTTCAGCCTCTCAAGAAAATGTTAATTGCTATGAGGGCAATTCGAAGATGCATCCAGACTCCTATTCTGCACTAAAAAAAAAAAAATTAATCATTAGAACAGATGTAAGAACAAGTTTCAGATTGTTCCAAGTAAATGGTTACTTGCTGTACTGTATAAGCATAATGTAGCTTAACTTAGAACAACTAAGCCAAATTCAGTAGAATTAGGGAAAAAAGATGCAAACAAAACAAAATTGGCCAGTTTGAGGAAATCTCATCCTAAAGGACAATGTCAAGCTCCCAAATCACAGTAGAAACATAAGACTAAATAATTACCAATAACTATGTTTTTTGTCTAACTGCTTAGTACAAAAATGTTCCAAAGACGTGGTAAAATTTTGGATTTTGGGAATCTTGTCTATTGATTTTTATACTCAACAGAAAAAGGTAGGTATAGAAATGAGGAAAAATGGCATTATATATTTAGTCTTCTCAAGATCCAAAATTTTTGAGCAAATGATATTGTAAGCATGATACAAGAGGTCCCCCAAGAACCTGCTTCTGAAATTGAGTATTTCAGAAACTTCTCAGGAGATTTTTACTGCCAAGGGCTATTTGATTACTGCAACATACGGAAAGGTGAGGGCTGAGAGAGAAGAGGGGAATGTAAGAAATCAAGACAAAAAAGAATTTGGAATTAGATGAAGAATAAAATAAACTGAAATAGTACATATATATATATATATATAAAAATCTAAAAGAACATCCAATATTTTAAATTTTATGAGAATGAAAAAATTGCCCAGCTATTCTACTGTAGTCCTTACTGAATTCCATGGCAGGATAAAATCAGAAAACACAGACACACATTTCATACATAATTGAGATCAAGAGGTAGTCTCACATCTCCAGGAGGAATAGAGCACCTTTGCTTAACTCTTTTCTTTTTCCCTTTTCTCTGACTTTACAGGGCCCGGAGTTGCAGTTCATGTACAAAATCTGACTGATTTATACAAGTTTAAGGATAATCTGTCCTTTTTTGATTTTCGGTTGTGAGTCCTGTTCTCCACTGGGACACCCAGAAGTTCCTAGTAACTTGCAAACAACTACTCATTATTTAGATTTTTTTTTTCCAAATAAAGTTCTGGAAAGCAAGAAAATAGAGAATATTTGCAATTTTGATAAAACCAAAACACACAAAATTGCTTTCAGGGTATTTGGAGTTAGAAACACACAAAGTGCCTATTTTTTAGGCAGATACTTCAGTGAGCAAGAGAAATACTTATTACTGTTTTCCTGTATTAGGAATAATTTTCTTGGAGATTGTAACTGACTGCTAATCAGGTACCAAGCAAGGTATTTTATTCTTGGTGTCCTGCCCATGTAGAGCTGGTGTTTATTGAAGTGAAGGTTTCAGGACAAGCTCAGACTCATTAATCTCTTTTCTGCTGGGCGGATTATAGCCATAAAACCTATAATACTTAGAGCCTCTTGCCCTTGTTTCCAATTTCAACCAACAGAGTGAATGGACTCAAAACTGTGAGGAAAAAGACACCCAGAGACACAGACAGAAAGAGAAAGCATAGTTGCGTCAGCCATAGCTCCCTCTCCTTAGAGAGTCACATTAAAAAGCATCTCTTGACTCTGGGATTTTTAAGAGGAAGGATTTCTTTATGGCTAACAACTAGTTGGGTTTATTATCTTTTTGCTGCCATGAGGTTTGCTGATTACCATAGGAATATTCCAGTGAGAAAATTTTACTCACATGAATAAAAACATGCTGGACCAGAGTCTAAGAAAGCATGCTAATTCCTTTGGGCACACCAATATTATCAACATCAACACCACTGTCCTGAGGCAGAGCTTACTTGCTGCTTAACATTTCTGAATCTGTTGGGCAACAGACTATCACAAAGCAACTCTGCCCAGATGTTCAACATTACTCAGCTGGAGCAAGCAGCATGCATCCTGCATGAGTAATTTATGCACACACAGATCTGACCTACTTGAACATTATATAATAAACCTTGACAATTGTCAGTGGTGTCATTGGCCAAAGCCACCAAGAACATCACTATGAGATCACCTGGCTAAAATGGTTTTTTTCCATCTTCACATGAAAACATTTGTGAAGGCCTAACTCAGATGGGGCTGTGATGAGCTTTCCATGACACACATTTTGTTTTTGTTAAGTGTATGGCAAAGAACACTGGACCAGAATGCTGTAGAATACCTATCATAATTTTGTTTAAAATACAGTCTAAACACTTAGCAGAATTTGTTGTATGATACCAATTGGTGTAAAAAATATAATTTTATATACATTACTGCAGAGATGCAGTTTCCAAAAAATTGCTAAAGTACTATGTAAAAAAACCTAGCAAACAGTATCAAGCCCATAAGCAAGATGGTTTATATTCTATATAAACAGGATAATATTTTTATATTTCAGGGGACTATTTGATTTTGAGTCATTGCAAAGTCTTTCAGTTTACACTATGGAGTCTGAACTGGAGCTAAGGTTTTCAAAGCTACGTTTTTGTTGCTTTTAGTTGTACCATATTCAGAGGCCTCACTGCTGATTAAGACATCAAAATATTAATAAAGATATATTTGTGAAGCATTTTAGTACTTTGAGGGTTCCTGACATTCTTTGCCAGTCTCAAAATCCTGCCACAGTTCCAAGCCAGATATTGACATGAATTCTTGAGATATTTTGAAGAGAGTTTATATAATCCATCTGCATCAGAATGAGTAGATCATTTTATCAGTTAGAGCAGGGAATGTATTGATAAAATTTTGTCAAGTACTGAGGCTGTTCAGTTTCAGGGGAAGATTAGAGCAGTAGGTACTTCAAATTATAACAGTCAGTAGGATGTTAAATCAACTCAATTAAAGAATTGAACCATTACATCATTTTTTCCCCGCAGATAATAGCAAATATGCAGATATCTCTCACAGAAATTTGTACAGATATGAGTAAGAATGCAATTAGACATGCGTTTGAACATGAACGAGTCCTGAGCTTTCAACAAATATTTGGGACTGAACTAAGTAATGGAATAGGCTATTTGATGTAATTTTGTAAACCAGAAAAAAAAATGTACAGAGTAGGAATGAAAATTAATGGAAGTTCAGAGGAGTTTTTCAGTTGAAATACTGCTTTTAAAAGTGAGATAGTTGTTTATTCCCTTCTTGTTCAAAAATACTGTCAATTTCAAAATAATCAAGGAGGAGAAGACCAAATAAAAATAAAGCTAAAAAAAGAATGTGTATCTCTATAAATTATAAAAGAAAAAAAAATTATTATTTTCTTTGGTGATAAACAGGATAGAAACACAACAATTAAGGCCCTATATTCTCTCTGTCATGTTACTCATACTGATAAGGTATTTTTTGTGCTCTCAAAATTTCAACTACCCTTTTTAGGACAAAAGCCTCTTTTTAAGTATAATCTATAGCAGAAAAGTACCTACATTAAAAAAGAAAAACCCTAACACCGCCCCCCCCCCAAATTGTTCTCATTCTCCCCGATGGAACTTTCATAAGAAAGCAGTTCTTGAAAATTTCCTCTAGAGATATAACACCGTAAGTATGTTCCTATACGTCTAGGGCATGTGAATCCACAAGGGAAGAGATACTGGACAAGTCTTTTCAAATATTTTACATCAGCTCTGAACTTGCATTAGAAATCTGGAATTAGGCATGGAATCTGGGTGTCAATAACTCAGGAACACAAATGAATTTACTTCTTCAATTCCAGTCAAAATCAAATAAATAATAGAGCTAGCAGAAAAATCAAAAATGTAAAGTCAATGGATATACAAGATGTGAAGTGTCTTACCATGCTAAAGAGGGGAAAATGGGATGACTACACTTAAAAAAATAGAAATATTTCTGATTTTTTTTACTCCTTCAAATTTGTTCCTCTTAAAAATACAATATTCCTGTGTTACTTCAACACAGGACTCTGAGATGAGATGAGCAAAGGTAGAATTAGCTACTTTAAGCTGTATTGGGTTTCTATGACTATTTTCAAATTTTCAGAAAGCTAAACTAAATAAGACTCAAGAGGAATAAAGAAGCAGATGTTAACTTTAAAGATAAACCTCCACCAGACAATAGGAATTCAAAAACGCTTTCACAAAAGTGTCTAAATAATTGCTATCAACAATTGAATGCAGAGATCCTAAGAGAAGAAAGGAGGTCCAGCCAGCAAACTGTCCTGTCTCTAGAAGTCATAGCAGGTATGTAGATAGGAGTGTAAAGTACAGATGAGCAATATTCCCCTACATCCAGTGATGTGTCTCAATCAGCACATAAACCATGTAATGACTTTGTGCTAAACAAATGTTTTGGTGAATTTTTCCTTCTGTTTGTCCAGTCCATTCTGAAACCACCTAAGACTACTGTTCATTACAACTTGAGGAAGAGTCCAGTCATTGCAAGCATGATTCTTTTCTTCACAAACTCCAGAGAAAACCAGACAATATTCAAAAATACCAATAAATGACCAATCAAAACAGGGGCAACTCAAACCAGAATTCACTAGGCTGATGAACCATTGCCTCAACTTACATTTAGCAGGTTAGCAAAATTATAAAAAATAATAAGCACACAGTTACATTTAATAGAGTATTTAACAGTACACATCCTGACTGGTATTCTGCATTAATTAAATTTCAGTAACTTTATTATCTTTTTGAAAAAACTACATTAAGCCAGGAATACTTCACAGCAAAACACAGTAATGCTCTTTCCACTATGAAAAACTCAGCCAGCAATGTTTTACATTTTCTTTTCACACTTACACTTTCTACTTAGCAAATTATAAACATTACATATATTCTGATTACTGAATAATATCTTTCTCTCTGCAAAGATAAATTTTACCAAATGGTAATGACTGAAATTGAAGGCAAAATAGGAAAATAAGAAAGTAAGACCAAAGTTTTGTTTCACACTTTTGGCAACAAACGTTGACTTCTTATAAATAACACATTACTTCTAAATTCTGCTTTATGAGAAAAAGATGCATGCAGAAAAAAAATCAGCAAAAACCTGTATTTAAAAAAATGAAGTGATTTTACAGCTAAGTATGCCAGATGCAGTAAAAAAAATTGTAAAGATTTGAAGTATATTTGTAATATATTAATAAAAATTAATTTTAGCAACAGAATTTTTGTATGTGACATATTGCAGTGTAGAAATATTTGTGGAAGTGAGCCTTTTGGCAAAACTGCAATATAAGGGGCACTAGATAACAGAAAAAGAACTACTGAGCAGATTGTCAGTGAGGCATAGTAATCAATTTAGAGACCATTAATATCAGAAAGGCAATTATACTAGAGAGCCCATATTAGAATGTAATTGAGTACCATTCACTGGCTAAGTTTATGGTATTATTTATAAAGTATTTAGCATTGTTATGCATTGAATAATATTATGAACTATCTGCTATACGTATTATTCAAGTAATTCTTTCACGTTCTGATTAAATAGCATCTATCAAATACCAGTAAAGAAAAATAAACTGCTTTATGTCTTGACATAAAGCTTTAAATCTATTATATTTTACTCAAGCTCTTAAACTGTGCCTGTATAATAAACTATAACTGAAATAAATACAAAACCCATCCATCTTTTCAGTATCAGGAATTTTGAATACTTTATATATTTTTTTAAAAAATCAGCCAAAGAATTGTTACTACTTTGCAGGTTCTCTGATTAGTTGCTCAGTGAAGTTTCTTTTTCACAGGTTCCCAAAGATAATTACAAATGAATGCCCAGGTTTTGGAATCACTGCACATCTCAGAAAAAGACTTTGTATAAAAATTGCCACTATCACTAATGAGTGAGAAAAGGAAGCTTATTAGAAATTCTTGGGGGAAAATACTTTCCTACAATCATAGAACCATTTGTGTTGGAAGGAACCTTCAAGGTCGTCTAGTTCCAACTCCCTGCCGTGGAGGGGGAGTTCCAACTCCCTGCTGTGTAGGGGACTCCTTCCCCTAGACCAGGATGCCCCATCCAACCTGGCCTGCATCCACAGCTGCTCCAGGCAACCTGTTCCAGTGCCTCACCACCCTCACATATATAGCTAAACACACATATGCATATAGATAGAAAATATATACTTGTAGAAAATAGACATATTTTTCCCCTTCCCGCACTCGAACAAGAAAAAGAGAATCAGATAATGGAATTTCTGTATTAAAATAAGTAAGTTAGCCTAATATTAAAAAAAAGAAAAAAGAAAGTATGCAAAAGAGGACTGAGGAGAACAGCCTCTGAGAAAGTCAAGGAAATTATGAATGATAAATCCTTTTCCAAATGCTTTGGAAATATGTCTAGCAAAGTCTAGAGGGTCAAAGTATAAAGAAAATATTCAGAAGAGGTAAGATACACTAGAATATGAAGTGAAATGTGCTTTCCTCATTTGCTCTGCTGTAATTTGAAGATATCTCCATACCAGAAGCTTTTATTTCCAAGCAAGATGCTGAACAGATCTGTATCACACTGAAATGTAAGCAGAAAAGTCTTTAAAGCAAGCTTATGAAATGACCAGCAGCAAATCACTGGGCCTAGAATGTATTCAGTAAAGCATTTTTGACCAGCCCAGAAAATGAAATAGTTCTTGTGGCATATAAAATTCATACTGAAAATGCTTTGGAACAAAAGGATGGCAAAGTGGATAACGGGGTACAGTCCATCACCAAATGTGTTGAAATCTAACACATACACATGTTTAAACATTCAACCAGATTAGATTTTAAAAGCAAACACAAAGGATTCTCTGTTGATGAAGCTTTTCAGCCCAAATTACCAGAGTGCAAAAGTTCCGCTCATGCTCAAAGCGTTTTTCAAAATACACTGGCTATAGACTGGGGCAGAAGCAGGACTGTAGACTGGATGGGTCTTGTTTGGACCCAACATATGTGGGCTTGGTTTTACATTTGTTTCTTTTTGCTATTTCAAGAATTTTCGCTAGCTTAAAAATATTAGTCACAGAGCATTACTGCAGATGAATTATGCCTGCTTCTATTCCATTATAGTGTCCCAAGTAAGAGTTACCTTCTGTGTACATGACAAACTGCAACAAAATCATCCCTGAAATGAACTATCTTGACAATAGAATGAATGAGAAAAAGTATCAGCCTGCAGTGATCTTACTAAGTTTGTATCAAGTAAAGCACAGCACCACTCATCGAACCTACTCTGTTATAAGCCATGTGTGAGTCCTACTGGTAAGAATCTCTAATAATTTGCAGCTAAACTCTTAATAAAATGTTGAACTTCTAACAGATGTTCAAAGACATTTGCAAGATTTATTTTTAAAAGCCATATAATTACAATAGAGACAATTTAATTAGAGACTCAAGGATGTTCCGTAATTGAACCCTGCAGCACAATCTTCCTTCCAAGAGAAAAGAAGCTTACATTGCTTGACAGAGATGAACCAGCATAAAAAGGTAAAACCAACCTCAGAAGCAAAGCCTTAGAGGGAGTTGTTTGTTGCTTAGAACAAATAATTGCATTTGAAACCAAATTTATTTTCACCTTTGTGCAGGCTTGGAGCAGCTTACCAATGCAGCTTTCTCTGAGTGTTCAGTACTGATTCAATATATACTCAATAATTCTCATGTAACACATAAGATGAAGACTGGAGTGTTAATAACACATCTCTGGGCATTCATTTGTAAGTATCTTTGCAGCCTCAAGATGAAAATTACAGTTTGAGTCCAAATCCAGGAAAAAAGGGAAAAGGACAAAAAGCCTAAGCACCTTTGGCATCCATCCCTAAAGCCCATATTTCACAAATAAAATAAATATCAGAAACAGGATGCTCAGTAAATTTTTTTTTCTCCTAAGCATGAGTTCTGTCTCTCTTTTACTTGTCAGTAGGTACATGTGAGAGGCCTAGGAAATGCTGAAAGAAGGAAGAAAAATAAACATACACTGTGATAAATAGATATAAATAAAAGTATAAATGTAAGTATATTAAAATGCCTGGGCATGAAGCAATACAGGAGAGTAGAGTCTGCTTCTATGATTTTGCACTATTCAAAAAACAACCTACTTCCCACACAAACTTTAATTCCTTATTTTTAATCTTTTTTTTTGAATTATGAGAATTATCTTGGAAACTTCAGCAACATCTCTGGAGCTTAGGTTTTAAGCTGAAAAAAATTAGATATAATTTTCTGGTCTTCAAGCAGTTTTACAAAACCGGTCAAGGTCTTGCTACAAACGAGCTAGAAAATGGCAAACAGAAAAATGAAATACATATTTGCCTAAGTTCAGCTACCTTGTAATGTCCAGTTATTTCATGAAATATGATCCCTCTTAAATAACACCTGGATTCAGTTCATACTGCATTGAAAGTGAAAACTAGCATAACTTAACAAAGAATTAAAAATAGAGATACAGCATAAAAGTTTTATAAGGTTTAGACCACAATGTTTTCTTAGAAATGAAACCCAAGAAAAAAGATTGAGAAAAAGTGAATTCACAGTACTTGCAGGTGTGCTGATGGATGCCAAATATTTAGATTCTCAAATATATTTCTTATCTCCAACAAAAGAAAAGTTTTTAAATGTAGGGTGACACCACCGTCACCTGCTTTGAAATGTAACATTAAAAATCCCAAAATAAAAAAATTCGGTAAAATAATCTGAAGTTATAGTTTTATTTAGATAAACAAAAGAAATTTTGTGATGAGAGAGACTACATAGTTAGAGCTAGAATTGGACAGGAGAAGAACAGAGGACAGGAAAAAGGAAAGAAAAGACTAGAGAAAGGACTAGATTCTAGAGTGTTCGTAAAGCCAATCAGATGGCAGGGTTCTGCATCTGACCTTGATCAGTAGGGTTATATGCAAAGGTGAAAATGTGGTATACAAAGATGAAAAAAAAGCCCTAACCCTCACAAATGTAAATGGGAACTCTTCTAAGCCCCTTCAGGGGAAAAAATAGTTATCAGAGTAAGTGAATTTATGAAGGAAACAAAAAAAAAAGGAGAGTGATTTTTACCAGTTTTTGATAGTGGAGCTGTTAAGGAATATAGATATAAGATTTATTTCTTTTCCAGGAAGAAGACAACACTTTAGAGATCTTGTAACTGTATAATGCAGCAAACTTCTGTGTCCACTTAGAGAAATGACTGATTCTATAAATTTGAGGTGCATATCTGCAAAGTGTAGAAAATAAGTGGAATTTTACTAGTGTGAGACTGTTGTCAATTAGAGAAAAAGACATAAGAGTTTGATCTCTAATTGCTGGTGGATCTTTGGACACAAGCAGTATATCAGGACTTCTTAGCAGAATTTGACCTTCAACATCTATACTTCTTCATACTTGTCAGAAAATTAAATTAACCACTGAAAATAGCTTCCCTGATCATTGTTATTTCAGCAAAGCAGGTCAGCAGCCTGTCAGTTCTCTCATGTAACTTTCTTCTTGTTACAGTTCTAATCCATCAAGGTAACTTCAAGGATAGTTTCAAAATATTTTTCCCCTAGGTAGTATTAGGTTGACACTTATAACAAAAGCTCAGCATTCTCAAGTCCTTTCCATCCCTTGTCATGAACAGATGGCACAATAAAGACAGAACCATTTCCTTACTCTCAAAACTTGGAGGAAGTGGAATTCATTAGGAAAACCAAAATTGATGCTATAAATATCCCTGAGCTGTTTATATTTTAGTACATAACAAGTACAGTAGCAGCAATATGCTTCCTGGCTTCTGGTACTATGTATTGGGCTTGTGTGGCCCAGTTTTGGTAGCAGGGGGGCTACAGGGGTGGCCTCTGTCGGAAGCTGCCATAAGCTTCCCCCATGCCCGTCAGAGCCAACACCAGATGGCTCCAGGATGAACCCACTGCTGGCCAAGGCCGAGCCCATCAGTGGTGGTAGTAGCACCCTTGTGATAATATAGAAGGAAAAAAAGTTGTTGCACAGAAGTAATTATACCCAGAGAACAGCAGGGTGAGAATATGTGAGAGGAACAACTCTGAGGAGGCACCAAGGTCACTGGAGAAGGAGGGGGAGAAGGTGCTCCAGGCACTGCAGCTGAGATTCCCCAGTGAGGCAGCTGTTCCCCTGCAGCCCATGCAGGACCACAGGGATGCAGAGATCCACCTGAAGCCTGTGGAGAGAGGATACCCATGCCAGAGCAGGTGGGTGCCTGAGAGGAGCCTGAGATGGGTGGGAAGCCTGTGCTGGAGCAGGGTCCTGGCAGGGACCTGCAGATCTGTGGAGAGAGGAGCTTACCCTGGAGCAGGTTTCCTGGCAGGACTTGTGACCCTCCAGGGGATCAACACTGGAGAAGACTCTCCTTGAAGGACTGCACTCTGTGGAAGAGTCACTCATGTTAGAGCAGTTTGTGAAGAACTGTAGCCCATCGGATGGACTCACATTGGAAAAGTTTGTGGAGGACTGTGCTGGACCCCATGCTGTAGAAGGGGAAGGACTCCTCTTCCTGAGCAGCAGCAGAAACAACCTGTGATGAACTGATCATAACCCCCATTCCCTGTCTCCCTGCACCACTGAAAGGGAGGAGGTAGAACCTGAGAAAAAGGGGAGACTCAGGGGAAGGTGTTTTTAAGATTTGTTTTATTTCTTATTATCCTGCTCTAATTTTGATTGGTAACAAATTAAATTAATATCCCCAAGTTGAGTCTGTTTTGCCCTTGATATAGAAATTAGTGAGTGATCTCTCCCTGTCCTTCTCTCAGCTCATGAGCCTTTCATTATATTTTTTCTCCTCTGTCCATTTGCAGAGGAGAGTGATAGGGCAGCTTTGGCGGATGCCTGGCATCCAGCCCACGTAAACCACCTCCCACCCACTACTGTCATCAATAAGAGACTGAAATTTAAAAGAACTCAAAATATTAGAAATAAAACAATTTTACCCTTCTTGCATCATCTCGAAAACTTCAAATTCTTTTTCGTAACTGGCAGAAAGTCCTAAAAAGCCCAGATGGCCTTTGCATCACCACACAGTGGGCAAAAGAACTCTTGAAAAGTAGGTGGGTAGTACACTCTGGAGCATAAGGCACCCCAGCCAATATCAGTACACCTCTTGTTGCTGCTGAGTGTTGAAGTCTTTGAAAGTTAAAATGTTCCTGATTCCTTGTAGGGTGTCCTTTAAGTTGACTTTACTTTTACTCCCTCTGGAACCTCTGAGAGGCACAGTGCAGCAGTGTCTCTGCTTTCTAATTCCTGCTGTTCTACTCAACACAGCAAAAAGTAGGCACCCCCACACAGGACACCCACAGGTCTGCACCCTAAAACACACTGATGCGTGACTGAAAACACCCATTAGGCCATCCCCTGCACATTAGGCAGGACCCCTCCTCTGTCAGTATCACACACTATGCTGGTGTGCATCTTGCTCCTTACTTACCCTTTTAAGACATGGCCAGAGCTGGAACCACAACTTAGCAAAGCCTAAATCCAGACTGCCTAGAAGACTCCTGAATGCTCTAAAAAAAACGTATTTAACTTCTGTTTCCCTAGAACTACTGGACTCTTGATAACAAGAATGCTTTGTCAACAGTAAAAAGAAGAATTTCTTGGCTTCCTGAGTGCTGGACTAACTAATTAACCTACCTAGAAATTAAGGGCCATAAAACCTCATCACTTCTACGGCATAGCATCTCCCTTTTCCCCTTCTTTTTCCCAGTTAAATTTACCAAAATATCTGAAAAGAAAACCCTTACTTCTAGAAATGGACACAGTACTTGCATTTACCTTTTTTACAGAAGAGTATAAAACCCCACAAACATATAGGTAATATACTTTTACACAGCCTGAAGTATTCCTGAAAGGGGAACAGAGAATAGGAGATGTTGAGCACGATACGCGAGCCAAAAAAAGTGATGGTTTCTCTCCACCTTGTAACTGAGACACCTTAATACTCAACTTCAGCTGAGACAGTGAGTTGAAAAAAAACCCCACACAGAAAATGCTTTTTCTTCTTGCTCTTTGACAGGAAAAGGAATATGCAGCTGTTAACAGTGAATTATAGGATAAAAATAATAAATAGGGCTGAGCTCACTAAAGGAAATATCACGCCAATCACTCTGCATTCAAAAATCCTCTGAATTATGCAGTGCAAAATCCTTGCATACAAGAAGAATATGCTTACATGGTACCACCTGGTCATTATACACTGCTTTGTTTCTTTTGTGATAAAATTTCGTGTAGAGAGGATGCTGCACAGAAAAAATAAATGAAAAAGCAAAGAAAAAAAAAATAAAGCATTTCTACCATACAAGAAAAATAATAACCAGATGGGAGGAATATTTTTTATTTTTTTCTCTCAATAGAAAATTTAAAACCCTACAAGAAAACAATTAAAATATGAAAATCAACATATTTGATATTTTTTGAAGGACGATGAAAACAAAAATTAGATAAAAAGAAAGAAAGAGTAACTTGGATTATGGAAAACAATACTATAAAAACTCTCAAAGTCATGGCCATTAAGAAAAAAATCACCCAGGTTAATTAAGGATATTTGATAACTTTGCATTTGAAAGAAAGATTACAACATATATTATATTGATGTTGCTACAAAGAATATCCTCCCATAGAGAATAGCTTCTATATTAATATTTATGATATGCATATTGGCTTTTTGAGCTGGCTGCAGCTTGCTCTCCCGCAAAATATTTTAGAAATGCTACATATCTGAAATTGCCCTGTAATTCCATCAATGATATTAAGACAGCTTTAGGGTTTGCTTCAAAACTTGGTGGCTTGAGGGCACTCTTTGATTTTAATAAAGAGACCTATGCAAAGAGCAAGCTGTCAATTTAACTAAGTAGGTCAGAGCTAAAGTAGGACATTTTTTCTTTGGGCCAAATCACAAATCAGAGGGAAAAGGCTAAGCTAAAAGGGTTTTACTAAAAGTGCCAATCAGTAGTTACACAACCAAGGAAATGAATCAGCCAGTGGCTTTCACAGAGCAAAGAAATGGCCGCCTACGAGTATTTGGAATCACTTTTGGGAGCAGAGCCATTGCAAATGTCCAGTTCCTGCAAGGGAAAGTTATGCATGGGTGGAACTGGAGAAGTTTTACTTTCCTGTAGGTTGCACTGTGCAAAGCAAGGGGAAAGGAAAAAAAATTTAAGAATCACCACACTATATGATACTATTAATTTATTTAGTGTTGTGTTATTCTTTTCTGTCAATGATTATTGCATAAAAGAAAGGATTGAACGCTGTAGGATACCTACACATAGGTATATATGCATCAGTACATAACTATATATACTTCCACATTTCTTGTTCAGTCGTACCAGAATTCTTCCCCCCGAACACCAACAGTCACACTGTAGCATAACTTTAATCAACAGCCTGTAGACTTCAGGGTAGGGCAAGTGTCATCACTGAATAACTAAGTATGATTCTGAACATCATTTGACGTCCTTTTATTTTGACAAATAGGCATTTTTATGACACAAATCTCCATTCTTTGGGTCATCATCCACACTGCATTATTTAGCAGCCACCTGGGTGTTTTAAAATCTCCCTCAGAATCAGGATCTTAAAATAATACACGTCTCATGTGTAAAGGAATCTGCCCCAAAAGGCATATTTAGTGTCAAAACAAAATAGGAAATGAAGAAACATCATAGAAATAAAGCAAAACAAAAAAGAGAAAAAAAATAAAAGCCTAGTCAGCCTTTTGTTATCTGAAGTTATCTGAACTATTCATTTAAATCAAATAAACACATGAACAATATGTGCTAGGACAGAAGTCGTGTTGGATTTACGAATCAGATCTTTCATAAAGCTAAATGTCTCATAGGAAATCCTTAACATCTTCCTTGCCCTCATTCTAGCAGAGCTGGAAGACAAGCAGTATGATGGTGACCAATGCTCTGCCCTTTGGTACAGTGTGCTTCTCAAACCCACTACGACTTCCTGGCACAGTCCCTTCCCTTCTCATGTTCACTTATATCCCCACTACTAATACTGAGAAATCAGCAGTGAGCCTCAATTTAGTGTGTAAGAGGGGGAACCATCTTATGGAACTGTTCCCTCCAGTACACCTGCAGTCAAGTGCACTAAAGCTTTGCTTAGATCAGTAAATTAGAACGGCAGAGGATATTCCCTGTCACTGGGACCTGATCATCCATACTGTTAAGCTGTTAGGATTGCCCCATATGCAGTTTTTATCCAGATGAACTAGCACTCTTCAAGCAATTCCCGTACATGTTTGATATTTATCAGGAATAAGTTTAGAAGCAGTCACTGTGTTTGGATAGTAAAACAGGATAACGTCATAGGCCAGGAATCAGGCCATTCTGTCAGCCGGCTTCAGGGCCACTGAGAAACATTTGTGTCTACACTAATAAACAGAGCTGCAGAAGAATACATTAATAGGGTAGACTAGACTCGATTAGAGTATTTCAGGTTGAAGGGTCCTAAACCAAAAATCTGGTCCAAATGTCTTGACCTTTCAGGGATGACCAAAAGTCAAAGAAAGTTGTTACAGGCATTATCCAAAGGCCTTTATAACCTTGACAGACTTGGGGCACTGACCATTGTAGTGCTGTATTTCCCCACTACTCTTCTTACTAAATGCCTGCTCTTCCCACATTGTTTTCCCTTCCCCGCCCCTAGTCCTAACCTCTCCCTCAGGTTCTTCCTATTGGTTACTTTACCCCAACCCTGCCCATGAACCACCTCTGTGTCCTGAGACCATCAGTCCATGTGCTCTCTCTGCCCCACCCCATCCCCATATAAAATCCCAGGCTCCCTGACCATGTGGTCTCTCTATCTCTGGGAATCAGCGTATTATCGTGTGAGTAAAGTTCCTCTGTGGTCCCCATGCAGAGACCCTTCTCGCCTCCTTTATCCCCACCGTGTTGTGGGGCCAACAGCCAGCCGGAGCATGAGTGCTACGGGAAGCGGAACAGCCGCTCTCCCCAAGATAACCCCGCAGAGCTCTCCGGGAAGGTTTGTGGCCTGCCATACCAACGCAGGAAACAACACACCGCAACAGACCATCTCTCCAGGGAGCCTGGTCCAGTAAATTACCATCCTCTCAGTAAAGAAATGGTTTCCTACATTTAAAATCTGAACCTCCCTTAATGAAGCTTTGTACTATTCCCACTTGTTCTCTCACTGGATACCAGGGAGAAGAGATCAGCACCTCCCTCTCCACTTTCCCTCCTCAGGAAACTGAAGGGAGCAATGAGGTTGTTACAAACAGAAGTGGATCTATAAAAAGAAAATGTTGGAGAGGACTGAATGTTCACACTAAACCTGCATACAAATATTAATCATTAGGAAAAAAAAAAAACGAAAAAAAAATCCCATTTCCTTTGTAGGGGTAATACACTTGCAATTCTGATTTATGTACTTCTGGATATGGTGTTAAGCAAGAAATAATTGAGTATATCAGGTGATCCCTCAAGAATATATAATGTTGCTTGATTTTCTGTCAACAGCAAAAACCTTTTGCAGAAATCATGTCAGAAAAACAAAGATTGTGGTCTTTGTACAAAACTTCTTTGTGTTAAATGACCAAAATTCAAATAACCAAGAATTGTTTAAAAATAATTTTAATAATCTAGCCTACAGTCAGTCAATTTAAGAAGTGTTCTTAAGATAAAAATCACTGCTCAAACAAACCTACCAGTGGGAACTATGTATTATAAAATCAAAACAAATTATAGGATCAAACAAACAAACTGAACCTTAACTTGGTAGTGCAAGGTGATCACAAATAGCGGTTTTGCTAGATATACAAATAGAACAGAGTAAAATACTCCTGTGGAACGTGATATGCAAAATTGGACACAAATAGGTGTCATAAAAAGAAAAAAGAAAAGAAAAGAAAAGAAAAGAAAAGAAAAGAGAAAAAAACAGTTCAGTTGCACTGAACTAGGAAAAGGTGTTTTGCCAAAATTATCAGCCATATTGTTCTAAAAGTTTACATCAGGAATTTCTTCTGGTCCCAGATACTTTAGCTATTAAGCTAGGTAGCAGAAAGTTGTTACAAAGTTTTGGTAGACCTAGTTCTTATTTAAATGCATAGCTAATCCAGATGATGTTAAGAACTTGAAAACAATTTAGGGAAATAAGATATGACATGCTACTGTATCAGAATTTGTGCAAAAAGCATAATTGCCATTAAAAATGTGGAAGTCTGTATTTATTTTACTTTTATAGTAATTAAATGTTGAAGTTACAAGTTTAAACTTAAATGTTGGAAGACTCTATATCTCTTGAAATACTCTTTGAGGGTCTTTGTTCTACCACCCAGGACTAAGCATGGATAATGTTCTGAACATAAGTTTGCCCGTTCTCTGTCTTCCCTCATTTCAGCTGGATTAATGGTATTCGTATGAATTGATTCCTAGCATTTATAATTCTTGCCTTGTCCCAAGCTCGGCTAGAAAAAAAGTATTATTATGCTCCAGTTGTTCTATCCCTTGTATATGCCACCTTTCCATTGCACATACAAATTACAAAAAGATCACCTTCCTGGTGGTAAGTGGATGCTTATTCCTCAGATTACTTCTTCAGTAGGAAAGAACATTGTATTTTGAGAACAGGGACTTTTGCTTGTTCTTCCATTTTGCATTGTTTGCATCCTTGCTCACTCCATCTACTGCACTAAATCCAAGTTATAATCTTTGCTCTAATGTTTGTATTCATCTCTGTCCAGAAAGTCTGGAAGTCTGCAAATGCAGACTATGTTACAATTACAGATTGGATACCATATATAAAGAACTGATGACTGAATACCTTTTTTCTATCAAATTATGATATAGTTTAAGATAGAAAATCTTCTAGGTATTATTATTAAATATAGATGTGCTCTGTCATTCCATCATATCTGAACTCATTTCTCAGTTATAGATTTAGCATAACATTTTCTGCATTTTTTTACAGACTTTTTGTTCTTACATGTCTTGTTACTCAAGCAGTGTAGGTGTTTTTAGAAATAGCAGCAAAAAAACCCCATACAAAATACAGTTTCACATAGGTAAAAATGAGATAAATTTTTATTACTCAGGGTTTACTTTACTGAAATTGACACCTGATCCCTTCTTTAGCATCCATAAAAATCATCACAGGAAAGTTCCTGATGAAGCTGAAGAAATTTCTTCTGCACCAATATTCTCTAGGAAGTCTCAGATGGACAGAACCATCATACTGAGTTTCATGCACCTACTGAGATATGTGTAAGTTAAATGTTCACAATACCTTCCTTTCTTAGCAGCTCTCTTCAGTTTTTTTCTCTCCACTTGGCTGTTTTTGTAGTTTAAAAGCTATTTACTCAGGCCCAGTGTAGCAACAGAAATCTCACTTCCAAAACTATGCATGATTATAGCAGAAAAAATGAACTGAAGATGCTTGCTGTTTATTTAAACTCATCCCTGTTGTCATCTGTTTCCTGCAGCATTTAGTTGGGCAATGAAATATTAATTGCTTTATAATTTCTGTCAAAAATTCCCTCACAAATTACCTGTCACTATTTTAAAAGTAATGTCTGACGGATGATAAACACTAAGTCTTATTTGTTTATTTGAAATTCCATAGATGGGATTTTAATTTCACAAGTAATTTGATAGTTTCTTAGTTGATTGCATGGCTGTTGAGTTTACAAATTACTGCTTGCAGCTGTTTTTGCAGTTCTTCCTCAGGGTTAAGCTGTTCAGAAGGAAACCATCACATTTTAATTAAATCTAATAGGAAATAGAACAAAACTGGTTTTGGCGGGGGGAGTTACATTTCAAAATATTTGTATTTCAATAATTACTTAGAAGTTTGCTCATGCAATAAGTCTGTCTATTGAATATTTATTGCAATTTTAATTTCTAAGTGCATTTCACACCTTAATCGGGATTTGTACAAATGATTGAGAAACTGCTTACAAGAAGTTTTAACATTTTAAAGTGGTCACAGACTTGGCTCTTAAATAGACTGCAGTAGGAGGAAACTTTGTTGGAGAAAGCTAACAACATGGCTCCCAATCAGGCTGTGAACAGGAATTTGGAATAAAAACATAGACTTTCCAAAGCCACACAATCCTAGCAACATTTTAGGAAAGCATATTTATTCTTCAGAACTTTATTACTGGACAATACCTCTCAGATACAGAAGACTATTAGGCTGTCTTTGTAGTCAGAAGGAACAGGGCATAAATATTGGGATGGTTGGATTCGTAGCCTAAGATTAATTTAGAGTGATTCCTTACAAGTTTTGGCATTCTCAATGCACTGATACTCCCACTCATATCTTATTCCACACTCTCTTATTAATAAAATTGATATTTTCATAATACAGAGCAACAGAATCACCAAAACTTTAGGACAGAGGAATCCTGGGAAGTTTTGTACTTTCAGAGGCTTTCACATACAGATATTAGAGTGAAACAGATCTTTAATTTCTTTTTTATTTGAGTTCCTCCCTGATAAATTATATTCTAACCACTAGACAATTTATTCAATTACCCCAAAAATTACCCAGTTCCTGTAATTGTTTACCACAGCTGAATTTTTTGTCACGAACACAAATCTCTCTCTTCCATTCCTGTGACATCTTCCATTTGGGTCTGATGATTGCCTCTAAAGTGTTGCAATGTTCCTGACTGGGTGACCATTGTACATCAAGGAGGTAAATGACCCACCCAGCAGATACTGGGAGAACCTCTGGCCTGGGCTGGGCTGCACTGCCCCTGGCCCTCAGGCTGTGTTGGGCATTCCATAGCCCCTGTCTTCAGGATGAGCTTGGCCAGTCTTTACAAAATGAGCGTGCAGATTGCTCCCACATGGTGTAGATGACTACACCACGTTGGTATCCTCGTTTTTATCTAAAAGTGCAGCAAGAAGTTCTTATACAAACACCCTTTCTGCTTGACAGTAGAAGTGGTGAACTGAGTTATTTTCTTGTAAGAAAATCCAATAAGAGGTCAAATAATCAAAATTGGATAACGCTTTTTAAGGATGGGGTCTGCATGGTGTGCTGTGCCCTGACAGTTAAACCATTCAATGCTGCACTATTCAGGGTTCTCAGTACTTAAGATGTAAAATTATCCATACTTTTCTTTCTCTTTAGTGTTAGCTCAAAACCCCAGCATTTTGAATTATACTTTACAGTGTCTTTTCTTACTTGCATCATAAGGAACCAGCACCTCGTGGTGCAAAACATGTCCAAAATACCTACTATTCCACAAGAACCACAAGGTACATGGAACCTGAAAGGCTTCTTAGCAGCCAGTTACATTCAAAAAGTTTGAGTATAATTCCTGCAGGCATCTGTGGATGTTGTCTTGATATTTCCTGACCACTTATACCTGCTGCTTGTTTGAAAAATAACTTTTATTTTTGAATAAGTGTCAGTGGAAAATGTAGAGAAAAAATATTAAATAGACCTTTTTTTTAAATTGTAGTTTGCGTGCTGTTTGTGTTGTATTTGGTTTTAACCTAGTATTAAGAAGCAATAAGAATCAAGTTAAATTATTTTGAGATTCACTGTACTTAATTTCTCATAACATAGAGCCATTATATTCAGAAACTGAATGATATGTTCTCTTCACACTTCTGTCACCAGCCATTTTTACAAGTTCATTATTGATTGCACTTAACACAAGGAAAAAGCATCATGAAGTGGCATAGGCTTTTGCCCAGTCATGCTGAAAAACACATCCTATTTACAACACACAGGAAACTTGGAAGGTGAAAAGATGGTGATTTTTCAGATCCACAACTTTTCAGAGTGATAACTCCTTTTCAACAAATCCTCCATCAGAACAAAGGGCATTTATTTTTTCCTGCCAGCTCATCTATGTGGTTCATAAACCTCTATATGAACCCAATATATCAATTACATGGATTCCAGATCTTCGTAATTCTAAAAACACATAATGCTGGGTTAAGAGAGAGAAATAATATGTGTTCCTGGTTTACCCTGGGATGGAAAGATGAGTTAAAAGTTTCAGTAATTTCTATTATTTCAGTTGGGTTTTTTCCCTGGAAAATGGGAAAAGGAGACTACCCATTCCTAAGCTTTTACACTTTACACTTTGCAGGCTCAATTTTAGAGTCAGGGTCTTCAGAAGATCCTTTTTTATAAATACCCACATTTGTCTTTTTCTATCTCCATTTTCAGATTGCATCCATTTCCTTACCTTCCTTTTAGAAGTCAGATTTCCAGGATTCCTCATTTTCTTTCAAGCCTCTTCACTTAGGAGACACAGAGGTTATTGGTTGATAGTTCCTGCATGTTCTGGTAAAGACAGGAAGATCATCCTCAGTTGTTTTATTTTCACTATCCACGGAGTCTAAACAAAAAAAAATCCTTCCAAGTATACCTGTAACACTTTCTCAAGATGCCTTACTGAAATGAGATTTAGACAGAAGTAGAGCATTCTGTTCACCAATTTTAGGCTATTTCCTGGGAAAGCCTGGTTCAACAGTATTATAGGTTTTCCACCTCACTGACAGTCAAGCTCCTCAGAAAGACTTGAAGTTTTATTAAAAACTTTTTATTGTAAAATTCCACGTCCAGTCTTCTATGCATGTGTTTCTGTGTGTTTTCAATTAAAGATTATATGTTGGTTCCTTCAGGTTTACCCTTACTGTTCATGCAAAATACAAAATATTACACATTCTAATTTTAAGCAAGTAAAAAGAAGAACATATTAAACATTAAGTGTAAGAGCATTTGCAAAACTATTGTTTAGAAAAGTCTAGAATGACAACAGCTGCAAAATATTGTGTCTAAACAGAATTTAACTTATAAAAATCATTTTCATAGGGCAGAGGTAATTTTTACGTGAAATTAATGGGGCAGAAAGAGCCGAAGTCAACTACAAAAGTGGTACTGAACCACAGAACTAAAACAGACATCCTTTCCTGCCACATAAATTCATCACTGTTAGAAGAAACTGAACAGGTGTTGTCCTTTTCTTCATGAATTTATGTGCAGGAACTAAGTCAGGAGACAGCTGGAATATTTATTTATCTATTTCTCTAGAAAGAGATTTTACAACAATATCAGAAATGCATGGAATATCTAACAGTCTTAGGGAAAAGGTCACTATCACATTTCCAGATCAGTGATTTCAAAAGCCAGAGTCTGAAAAGACTGAACATACAATGTTTCATATAGGTAAGGATTTGCATACAAAGGACTTTGCATAATTTCTTACTCAGTTTTCAAATTTCCTGCCATAATTCATTCCATACTGTCAGTTATAAAGCCTAATTATTAAAATGGTGACTGTTTTAAGTTAAATTGACAATTACCTGCAGTGAAAAATCTTGCACTTTTAATATTTCAGCTAAAAATATGTCTGAGTTATTTCAATTATTTCGTCTTGTAATCCAAAAGGAATTTCCTCTCTTTCCATGTAATGGTTGAGGTAAATATGATAAAAGTTATTAAACGGCAAATTATAACCAAATTCAATGCCAGCATAGGTTGCACAATTTCAAAAGAATTAATTATTTCCCGTTGCCTTTTTTTACCTACTGTAGAATCCTTAATTGTGCTTTGAAATACAGTCTTTGAAAGTGTCGGACTGTCACAGAAGCTCCATTTATGGCCTCAGCATTTCTTCTCGTCTAAAGGACACAGCTTTTCTTCAGACAGTCTAGGCTACCCCTAGACTCAACACATGCCTCTCCATCACTCCAAGGCACACCAGCCTGGGCTTAGTTTTGATTGCTATAGATTTCACTGAAGCTCTTGTCTTAAAACTATGAAACTGAATGAGGTTAACCACTTTGGCTCTCAAAGTGCTCTGTTGTGTATTTGGCCAGAGTGAAATATAAATGCTGATTTACGTCTTCCTTAACAAATTACTGGAGAAAGAAAAGAGAAGGCACAAGCCATTCTTCCATTCAAGCATTCTCCAGTTCCACCTGGGCATTCAGAGTGCTATTCTTGCCCAGCAGCTGTAGAAGCACATGAACTCTTGCAGCAGTTTTTGCTCAGAGGAAGCACATCCATTTTCATATGTACTGCACGACTTTACCAGCCCCAGTCGGTGCAGCCTAAGCCACTCTGAGTACAATTTGTTCATTTTTTTTTAATCTTCACATTTTAATTTTGAAAAATGCAAGACTATATTTTGTATTAACCATATTTTGCTGCAATAAGGTTCCTTCCGTCCAATATAGTAATAGTTTTACAGGTATTCCCAGTAACTCTTCATAATGTCAGTTATACCACAGCTGAAATAAAGACCCAAGCTCTAAATGGCAAATCATGTTGGCTGAGAGCAAAATACTAAATGCATTTCCAGAAATATTATTCTCAAAGAGCTGTGTCATTGGGTATTCCACATAATTGTGAGCTTCATTCAACTGAGTAATGACTCACCTAGAATTACATGTTCATATACAAGAAACTTTTGCCAACAAAAGAACCAGACTCTTCAAGTGTGCCACCAAGGAAAATAGTTTTAATTGTAGAATAGTGATTTTTCAGTACAGCTGCAGGGCAAGACACAAATGTAAAATTAAAACGTTTGCACTGCCTTTTATATGAACACTTGCAAGTGAAAAGTCAAGGATTTATAACATAAGAACATGAAATGCAGATGAAAAGGACAATGTTCTTTATTGGTCTGACATCAGAGTTCTATTTCAGTGGCATTTCTCCCCACAAATTAAGAGCTAGAATAGAAGACACACATCTTTAGGTACTGATTTTCCAGTGAAATGTGGAGTCAATCACAAGGGGCTGTACGTCACCTCCCACAGCTGCAGTACTCTGCAAGTGATAGGAAGGCATGTCTGCAAGCTCCACTGCTCAGACCAGGGGTGCATTTTGTCTCTGCAAAGCTTTGGTGACTGTAAGGTCCACAGGAATTTTTCAAAGGTAGAACTATTTTGTATGTTCTTGACCACCTCCTTATGGCTTTATTTATCTTGGATTCTGAGCCAGACTTTGGCCAGCAGTCAATAAGTAGAGAAAGACCTGTAAAGTGAAGTCTACCAATTCCATTCAGAGTCGCAGCCAGTAATCTGATGACATCTCTCCAAAGCACTTGTTAATGTTACTCAAAGTTAAAGCCAAGAGTTGTCATGGGGACATCATAAAAGATTTGTTCAAGTCAGTTTCACAAGTCATTAGCTATCAGCTGAAATTCCCATTTCCCTAACTCAAATTTAAGCCATTAAATCATACCTCTCTCAACTGAAAAAGATGACAAAAATAACCCCTTCAAAGAAGAAGCACACTTTTACATTTTCATTAATTTACATCCTTGCATTTAACCTTCCAAACTAAAGAGAACCCAGGATATTGGGGAAGGTGAATCTATAATTTCTTCCTCTGCAAGGGAAGCTTTACCTGAGAAAGCATGGCATGTAAATCTACTTTATTTTTAATATGTACCATTGTCTTTCTGTGCCCTGAAGGTTTACATGCATAAAACCAATACAGGAACTATGTTTCATAAGCAATGGGGAAAAAAATTCCTAGTAAATAAACCCCACAGGTGTGAGAAAATATGAAAAAATCATTTCTGTTGAATAATACATGGTTTTTTTCAAGTATATATGATATAAAAACATTAATGGAAACTGCAGATTTTTAAATTTTTTTTCATCTATTCTTCACAAGTCATAAAACATTGAGATAAAAACACACAACCATGTCCCCAAGAGGAATGAAGACACTTGGCAGGTACTTGAGTCATTCACACACAGAGATAATTTAGTCAATTTTACAGTGTATTAAAATCAGTTCAAATAACCCACTATTTTATTTACTTGGAAGGAAATAGTTTATCATTCTGCTCTCTATGTAGGTACACGGGACAAAAGGGACAGTCACTTGAGTTGTTTTTTTTGGTACTAGTGAGGCAGAAATGGGCAGCTCATCAATGCAGAAAATTAGGGGATGAAACATTGTGATGGACGCAGAAGAAATGCAAGAGACAAGCAACAAGGCTGGCCAGGAGAGAATAGAAATATTGATGGGAACATGTCAGGAACCTTTAAGCAGATAGAAAGGTGGGAAGCAGAGTTCAGTAGGTCACAAAATTATGCAGAATTTCAACTCTGAAATCATAACCGCTCGAGAGACATTTAAGGTAATGCTTGTTAGGGTTTAGAGCCAGCAAGGAATAAAAAACCAACGTGTTTTCTTTATACACTGCACAGTATATAGAGAGTTGCTTATACAGTACAGCCACCCACTGCATAGTACTTTACATGTAACGTAAAGCTATTTCTAATTCCAAAAGAAGGGCGCAATGGAGGAATTCAAGCTGGATGTGGGAAAGTAGTTCAGTATTATGGTCAGAAGGGAGGAAAAGTAGAATAAGAAATCTAGAAATGCTGTATGGAGGGGGGAAATAGCATATTTTCCAAGGGAGTATTTCTATTTGAGAAGGGTGTGAGGAGTGATTTAGAGATGACTCCTAGACCTAAGGTGTCAGATGTATTAAAACAAGCACCACTCTTCAAATTGGGAGGGTTAAGGAGCAATTGCCCCTGAAATTTCTACCCACACATTGCTATTTAAGCATACCAGAAAACTTACTGAAATAAAAAATTTTAAAAAACCACCAAACCCAGCAACAACAACAACAACAAAAAAAAAACCAAACCAGAGGACTACTGAGAACAAGCTGAACTTGAAAGGGTGAAAAACTGCAAACACCAAAACCAAAGACAGCACTATTTTACCACAGTCTGTAGTCTGTATTGATGATAACAAGCATGGCATTATACTAAATATGAAAAAACTATGTCTCACCAAAAGAGTGGACAAACCCCCCTGTCCCCTTGTTCCATACACATTCTGACTCTGAAATTCCAAGGTTCGGTTATAAGACCGATACACACAAGTATGAAGAATCCAAACATTTACATAATGTGAAGATACTGAAATAAATTAATGTTAGGTAAGGGAGCCCTTTTGTGCAGGCAGCCAAAGGCTTCAAGAGCTCAAGCTAAAGTAGGGAAATTTATGTGGAATTTACATCTCCTGCAACAAAATTTTTCTCAAGCACAAAGTTAGCATCAGGAAGGCAGATTGTATATTCCTTTATTTATAAATCCAGCAAAATGCCAAGGTTTACTTGTTACAACTGTTGAAGTTTAGGTAATAGCAGACATCTTTTATTGAGGGATGTTGGTTTAAGTGCAGCCTAGTTAAAAATTTCAGCAGCTGTGATCAACTAGTTAACAGCTAAAAGCAAAAATCATTTTAGAAGACCGTTAGGAAGACTTTGGGTCTCATCTGAGAAATTCTTATAGAGATATAATTTTTTTAAAATTAAATGATACACTGAAATAACTGAAAGGTGAGTCAGAAAAGCACCTCTTGACTCATACCTCTTAAGAATTACATTTCTATTGGGAACAATGCTATATTGAAGGCAGTGGGCAATCCTTTGAAAGCACAACTTCATTATCAACACAAGTAACATTAATTGTACAGATATAGGAATTTGAAAGGTTAAGAAAAGCAGAAAGAACCAGAAAATTACAAAGTTACCTTACTGCTATTATTTGGCTCAATCTTAAAAACTTAAATATCAAGGCAGGAACTGACTCATTGAAATATCACTACTTTTCTTTTCTTTAGAGGCAGTTATTGTCCTACCAGATCGTTGGAATAATAGAAGCATTTTCTATGCAAGGGCCTGCAGTTATTTCCCATATTATTACTGATGGACAACAGTAGTTGGTAAGATTTTACTACATGGTTTATCCAGAGGAATCCTCTCATTTGTCAGTGTTAGCTCCTCTGTAAAACACAGCTAAGTTTAAATCAACTGTAGTCATAAGAGACAGCAATAAACTCTTTCCTTAGGCAGATTCATTCATTTTATGTTGAAAATTTGCATTTTTGCATTGTTACCTGTGCAGAGATGTAGGCTTTAGCAGCCTTTGAAAACCACTGGAGTTCTTCAAATTAGTGAAAGTGGAAGGGCAAAGATCGATGGCAAGGAGATGCATATGAAAGAAATTACCAACCAGCAAAAGAACATTTGACATCTCTAAAAGCCTGCAATTATATTTAAATATAAAGACTGACCATATACTATTTTCCATGTAAGTCTTACTTTCTCTTTTTAATAATGTCTCAAAAATATTAAAACAAACATATAAATAAAGCTCAAGACCAAGGGTGTTATTTGAATTAAACAAATGAACAGAAAGTTAGCATTTGGGCAATGCAGTATAGCATTCACCCGAACTTTTCACAGAGCTCTTATTTAAGAAATTTTTCCTAAGTCCCTGTGTCAAATATTCTAACATTTAGATATTAAGGAGATTGAAGACATAGGTAGTATAGAAGCAACAGTGCTTATTCAGAGTAGAGAAGTGTGGGCAAAGAAATTAGAAGAAAATGGGTTAAAAATAAAGTATGTGTAATTACACCTTCTCAGCTACTTCTTTTTGAAAGCACTCCACCTTAGAGAAGATAAAATTTAGCAGTGAGTCACCTCACATAATTCAGTTCCAGAATAACTTGCTTTTTAAAAGGGGAAGTAGTGATTTGGTATTAGGAACTAAAAATGACTTTGTGGAAAATATGCTATTTTACCTGCTATAAAAAAACTTTTGTATAAAAAACTATGAAAGCTTAAATTCATTATGGAAAAGTATAATAGATTAAAAGTGTGACTGAAAACTGACTTATGATCGCTCAGGCAAGCTACTGAATAGCTTCCACAACTAAATTCTGGCTGTTCCTGTTTTGCATGAAACAGTTGCTATGGAAAAATATCTAGATTATTATTTATTTGCTAGATTTGATGATCTAGTAAGGCGCAGTTGTGATAATACATTATTACTAACAAAACTAGCAAATTTTTTCTTTACTCAATAAAACGGTGAACAAGAAGTCACATTAAAAGCAGTAAGGGAGTCAGAGTTTAAGAATTTTTTCTGATGAAAAGAAAGGTAAATACCTTTACGTAATAGGTGTCAAAATGTATATATAAACTGTTGCTTTTTAAACATGAAAAACTAGCTTATGGGGAAAGGCAACTATACTTCCTTAAGCTATCATAATATATGGTCAAATGTATTTATGATTGCTGTCATAATGTGATGAATTTTGTTTATATCAAGAAACAAACAAAAATCTTGGATGATAGCAGCAGACATGAGTGAGCAGAGAAAGTATGAAGATGACTGCAACAGTTCAACCCTCAAATATTATTTACTCTAGTTGCAAATTAGTATGTTCATAGTGTTACTTGCCTATAAATTTTAATTTTATTATTATTTTATATATTTATGGGATACAAAAAGGGAGGTATTTGGTTATGGTCTTCATCTTAGAATTATGGAGCCAAGGAATGGAAGAAATGCAATTTGTAGGCTCTCATCCATCTTTAACTTTTAAAGGGCTACTCTGCTCAGTGTTAAACAAACAAAGAAAAAATTCTTAATTTGTGACTGTTGGTTGCATTGTCAAAATTATGAACAATGCAAAGAAAAATTTTAAAGAGGTGTCTTTAAAACTCACTGATGTAGGGGACAGCTAGAAACAGTGCCCTTGTTTTAATTCTTCGTTTTACTAGCATACAACAACATTGAATGAATTAATTCTCAGCTATAACATGATTTGTTATACCTAATATGATCCCTTATATCTACCACATCATGTACATGTCCTCATCTCCTAATGATGAAATTATTGAAGCAGTTAACACGTTCTGATATAGTTATTATACTTACATTAGCTTCACTAAAATTGCAAAAGGCTTACTTACTTACTTTACAAATGAAATTGAACATGTATTTTCAAACAGCGGATCTGGACCTACTGATTTGTGAGTGATCACAGCATATTTATCGACAAGTAATAATTAATATCACTTTATAGACTGCAGCTCACCTGTGATTCTTTTCCAGGATGGACAATTGAAATGCTTATACAGAGATTATTTGATGTCCCTTTACTTCCTTTTTTTTTTTTTTTGAATTAATGATCTAATAATTAACTGCAGTAGTTCATTATAAATCTCAAGGTACTACATTCCCCATAGGATTTTAACAAATTTTGAAGCTCATTTTACAAAATGTTGATATTTTATAACAAACAGCACAGGGAGAGATTTAGACAAGAATAAAAACCTCAGGAATATTGAATGAAAATTCTTGCCACGAGTTCAGTTAAACATGTTGCTTTGATTTTTTTCCAAGCAGGCACATTTTCCTGAAAGTTGCTAGCTCATCCAAGGATGGTACAACACAGAAACAGCAGTCAGAGCTGGTAAACTCTGGGAAGAAGCCTGGAACATTCATCAAAACTCAGATACGTACCACACTGAAAACAGGACATAAATAAAAATCTCTATTGATTGTTCCCTCTCTCAGAGGCAGAATTCCCATTATTTTGAGTATTTCTGGAACAGACCTCCTTGGCATTACACTAGGGATGCCACCAACCTTTGCTTGAAAATAGCCAGCCTCTCCTGTTTTGTCAGAGACACACATTCAGTGATCCCAATGAATTTCCCAGTTAAAAAGAAAAACATCTTGATTTTATAGAACAATACCGTGGTCTATTTTATAACAGAAATACTGGATGCTAATATTTAAATACATATTCTGTATTATTTCATGGAGGAGCTTCGAAAACTTGTATTCTTATTCATGCAGAAATGATTTTAAAGTTTCCAGAAACATAAATCTGAAATAAATTGTTCAAAAATTTGTAGTTTATTGCAAGCAACCCATAAAGATTCCCACTTACGTCAATTAAAAAAAATTATTATGCGTGAGTAATAGTGTATAGTCGGCTTATAAGGAACATTAGAATTTCAAGGTTTTACCCAAGAAATATCATTATCAACAATTTGATGGTCTAGAACAGATGTTAATTGCTTGCTGGTGCTAAATGTACCTGAGCAACTGAAACTTTCTATATAATGTTAACATGTGCTCACCTAATTGACAAAATCCTGTTTATCTTTCACATAATTCTTTTACATAATATTTTATTGCTGTAATAAAATAAATTTCAAATATGCCTTCAAAAGGACATTAAAATAAAATTTCTTGAATAATTTATTGAAATCTTAATGCTTAAATCTAAAGCAATAATTTAAAATAATATTTATTGCAGCTAACATATCACTATTTTGTACATTTTCTGTGATATATGCTACATATTTTGGATGAAAATTGTATTATTTAAAGTTAACTTCTGTTTGCAATCAACTGAAGTGTGACTGAGCATTCTCTGAGTGGCACAGGTATTTCTTAAAAGGCTTATTAATACAAGTAGGGTAATTTCGGAAGAAGCTGAATCATAGGTTTGTTAAAAATCATTGCTTTAGCAATCACAAGATAGTGAATTTGGTAATTGTTTACCAAATGCTTTTTGTCGGGAAAAAAAGATGTTTCCCAAGACTGGAATGCTTTTCTTTCATTTGAGAGTTCAGTGTATGGCAACGCAGAATACCACTGTTAAGGGTTTTAATTGTTTCTGCACCTCTCTGCTTGCACAGGAAGAGATACGGATATTTTCTTTTGGCAACTGAAAGGTAGTTTGAAAAAACCAGCTTCTTAAAAAAAGCGTTATTTCATTTCTTGGATACTTTATACAGCCTTTCTTGTGCAATGTGTTTACTGTGCTATCAAAAATAGAGCTGTCCTTTCACTTTGTCTGGTTCAATGAAATGCTATACCTGGAAGAATATAAGTTTTAAAGAGTGACAAGTTTTATTGAACAATTTTGAGACTGTGAGAGAAAGTCAATAAGGTATAATAAGATGACAGCAATGTTGATAATATAACAAATCCTTTAATAAAAATAGCAAAGAAATGTAGACACAACATAAATTGAATATACTTCTATATGACACAAATATGTCTGGTGAATATATTGACAAAAAACGAAAGAAAAAAGTGCCATTCCAACATCCTGAAATCACAAGGAAAGTCTTCATATAGTAGAGATATACCTACTTGACAGTGATTTATAAGAATTAAAGGGTGATTTGCTTACTTCTCTGTATTTTACAAAGACATTATTGAACTCGTACAGGAATTTTGGGATAGGAGATCACGAGCAAGTTTGCAATTTAAATGATCTTTTATGATCCTGACCAGGCAGAAACAAGTACGGATGGTGACATTCAGACATAAGTTCATTTGTCATCAGTATAAAGCACAAAGCACTTACTGAGTTTGGTTCCATAGAGCCACATTAGAGAAAGAGGACTGCTTTTACGGGAGTCCGTACCCTCTTTCTTGAACAACTTGAGCTAAGAAGGGAAAGGAGAGAAGATGTGAAATGTCATTAATGTTTTATTTAAAGAGTGACTGCAAAGAAAGGTGGTTATTTAGGCTGCCACCAGAAAAAAAAGATTACAAATTCCTAGTCAAAAGAAGTGACTGGCAAAATGTGAAAGCCTTGTATAGCTTTGATTGCAGCAAAAGTTTAGCTAAACTTTACTATCAGTAAGTTATGCTGTATGGAGAATACTCAGAATTTAGCAGAGTGCAGATTACTCAGTTGTAAGTCACAATAAGAATGTGCAAAGTACATTTTATTATATATGTATTCAATTCACACTGACAAAGAGCAGTAGTTTCTTTGACGCCCATACACTCCTTTTACTTACATTTTAATTTTCAGTTTCCAACCTACTGCAGCACAAACTTTGCCTTCTCACAGGGTGGCAGTTGTGTGGTTTTTTTCATATTTGTAGAGATTTCTGGATTTTTTAGATAACCAGTAAGTTTAGTTGCAATTATAATTAACTTCAGCCTGTGAAAGTGAGTTGTAACTATTACCTGGGTATCCCTTGAAAAATAGGGCATACTGGAGAGAATTACACATAACATATTAAAAGGATAGGGAACTTTCCTTTCAAGATGCTTTTTCAGATGTGTAGCAGTTCTTCAGCAGGGGAAGTATAGGGAGACACTTAACTACCAAGATGAGATGGTTTGCTGTTATTTTCTTTTACTGCTGAAAGTGTCTTGAAAAAAAATAAATTTACCCATACTAGCACATGGTTACATCTAGAAGGCAGCAGTTTAAATGAACAGATCATCACCCACTAATACGGAAAGGAAGTTTCTACTTAATGCTGCATGCAGCTGAGACTATGGGAAAGATTTAGGTAGAAAATTCATCTTTTCCCAGATTAACATGTTTGTGAATGAGTTGGATCAACATCAAATATGATGAAATTTTGGGATGAAAAAAAGAGAGAGATCATTAAATGAGATATTTAGCTGCCACTGGTTAGCTGTCAGCTACAGGGAAGGAATTAATGAGAACTGCATCACCTTGCTCAGTATACTAAGTAATTGCTTGATTTCAGATTTTCTGGACACTTAGGTTTCATCTTGGTTTCCTATTTACACCATGTCCAGAACGAACCCTGTACAATTCCTGTCTCTAGAAGTAAGATTAAATAATATCCAACAGCAGAAATATGTCCATTTTCAGTTATTCTGGTTTCAGAGAATTTATTTCCAGTAGATGCTTATTTAGCACAGTAGATTTATACTATACAATACAGCAAGGTTAAATTGAGAGTCATGTTATAGGTTAGCTAGATTACAGGCAACCACAATAAACCTAATGGATTTAGAATGGCCTAATATATTCAAACAAATTATGTGTTTGATTAACTAACAGCCATTGCAGCGACAGTAGTTGACCATTCTGCAATTATATGGGACTTATGACTTTTCTACTTTTTACATCTTCAAAATCATCATTAATGACAGCAATTCACTCTGAATCAGGTATTATTTTAATATAGACTACTATGACAATAATACATTTCTGGAGGTGGCTACCTCCTCACAGTGAAATAGTAACAGTAATTTTCCCAGTGAGATCATCTTTTCCTGCTCACCCAGCCTCCATGCAGTAAAAACTCCCTTCCTGTTTTCATGTTCTGACTGAAGGGGCGTGAGATTCCCCCCAGAGCTCCATGCTCCCCACAGCCTCACTATGTCTTGGAAGATTAAATAAGATTCTGCATTTATGTACCCATGCTCTTCTCTGTTCCCCAACTAAGGAAGAACTGACTCAGCCAAGGAGATGGTGATGTAACAGCCAATATGCTTCAAAAGTCAGCAGTTAAATAACATTGTATCACAGGAATGCAGCTATTCTTTTCTGATTATCAGATCCCTGATTCAGGCCTAAAGTATAATGCTCCCTTCTGGTAACAAAGTCATCTCTTTACCTTTTACATTCAAATCTTTTGTTCAGGTTGGGCTGGCGGTTAAGGAAAAGGAAAAGGAAAATCAGCTGTCTTATTATAATGAACTTGTTTCGTAACATGAGACCCCAAAAGAACTGGTTTTGTGTCACACAGCACTGAAGATCACAAGATTGAAGGCTTCTGCAGCAAAAGGAAGCTTCCTGACAAGCTGTTCCCACTCTTGCAACCATCCTAATATAGAGACTTCTCAAAAGGCCATCATCTTCTAGATTTGTAATCACCATCTAAAAAGCTTGGGCAGTCTTACCAGAACAAGGACTTTCCTTCCACACAGTGGGGGGTTTAAAAGTCCAAGCACTACAGACCTGGCACTCAGGTGTGCATCAAGAAAGCTACAGATGCAGGAAGTTCACCTCAAAGCTTTAGCTTTGACTTCAAGGCTCTGCTGGTTTTTCTCCAAGGCAGTGCAGGCATGTTGGAAGCCCACCAGCTGTAAACTGTGTATGAGTTTCTCAGGAGCTACAGATCCCAACAACCTCAGTCAGGAAGCTACATGAAGTTAGTGGGAACAAATTGAGGCTGTCACTTCACTGGTTTCACATTATACATTTTTATTCCCTCTGCCAGCAACATTTATGCTTCTTTCTCCACATAAGGAGCTCTTGGTGAACTTTAGGCTAAGGATCCCAACCTATACCGGTTTTTATAAACACTCGTAGGGAGTCACGTTCACAAGGATTTCTTAACATGTAAATTAATTTTATTTTTATGTTAATATATAAACATGAAAATGTTTATTTGGGGGTGTTTGCTGGCCTATTTGTTTCAATCTTCATGGGTGAGTAATTTAGAACAAGACTAGTTCAAATTAAAAATATATAAAATGAAGTTTCTGATTTAAAATGGAAGCTAGAGATAACACTGAGAAACAAAGCAAATTAATATTACAACTGTTAGAACTGTAAATGACATAGAGGTGCTGTAAGATAAATAGTGCTGCTAATTCTTCACTAAGTGTTAGACACTGTAAAACATTAAGATATTTTTTCTCTACTGGAAGCAATTTCAGCTGGCTGATGATTTTTCTGTAGAATTAAAATAATTCCCTGTAATGGAAAAAATGGAATTAATTTTCCAACTACAGAGTTTTATGAAATAGTTTATCTGGAAAAACATTAACTTTCTTAACATTCTTATCATGTTCCCCAGAACTGTTACACTATAGCTTCCTTTCTAAATCACCTCTTTGCCTGTAATTATTTCTAACAACTCTTAGTAATGTATTTACTCAATGCTGATTTGTAAAGTAGACTATTTAAGGAATATGTTGATATATTGACTGAGGAAAGTGTGAGCTGAAAAACAATAGAGAATCTAGGCACCTAACCTAAATTTCAGAGCTTGTATGGCTTTAAACCATGTTTCTTCTCTGATTAAATCTAAGCAAATTCACTTTTTATATTAGCTTAGTAATGCATTGTTAAGCCACAGCAAAACCTTGCATGAACATTGTTATTCAATCTATATCTAGGTCATATCAATTTGAATTGGTTTAATTAGAATTTAAACCAATATTGTAAATCTTTCCTAAATATCCACAGGGCTTTACAGGTTTTTAACAAAATTACTTCAAAATATCTTCCTGTCAAACCTACATGACATTCAAATGCAAGTAAAGATGCTTGAAACTCAGAGTGACCCTCTCACAGGGTTTCAGAGCTGTGAGATGAAATCAAATCATATTCAAGATTAGCAGCCACAGGCAATGAAAAAACAAGGGAGAAATAATTGAGGCTGTAACAACATCAGCTTTGATACCGGTGTCTGCTGCTTTCCCAACAGGGTGGTGTGAGGAAGCCTGTGCAAGGAGAGAATCATCCCTAGTTCTCACAGCACTCAAGTACCAGAATCCATCTTCTGCCATTCCTCCTTCTTCCTTCCTTCACAGGAGGGGGAAAAAGCATTCAAAATCACAGAAAAAGCTAAGTTAATACATTTCCTCAGATACTGGAAAGCTCTAAAAAGCTTTTAGCTGTTCAGAAACACCCCCAAGAAATCCATATAGGTCATTTCAGGAAAGGCAGAGAACAAATCATATGCAGCTGTTTGAGTGATACTTAAAAAGACAAAAAAGAGTAGTGATACACCTGTTCAAGAAAAGAGTAATACACAATGTCTAAGATGTTTTCAGGCACATTATATTCTACTGAAGTGTCAAGAATAAACATTAGCAGCTGGTCAGATGGAATTCATGCTGAGAGAGTAATGCAATGTCCAGTTAAACCACAAAGAATAGTAACTTCCAAATTGCCACATGGTATTTTGCCTGTGCTCAGAGCTCAGTGGGAAATCCAGAAGCAAGTACTTCCACTGTGATTATGCACCATTTATAGCTCTTATTTAGTAGCTTTGCTCATAGAGCATTGCAGGATCTTTGATGGCCCCTTAATCAGCTGACTGCCAGATTTTCCAGTGCAAAGAAGGGTTGAGAAACACTGCAGCATCTCACCCCCACATACACACCCAACACCACCCCACCTCTTCAAGTGTCCTGGCAAACTAGTTAGTTTGCCTTATGTCAGGGATCCTTGCTTAAAGTTTTTTTCTGCATCTCACCCACTTAGGATCAGCTGAATGGCACATAGGGACCATATTTAGATTAGTGAATCTGGCCCTTAATTTTTAAATGTTGTCACCTGATTTGGCTTTCTATAGGCCCTTTGGCATGATGTAAACTAATACAAAACTTCTGCCTTTGCTACTTAGGAGTTTCAGGATTGTGCATAAAGAAACAATTCTTTCAAAAATGAGCTCCTTTTAATAACTCTGGGCACGCTTCTTTGAAAATTGTCTTTATACTATTGTTTCTGATAAGATAGCTCTAAATTTAAGTCATCATACCTTTTACACTTAACATCTGTCATACAATAGCTCATCCACTGATACTCTGTGATTAGAGTGAGATAATATCTCCATCCCCTTGTCATGAGTTCCAATTCAGAAGTTTACAGCGGTAAGTAGAGGTTAATTACCTGAAGATAGATTGAATAATCCCACTGTAATGAAAAATAATGAAAAAGGCTCAATAAAATCATGTTAAAAAATAGTATTCTAATGTTGAGTCATGTACTGAACTAACCAAAAAGGGAATTTTGTTTCTTTTAAAATTTCACGTGGGGAACCTTCAAAAAAGAACACAGTCATTAACAAAATTTAATAGCTCCTATTGTTCTCTTTCTTAGACTATCTTCAATGTACTTCAATACATACTGGGCATAGTTCTTCAATAAAAGTGCTCACCATAGCTCATAATGTGTTTACAACTAACTATTAGTTTCTACAGTAACATAGTGTTAATATCAAAGCTCATATAAATACTATGGTTTCCTTTCAAGAAATTACAATTACAGTCTGCTTTTAAATAGAATATGGATGTTTATAATTTCTACACTGAGAAAATTTGTTTGGGGTATGTTTTAGGTTTTGTTCATTTTTGTTTACTATTTTGATAACAATTTTTTTATCCCAGGCAAATAAAACCAATAAGGCATATCCTTCTGAGTGCAGCATAACTTTTCTTTTTCCACTTTGGAATTTAGCTGACTGAGGAACTGTTCTGAGGCCTTTTCATCCAATAGCACTGTATCTGTTTAATAAAACACACTCAAGGCCTGAATAGAACATGCTTTGCCTTGGCTACAAAAATAGAATTCTCTTAGAATTGTAGGATACGATTCCTCTCCCAGATGGCCATCTTTTAATCATTACATAGAGAGGTTACATTAAAGAGTCTTTCTTTAAACAGACCACTCAGGCTTTTATCTGAATTCTTTATATGAGCATCTGGAGAAATGATTTTACAAAACTTACTCACACAGTGTTTGAAATAATAAACACTGTTTCACAGTTGGCGTATGAAGACTAGTAACAAAGTACCTACACAGAATGCAAAAATTTTGGTTTATCTTTTCATAAATACATGCACATAGAAAATGATGGTATAAAGTCAAGGAAAATGGAGTTATAAAGCAAAGGAGATTTTAAATCAATTGGTTTGCTTGGGGTTTTTTCCTATGTTTATAAGAGGATAAGGAGTACCATTTAAAACATGATAAAATTCTATTCAGTTTGGTTTGGTTTCTTGAGAGAGATTTTATGAGTATTTTCACAAATTTCATTAGAAAATTTTTTCTATTTTCTGTATTTTAAATACTCTACTCAAGCTCCATAATTAGCCAGCAAATCATATACTAATTGACTGTATTTTAGCTTTAACATACAGGAGATTGGGTTTAAAGTATCTCAACTATTTTCTTTTCTGAGGCCATAACATCAGTCAGCTGTAATTCACACCTTCACAGCTGAGTTCTAACAGGGTGCTAGTTCAAAACAAAGCAAATATCAGAACTTGCTTAACCTAAACAAGGGCTGCAGATAACAAACTATTCTTTTAGATTTTGCCCTAAAAAATATTAAGAGCAATCATTTCATCAAAAATAATGCGGACCCTCTTTAGGACATCAGTACATTTTAGCTGAAACTTTTTAAAAATCACTGCAACAGATCACAGTGTAATCAATGCCTTTAATTATTTGTTGCCTGTATTAAAGTATGCATTTGAAAAATGCAAGTACAGTAATGCTTAGATGAGTATAGTTAGGCTGGAGCCATCCTAAAAATTTTTTAGACTATATACTCTTGTCCTGAGTATATGGATGTGTAAATTAACAGTTATGATTATTTGGCTGATTTGTTGCTGAACGAACAGAAAGGAGAAGCCAAGCCAAAGATACTTACTGTCTTTCCAAAACTTCTGTTAAATGCCTTATCAAATATTTTGAGTGGGATTACTACTTGTATACTTAACATTGAATTTTTTTATGAGGAAATATTTGTAATATACTGTAAAGCAATTTGGACTTTTTTCTCATCACAATAATTACAAAAGAACTGGGATAGAAAATTACACTACCTGATGGATTTCTTCTTTTCTCTGCACTTTCAGGAACATAACCATCTGCTTCCATCCACACCTCCCCCCTAGAAAAGCTACTAGCTGCAATACATGGTCACCTGTTAGCACTTCTTATGCTGTAAAAACTGAGTGAAAGGATCCAGATATTCATAGTTAAGCCTTTATGCCTAACCAGAAATGGAAATATTGTACTTAAAACTGCCTTTGTCTAAAAATCTAAAAAAAAATCAACTTTCCTGAGTATGAAGTGACTATACATACAGATTTTGGGTTATCGTTCCCATTGTTCTACATTATGAGCCCAGATCACTAATGAAAGTCGCTAAGACAGCCTGGAAAGCACATTCCCAACCAGAATCTCTGGTCATTAAATCCTAGAGGAGGAATCTGAAGGACAGCAAGAAGAAAAGTGGTAGGAAGAAAGTGTGTCAGCAGAGGCAAATTTCTTTCTACTGTTGTTATACAACGAAGGTACACTAAACGTGGTCACTGAATACGGGTAACAGAATTTACCACCTGAGGTGAAAAATTTTAGCAATAATTTTCAAATGTAGCAGTGTCTAAACAAGACTGTGCCTACTATTAAAATGTTAATGATGGGAAGCATAGTAGTGGTGGCTGTATCTTTTGTGACAGTCTTCCCCTCCAGTCTGAGTATGAATATACTTTTGCATTTACCACATTTCACTATTGCTTATAAAGAAATTAATAGAAGTACAGACTCACCAATTACCTTAGTATACCTGAAAGCATTCCTATTTTTCTTTCTAATCCTCTCAGGTTCAGTGTTAGATTGCCTTAAAACAGTAAGTGAGATCTTCAGAGATCAAAATTCATCTCCAACTTCTCATCAAATTAAAATTGCACACCATTTTGCAATCCATCAGTCTTTTGATTGACACA
This sequence comes from Gymnorhina tibicen, assembly GCA_013399875.1. Classification (NCBI taxonomy): domain Eukaryota; kingdom Metazoa; phylum Chordata; class Aves; order Passeriformes; family Artamidae; genus Gymnorhina; species Gymnorhina tibicen. The sequence goes on from VXAZ01000238.1 coordinate 354,639, forward strand.
GATTGTTGGCTTTCACACAGTAAGACTTGAACACAAGCCAAATGCATATCATACATTCACTGACTTGGCAGGAACATGGTTGCACAGGCCAGTTTTGGGAGCTGATAATCCAGTCCTGGCCCTCAGTGCCTAAATTTCCTTTTAACATCTGTTATTCAGCAGTAAATGCACTGGACTGTGAAAAACAGGTTCATATTGTATGAACGTTCTTGAATCCTCTGTTTGGGAATTTGCATGTGATGCATAGCTAAGTCCATGGCTGAAGCTGGTTGGAATCAGTTTCATCCGTTGAAGCAGATGAGTTGAAAAACACATTCAATTACATCAGCTGTTCCTTTTATACAGGTATGCAGATTACTTGAATTTCAACAGTCCTTTAGAATAGCTCTGGCAAAATTCCCCCCTCCCCCCCTTTTTTTTTAAAATATGTCTTTTGATTTGCAAAGAGAATACATACAAGTTCTCATCTTTCTCTGAGCTGAAAAAAAGTGTCACACATTAAAATGGTATGCAGCCCTGAAGAGATCATCCTATTTCCTTGGGCCAGTGAATCCTATCTAAATTTGTATTTCATATAAACTGTGCCAAATATCCCAGTTTGAACCTGAGTTTGATCACAAAGTTTTCAGCAGCTTTAGCAAGTATCCTGATTGCTTTGTACCTATTAATTTGAAGCATGAAAAATATGCAAAACCAGTGTATCTTTGTCTCCTAATAATACAAATTGACAAGGTAAATATCCTCAGAGCAGATTAATAAGCTCTATAATTAGTAAATTGTAAATTTGTGTAAGACTTTTCAGGCTTGACTTGCAGAGATGACTTCACAGAAATGTTCTTCCTTTATTATTTACAAAACAGAGCTGCACATCTTCCCCCTCATGCCATCAATTGCCATCTCTTGGTAACAAGCACTACAAACTATCTAAAATTGCCAGCACCTTCAGTTTGGTTGGGTTATACACTTATATAAAAACTGAAGGTCATGATACATTTGTTTTAGTTCTGTTTTTAGTATCTACCAACATGACTGAAATTCAATCCTGTTGTAACTTTAGAAATCCAAATGTCTTTAAGGCATGAGCGCAATTTCTTCTTCCTTCAAACCCCCAGGGGTTTGGCTGCCTAGGCTTGAGTCTAGATTTTGGTGCAGCTGTGTGACCTCAGGTCAGACAGCTGTGCAGAAAGAGCTGTGCAGAATGAGCCATGAGAAGCGAGGTCTGCCCTGCCCTGCTTTGAAGTTCTTGTCCTTTGTCCTGGCCAAGCTGTGCCAGAGCAGTGCTGGCACCTCTCTGCTGCAGACCTGTGTGGTGCTCTCAACTCCTGCTGACACCAGACCTGCTGACACCAGACCTGCTCTGCTCACCATGAGCAAGCAAGGGGACTGTGGGGACAGTTTGACAGTCATGTCTCCATCCTTGGCTGCCTCATTGCCATCCTCAGCTGTCAGCTGACTTTGATCTCTGGAGTAGTCTGCCCTTGATGGAGCTTGGTGGAATTCTGCTGTGTCCTGAGCTGCCTGACACAGGAGGATTGAGTCTTACCTTGATTGCATCCTTGAGGAATCATCTTTCAAACCTGTGTGGTTTGTTATTAGCCTAAGCAAATACTATGGAAAGGTTAGCTTAGGACAGATAAAAATTCAGGAGAGCACTATTGAATTTCTGTGTCCTCTCTGGTTCTCTTCCAGGGAGGCACATCCCCTTCCAAAGAAGGTCACTAGCATAACAAACTCCAATTGCTGCTAGGTGTCCTTTCTTGTTACCTCTTCAGTAGTAGGTGTACCACTAAAATTTACCCAATTTGTGTAAAGGGAAAAAGGTCTTGGCACATACTGAAATATTACAAATACCCCTCAGTGCATCTCCCAAATGGGCAGCATCAGCAGGATAGTTATCCTACCTACATCTCCCGTGACTTTGTTGGACCAAACAGATGATGGCTATGTGGAAGTTTCAGCCTGAGAACCTTGGGAAAGCCACACGTGTAGAAGTTGTGTCACATAAACTGTCCAGTTGTCCAGCGTGGACAACATCGACTGCATGAGGCTCTGACTCAGAGCAAGGAAGTCTAATTTAGATGTACTTTATGATCACCATTACTCATTGCTCTGCATTCCCTGATACAAACTTATAGAACACAGCCTGCAGTCTAATTCTTGTAAAACATCCCTGAGCAGAGGGATTTGGATGCTCTCTTTTCTTGAAATAGTTTACCCACTGCAGACTGTACTGTTGAATTATGCAAAAGAAATGCCAAAAAGAGACAATGATAATGTAGAATGAGGCTAGAATGCCAAAAGAAAATAATTTTCTTGAAAAGCAGTGTCACATATAATACTATAAGCTATTTTTCAGTAGAAAATTGAAAAAGAAAAATGACAAAGCCCTGAACTAAAATAAACCAATTCTATATTTCTACAGAAAGCTAACATATGACCCAGAAGATACCTGCATTTCTATTTATTAGGAGTCATCTCCAAGTTTTAGTTCGAGTTTTCTTTAATGGAATCTTAAGCTCTGACAAATGGTGAAGCTGAACATTTCTGTGAAATAATTTGCCTTCAGAAAGCAAGATGAGGGCAAAAGATAGCATATGATAAGAACAGAACAAAAAGATAGAATAAAACCCTCTTATTTTTATTACTGCTGCTATACTCGTAAGTGACTTACTATAGATGGGAAAGTGACAGTCTCCCACAGTAGCCCAATAAACATTAAATTGATGGCACTGAACAATTCATGACCACATTTTATGTGATGTAGAAATCTGGATGTAAAGTCAAAATACAGATTACCTCCCTTGGAGAAGTTGCAGAGAAAAGCCATGAGGAAATCTTTCCCAAAGGAGAAAAACATGGGGTTTGATAATGTGGAAATTCACAATATGCTATAAGAAGTGAGATGTATTCCTTTTCCAGACAATTCAGAACTGTTTCAATGTATGGCACTGACATTTCTCTCTCCACTGAGCTTACCAGACTCCCTTTTATTACCCCACAGGAGTATTTTTCACTTAGTATGCACATAATTCCTAGAAACTTTAAAGGATTTATGCTCATGCATTAAAGATAGAAGATATATCCTGGATCTTATGTCTACATATTCTTAGTAGAGAGACTTTAAAAACAGGTAGAGGATAAACTTTGCTAGTAGTTTATTCTCTGAATCATAAGTTTGGTAAGTGTAAAGACATTTACAGGGGGAAAAGAGGAAACCACCAAAAATGGAAAGCAAGAAAGTTTAATATCTTACAAGTAAGACTGAGATATTAACAGATTTTGGTTGTTAACAGAATAAAACCTAGTTCCAAAACATTGTTTGTTTTCCTGGGAAGTAAAAACTTTCAAACATTTTTAGTTTTGATATTTTCAGCCGATTTTTTCATTGTGTATTTTTCTAATGGTTTGGTCAAACTGAATATGCATTCCTTCATTAATATCAAGTTCAAGCAAAAATTTAGCACTGTTTCACTTATTTTACAAAATGTACACACAAAGTAAAAGAAAACACAGTGTACCAAAATACTGCTAATCTGCACCCAAGGAACTTTGATAATTCAGAACAAAAAGGAGTATAACATATGGCAGCTCTACATGTTATAAGGAGTAAAGTATGTAACATTACTAACAAAAAAATTAGGAAGTTTTCTTTTATATAAGTGGGTTGCATGTAGAAAAAAAATCATAAAAAGCTATTACTTATTACTACGTTGTAGTAATAAGTACATTTTAATTGATTAATGTCCAAAAGAATAAAGACTATAAAACAAAAACCTCACAGAGACTAATAACTGTTCAGGTGTATACACATAGAATCTTACCCAAGGTGGTCAAGTAACAGTTACAGTAGCTGCATTTATAGCAATATTAGAAGATGAATGGGGATCTGAGATGAAAGCCAGCAATAAAGAGTTCCTGCCAAACAAGCAATTCTAAAAAACATTCATGTCAAAGCAGTTCTTGTGAGGTTGTCTGTTGCTTTTTTTCATTATAGGGAATATGGCCACCCCTTTTCCCCAAAAAACAGAAGTATCTTGCACTGTTTGCTCTTCTACCTAGACTACAGGAGACAGTCCTCTTTCAAAGGAGAAGGCAAGTGGCAAAAACGTGGGTCATGGAGAAAAAGCGTATTGCATCAATCACTACATTTATTTTGGGAAAACAATAAGTGACAAAACAAAAACTGAATGTGTGGGATTCACACTGGTGTAAAGACGTACACTGTACCATGGGCTTAGGGTTACTAAATACAGATCCAGTACGTAACAAGAAAGCAAGCAATAATACCAGACAGAATTATGTATTATTACAATATAATGTAAAATTAACAACAATACCTTCTCCAAGGTGTGGGACACTGACATCTCCTATGAACAAATGGGTTGAACCTAAATGCTCCTAGCAGTGTAAATTTCATTAAAAGCACACTTCATGTAATTCACAGGTAATCAAACAATCTAGTATCTGAGGTACTAGGCAAACAACCTAATCACTGCTGGCATTAGGAAAGATAGGGTGAAAGGAATTTAACTTAAAATTATGAATGCATATGTTTTACTTTTTGAACTTGAACTCTAGAAGTTCTACCACATGCTGTTTTACACTGACATTGCACTGACTTACATTTTGTACATGACAATCGGGCTTTTAACCTGCCATTTCTTCCAGTCACAGTCTAACAAGTCTTTGTCACTAAAGAAATCAAACTTAAAGAATATCACATACTTATTGAATAGACACAATTTGTTACTCAAGAGTTTACTATTTACAGTGATTGATTAGGATAATTGTATGTTTACTTTCGTGACTTTGATTTCTGTGGCTAAGCAAAGGGCTGTATTGACTACTTTGCCTCATAGTCTAAGCTTCCAGTTTGTGTTGAGTTGGAAAGGACTTGCTCAAAGGTAAAAAAGTTTTTGAAACTGTGAATTATTTATTTTCATGCTAGTATGGTATTTTTCTTCCTCTTTTATCTGCACTTTAATTACATTAGTGACGAAGAGTTAACGTTTATTTTTATATATGACTGACAGATCCTGAAATTTAGAGACAAGGCTGCAAAGTATCCCAAAATAATGACTGTCAGGTATCATATTTAAAAGCATTTTTAAAGTCTGCAAATACAGTATGACTAACTATCATCTGTTCTTGAGCAGTGTTTTACAAAAGCCACGGAGTTGGCTGACCCTGAAAGCTGACAGCTTCAGTATTGAATGTTATCACTTCAATGGCTGAAGAAAGTGAGGGATGCTATATACAAACGCTTTGCCTTTACAGGGGAAAGCTAAGCTGAATGAGCTAGAAAAGCTACTGTCTGGATAGTGAAATTGTGCTTGTCAAATGATTAAATGGCGAGCAAGTTTTGTCAAAGAATATGAACTCATGCCCTCATGAATTTCTTCATTAATCTCATTTAACCCTATTTCTTGAGAAGAGCCTTTCTAATGCAACAAAACTATTTTGCCTATGTGCTCTCTATGGAATCCCTAAAATAGTTTATTAGATTTGGACAGCGACTTACAGTTTAGTAAAGGGCTAAAGTATGTAACATTACTAACAGAAATTCAGAAAGTTTTCTTTCATATAAACAGATTGTATGTAAAAAAAATAATAAAATCACAGGTTCTTTGAAAGTACACAGTTTTTCCTTTTTTTTTTTTTTCTGTCAGCATAAGGAGCTTGATTACAATCAAGAATGGCCAGACTAGAAGCTGCTAACTTGATGGTCATAATAATTTCCTTCCCTTATTCCTGCTTTTTCCTCTATGGGTAGACTAAGAAAGGGAGCAGTTTTAGCACAGGCTTTTAAGTTCACCTATTCATTCTCATAATAACTGATCAACATGAACAACCAGAAATTAAAATCCAAGTTGAAAGGGAACCTTTGATGAAAGTACAATTCTCAGGTTCTTTAGTCCAACACATTTTAACACACAAAAAAGGGAATCAGTAGGATTTCAGTGGTGGGTTTTATAATAATCAAGAGAAGTGTTTCTCTCTGTGAAGTATAACCAATTTAGGGAAAGACTTTGAGAACTACATTAGTTTTAAGTAACCTCAATGAAGGAAATCTAGTTCAAGGTGCTTAAAAGTTTACTTTAGAAGCAGTAGTTATTTCAAAGAGATAAACTTCTGTAGAGTACATAACCAATTTAAAAACCCTACATATCATATTTTATCTAATAAGCAAGCATATAGATAAGTGAGTTGAGGTTTTCAGTGTTTCAGAGTATGTGATATGAAAATATGCAGTACACAAAGAGGTCAAAGTTACAAATGTTATGTGAAATTTGTCAAAAGCCCCTCCAGTTTTGAAACAATAGTAATTTTTTATTAAAACAAAAATAAATATTTTATTTCCTATTGCTATGTAGTATGTTTTAAAGGGTTCTTTTAATTGGCCTGCTGCAAGTTGCTGGTAGAGAGGAAGTCCGAGAACTTGTAATGGAAAGGGATTGTAAATAAGACATTTCTTGGGTTTCCTCACAAAAAGCTTACAGATTGAAAAATGTCCTTTACCACATTTTTACTAAAATAGGGAACAAGCTTCCTTTCCACACACTACAGTGTAGTATGATCTATGTGTCTTATTTTATTTTACAACAGGGCATGATTACTTTGCCAGTAGCTTCCAAACACCTAATTATTTTCAAAATTTTTTTTTTTTCAGAATATCTAAAACCAAATCTCTGTTTAAGCTCATGTCTTGGAGATTCATCATGCTTGGATAGATAAGCAATAACGAGAACTCCAAGGCGAGTATAATTTTGAGACTCTGAAATGTATAGCTATGATTTATAATTGTCTTTTCTGTGTGTCACCCAAAGGGAGAAATCATTAGATAAAAGGGCACTGTAAAGTGGTTAATGTGGTTGGATTTTCAATGATCTTGAGAAAAAATTCCTGCATTTTTAGGTTTATGGTAAGATCAATGAGAGCTAAGGTTTTTCAATTTAGGTAGCTATATCCCTTTCCAAAATTAAATCTAAATTTCAGACGTTGTGGAAAAAATTTTTCTCTTCAAGGATGTTACCAGGTGTCCTTGTTTTCTCCTGCAAGGTTTTATGGAAGAAAACCAGAAAGACTGTCAAGCTATTTTACAGCACCAGATCTATTAAGTCACTTGAACTGATATCATCATCTTCTTTAGCAACTTTCCAAATACTCACAGGGACTTGTGCTTGTGTTGAATCATCAAATTCTGGCAGAAATAGAAGCAGAGGTAGACAAAATAATCACACCAGCAATCTTATATTATAATTTGAAAAATAGCTTAATAATTTGCTTAACATGTTAATAATGAGCCTTAAAAACAACAACAACTAAACAACAAAAAAAATCCTTCCAAACCAATGATCAGCTAATAGCATATGATATAAATTACATTAACATGGATGTTCCTCTGCAAGACTTGGTTGTACTGAAGATAGTGCAGCAAAAGTTAAAAGTGCCTTGAAAGTGAAAATTTAAATTTTAATTTCTCTAGAGCTTCAAAGTTAGTTATAAGTACTACATTTCTAGTGATTTGATCTTTGCAGTGATTTGTTAAATTCATTGCAAATAGATTTAAATTTGAGAAGCAGAAATCATGAGGATTTTTTTCCAGTGAAAATATTTCTGTGATTATTTAAAAGAAAATATCCAGGTTTCCAGTTTAACTTTGTGGTAAACAGTAACAATTTTACTATTTTATTTAGATTCATGTTAGATTAAATAAGTGGCAACCAATTTTCCACACCATACGTCAAGGAGAAATCTCCATAAGGCAGCAGAGGACAACTACCTTCTTCGTCTTGTGGTCACTTGCTGCCTTGGGAAGAAGTCTTCCTGTGTACAGCAAAGAAGCAGAGACAAAAAGTTCTTTGGGATGGAAGAAACTGAAATTCGTTGCCCTTCAGAAGTCAGTAAAACTGGGAATAAACTCATGAGAAGAAACATAGAATAGTTTGGGTTGGAAGGGACCATAAAGACCATCTAGTTCCCACCCCCTGCCATGGACAGGGACACCTCCCACTAGACCAGGCTGTTCAAAGCCCCATCCAACCTCACCTTGCACCTGGCCAGGGATGGGGCATCCATAGCTTTTCTGAGCAACCTGTTCCAGTGCCTCACCACCCTCACAGTAATCATACACAAAAGAAGAACATGGTTGGAAAGATTTATGTACAAAATCTTTTATTCCTGTTCTGTTTCACCTTGAGTTTTCTTTTTAAAAGTACTTTAAAAGTGAGCTTCTTCAAAGTATTACTCATGCCTCTTTCTGTTCTAATAAAACCTGGCTTTCACAGGTAAGAGCTCTTCTCTCTGCAGCACTTACTGTTTAAAATAAGGGAAAAGGGTAGGCTAAGCTATTTCTGCATGCTTTTTGCAAATGTCAAGGCACATTTTATTAGTATCCAGAAGCAAAACATTTGTTTTATTTGTGTTTCCTTGTCTCCAGTGTACTTTTTTCTTTGTTCTGTTTTTTAATTACTTTATAGAAAGACAAGTTTTATCTGTTTCTGCCAAAGCTACCCTGACATGTATTAACAGTCAGAAAGCCAGAAGAGAATATTTTATACAGAAATCACCCCATGTCTTTTCAATCTAATGCTAAATAGGATTTGATCAACTTTTAGACATTTACATATGAGCAAATAAGATTATTATTTTTAATATATTCTAATATATTCAAGAAAATATACTATAAAAATTAAAATTCAGAATCCTCTGGCTTAAGAAGTCACATATTTTAGTTACATAAATGTTTACCTGATTTTCTTTCTGTATTTGTCAGAGTGTACAAAAGACAGGAAATTTTCCTGACTGTCATAAGTCTATAGAGGAGAATGATGAAAGTGAAGTTAACTTAAATCCTGTTTTGCTAAGTAATTTACTAGAATGCTAATTTTTCTGAGAAGTTTGTGTGGGAAATTCAAAATGAAACCAGGGATTTACAGCAGTAATGTTGGACTGTCTGAAATGCCTCTAGAAGCAGTATTAAAAGATTTAAACAAAAGATTACTATAGCAGAACTATTTCTTCTTTGTTGCAAGCCCTGGAGAATTAAGTTTTCTTAAGGAAAGAGAGAAAATTAGTCACTACGCCCTCAATTATCAATTCTATAATAGAAGCTGACTAAAGTCAGAATTGGATGATTAATTTCTAAAATTTTCATAGAATCAATGAAAGGACAAACAAAGTTTAAGTTTTATGAGATTAAGATTGGCTTGGCTCATTAGAGATAGCTGATGGTATTGGCAGGACTGCTTTAAACCATCCCTGGTTACATCTACAGTGACTTGATATGGCTGTGCCAAACAGGACAAGCTTGTTCCTTGCTGAGCTCCATTAAATCCATATGGTCATTCGGAGAGGCCTCAGCTGCAACTGTACCACTGTTCATAGTCTCAATCAATGTTAGGGCTACCTTCAAGCTGTCTGCTCATGGCACCAGCACTGACTGTTTTTCCTAAAAGTAATATTGCCAAAAATAATGTCATATAACCAGGAGGTTACCAAGTTGGATAAACTTAAGAGTGTGAGCAAACTCAGAAGAAAGGCTTCACTCTGAGAGAGAGTGGGCAGGTGGAGGAGATTTGGTTTTACATATTTTTTTCCCCATCTAAACAATATAATTTATTTCCTTAAAATACTGGTGGTTATAGGGTATATGTTGATAAAAATTACACTGGCCAAATAAATTCCCATTTTCTTAAAGCAAATGCAGCAAAAAATAGCAGAACCCCCTCAAAGCTCTGGAAATTCTTGGATCCCACTGTCAAGAAAAATAATAGACATTTCATGATCTCCATCCTGCTGTCACCTTCTGCACTGTCAAAGACACTCTTGGTACCACAGATGCCTGAAGAATAGGCAAGCCTAGAGTCAGGGTTGTGTAATTAAGAATCCGTAATGGATTATACCACCTATATCCATTATATCACCTATAAAGTTGTTTTAGTATAATTTTAATAGTTTCTATTTCTGGAACTCAAACTCAGAATTCAGACATGAATAGCAATAAACTTTAATAAGTCAACATTTACCTTTTTGATATCAAAGAAGAAAATAATTTAGAATATGAAGCTCCATGAAAATGGGATTAGATGGGAGTTAGGCTAAGTCTTAGGTCTTGAGAACAGATGGAGAAGAGACTGAAGTCCTTACTTGCACTAAGTTTTTTAAATGTAATAAATATCCTCAAGGACTTTGTTTTATAATAAATTTCGCAGAAGACAGAGTTCTTTGAAGTGTACTGGATTTTAAGGTGAGGTGTTTAAATTTCATAACAGAGTTGTGTTTTAAAGGACATCCATATCCACAGGTAAAAGACCCAGATTATTTTGCCTTTTTCACAAGAGAGTTGAATGTGCATTAGTACTCCGTTACCTTATAGGAAGTTGTGGACAATTACTTCTTATAGCTAAATGGGGAGAAACCTCATACAAATAGAATCATGGGGTCATAGAACTGTTTGGATTGGAGTCACCTTAAAAGATCATCTACTTCCAACATCCCAGCCTTGGGCAGGAATACCTTTCACTAGAACAGGTTGCTCAGGGCCCTATCACATCTGGTCCTTTGATATATTCATTTTTAGGGGTTTTGGCAACATATTACCAAAAATGGAACACAAAAACAAACCAATACAATTAATATCTATAAGTGTTTCTTATCTAGTTAAGTCAATATATATTTTGATCATTATATTCATTATGCATACAATTAAGAAAGACTTAATTAAATAATACAATTAAAAGACATTAGAAAGTCCCATGATTCATATTGGGTCAAAATAATATGAATTGCAATTGAAACCAAAGTGTCATTCATTTTATTGCCAAGGGTGTTTTCACTTAATATATTTTATCCTTAGCTGTTTGAAAAGCAGAGTAGCTTTATTAAAGAATTTTGAAAGCACTCATAATAACTTTGCCTTTGTCCAAATGTTCATCTTTTCTACTACTTAAAAAAGAATAAATATTTCTGTATATTCAAAAATATTACAGTAACTAAGGCTTTTTAAAAAAAATAGTAGATTTTATGATTTCACACAAAACTTATCCATTTCACTTCTCAAGAATTCAAATACACTATTTTTGAAGCTACGTTTGTCAACTGCAGGTAAATTTTCTACTGTAGTAATTTTAGCTGTCTAGATAATATTCCTCGTGTTCCACATATAATTACGTCATGCAAGCAGTGACATGTAGAAGTACAAAAGAATTTCGATCCGAGTGCACATATTTATCCATATCTGTACAGTTATGCTATATATATATATTCTTCCATGCAATCATACTTCAGAGAACCCAAAGTTTTTGAATTAACTACTCAGAAAGAGTACTGTCTTGATCTCATATCCTTCTGCATAAATATTAGGATGCAAACCTAATTGCACGACCACAGCAGTCCTGTACATCAAAAGGTTAGTGCTCAGTTAGTAGTGACTACTGATTTTTCTCTTTCTTCAATTTGCAAGCCTTAGATCTTTTTACTCTCTACCTTGCTAAATCATGCTCAAAAAAAAAAAAAATTCTCTCCCAGTTGACTGTTTTTGTGAGATGATGTAACACAGTGATGTTCATTTTGTAATGGGTCCTGTCCTAGGTTAAAATATAGATGTATTTAAGTATTCTATTACCACCAGCTGTGGGCCGTTAGCTGTTATCGCCTGCTAATGACCCACCCCTGATAACAGACAANGAATTTAAGAATTATTCTATTTTAGTGTTTGCTGCCAAAATATCTTTAAGGACATAGGCATAAGAGATTAAGCTAAAACTTGTGTGAAGGATCTGTATTTCAAAGGACTCTATAAAAGGCTAAGCAATGATTTTATCTGCACAGCTGTAAGCATACAAAATTTCCACATGCCCAACTAGGCAAACAGGCTGTGAACTGCAGAAAACAAACGATGATGTACAGAAAGCTTTTCCCAGCATAATATGCAGGTATAGAATATATTTAACACTGGTTGGAGTTTTGCAATTTTTCTTCTCAAACTCTATTCAGCACATAAAATACAACATTTCTTTCAGTCGTATAACTCATATTTTAAACAGTAAGCCCATAGGGTGAATTCTGATTTTTTTCAAATCCTAGGCCTAAAATGTAAATCTCTTGCAGCTTCACATTGCCTGGAAAATTGAAATAATTTCCTTAAATTATCCATTTTACAGGAAAAAAAAACAGAACCATTTTTGGTGAAGCTGTCCCCAGGAACATTTAATGCAAGGGGCACCATCTCACATAAGATGTTTGAGGAAAAATGTTTTATAAGTAGCTAACATTACAGACTCTAAGTCATCACAAGAATACCAGTACCGTCAACATGACTGAAAGGGAGCTTTAGATACTGATGTGGTAACTTCAAAGATTTACGCAAATATTCAACAATAATATGACTCAGAATCAAGAAGTTTGGAAAAGTGTTCTGAATGTGACATTCTGGAGGAAACTCAGAAAGAAATGCCATTGCCTTATGTGGAATAATTCCTTTCATATGACGGAGTGTGAAGGTCGCAGTGACAGAAAGCTTTATAGCACAGTATTAGGCACATAATGTGTAACAACACATACAAAATCCTGCCCTTCTTCACATTATTTCTGATTTAATCCTTTGGTATTAAATTTACATCTGTGATAACTAAAAAAAAAAAAAAAA